>CM035436.1:100112498-100659998 GCA_020310875.1 Ceratopteris richardii
CAAAATCATTGTAGTAGATGTTATCATGTGCTCTGGTCCGCTTGGCCACCGAATAGCCAGAAGAACCAAAGATACCGAACATCAGACCAAATGATTTTGAAATCAATGACAGTGAACACCAGAGGAAGGATTTCGGAGCCGAATCAAAACCAGAGACATCCTACTGGATGTACAGTGATCACTTCCAAAGTTTGCTCCACCTTGGAGTGGATAAAACAACAAGGAGTCAAAAAACTAGGGTGAAGAGAAGCTCTAACTAGACACGAGGATAGGAAGAGGGGGATTGAGGGGTTTATTTTGCATGCCTACTTCTTATTCTGAATCGAACTATGTATGGATGGTGTTGCTTCCTTTTATGTGTGATACAACTTGAGCCTAGATATGTTTGTCGAAGGTAAAGGCTCATTCTTTAGTGTGGCTATGTGAGTTGCTAACTTCTCGTACCCCCACCTAAGTAAGGTTCTCAAATTCTTTCCCATATTGATGAGTGTATGAACGTCATGAAGCCTTTTAGGCATTCAATTTTTGACCAGATTCTTGTGTGCCCATTTCTCCTTGTGCTTCATAGGGTGTGGTGACTTAGATCAAGGATTTCCATCGCACAGGGTTGGCCTTTCTTTTTTCTTAGAACTTAATTTTCCTTACCTTTGTTATTTGTTTGATCTTTCCATCCTACCACCCTCTTTCCTAGTCTTGGCCTTGGCATTATCCTGAAGGGTTTATTTCTATTTGTGGCAATGACATCATTCCTCCCTTCCAAGATGTATCGATTGTCTGCTCTACTTTCCTCATACTCCTTCCTAGTGGTTGCCATAGTTGTAGGGGCACGTTGTGTTCTATTGTACCCAAGCTTCTGATTTCACCTTAGATAACCTTACTATAGGTGATAATAGCAAGGAGATGTTTCTATGTATACTTTCCTAACACGTAATCTTTTTTTAATAGGTTGCTTAGCTCTTAGAAGTTGGTTCCTTGATTATATGATTTTAATATGGAACATGATTTTGTGCATAATCCAAGCCATCTTCCATCTATAACTATTTCATTTTATCTTGATATGGACCCACATATACTTCCACCCCAATCGTGGATGGCCTTTGCATGTTTGAACCATGGACATCAAGATATTAGGGGGAAACCTTCAAATATCATAGGCAATCATAGTAAAACAAAATCTAGGATGAATTTAGATCCTTACACCATCAATTCTACCCTCTTAACTCTTCCAACTAGTTTCACCTTGCTTTGTTTCGCCATCCTAACCATGAATTGTGCTTCCTTAGTTGGTTAGATTCCTAACATCTTCATCATCGATTCTCACATCAGATTCATTCCAAATCCTCCATCTATAATAACTTGTGTAATTTCTTGCCTAACAATCTTAACAACTCCTCAGGCACTGTGATAGTAAGTTAATAGGGTCTGCATTATGAAGCAATTACCTAGGTTTCCATCCATGGAGACTGGTGCTTCTAGTGAAGCAACAATTCTTAGCATTTCACTCTAAAACCATGCATCCATATGCAACAGCTCATGTAAACTTACGTGCTAGTATGTATTCCTTAGAATTTGACTCACTAAAAGAGGGATTGATGGTACACTTATGGTGAGTTTTGGTGCCACACATTTTAGCTCTTTTTGGGCCATCTTGTACATGTCCTCTATCATTCTTTTTTCCTAATCCTTTTGTGATTTTGTGGTTTGATTAGACATCGGAGTGTTTGGCCTTTCCACTCCATTTACAACGTTCCTTGTTGGCTCTCCTTCTGCCTTCGTTTGAGGTGCTTTCGTCTCGATAGTCACCCTATCCATCTTGGCAGGCTCTTGATTCTTCTCGGATTCCCTCGTGTCATCCTTTTTCTACCAGCATGTGGGATCTGTTCCTTTGGGGCTAGCTACTTCGCTCATACTGCTTCCCTATTATAGTCTAATACTCTTGTTTTCCACAACCTCATCTCTTTCTTATATTATCTTTTGAGCTCCAGTCCAAATTCTCAATAGAGAGATCTCTCCTAATTGGAGTACATTAGCCATCAACAACTATAGTGGTGCATTTTGAGTTGGAAGTAGCTCTACTAAAAAATGAAAAGCATTATTTATGATATTTTGGCTTTTCATAGCCTACTTCGATTAGTCTCTCATATAATGATCTCTTGACTCTAGACAATTGAAGCATGGAGGTGTGTTTTTTGGTAAGATGTATTGAGCTTGCATGTGGCCATATTTTCCACATCTAAAACATACCATGGGCCATCAAGGCCTATTCCTAAATGTTAAGTCTTGATCATTCATATTGTTCTGCATACCAACGTTAGTAAGAGAAGAATAAAAAGTAGGAATTATGGGAATATTACAAAGAATAGGTCCTGGTATTGTTGCCATTGGTTGTGTCATTGAAACCATGGATGGCCACTGGTCTAGCTAGTTGCCCCTAGTATGCAGATGCTTGTAGTTCAACCATTCCCTTGAGATAATAATAGTCACATGCTTCATGCTCCCATTTTCCACAAAATAGAAAGATTACCTTATTCGAGCTTTCAGTTTGTAGGTGCCCTTGCTAATGGAAAATAGTATACTAGAGACTTGGTTTTGTTTCTTGCTCCCTTAGTTCTTTGATTTCCTTTCTTGACTTTGCTATGGTATCCTCTTTGGCATTTGAGAATTGTTGTTGTCTTGGGATGCGACTCCACCATTCAGAATGAGATGTAGATTCATTAAAATGGACTCGAGCCTCCTCGATCTTGGTGGACATGGCAGCAAAATCTTCTATTGAAACACTTAATGCCAACATGTCACTGAGCTTATTCCTTGTGCTCATTGAAAGTTCCTTTTCTAGCCATTTCTTGATAAAAAAATTGTTTGGAGCCGCTAGTAGCTTTATAACTAATGTCTTTGTTCTTGTCATCAACTCTAGAAAGGCCTCACCTTTCCTTAGGTTTAGGTTCTCAAGCTTATCTAGCACTTGCTCAGGAGAGTTTCTTGGTTGAAATGCTGAAGAAAACTCAGTCTTCATCTCTTGCCATGTTGTAAAGTGGTTTTCCTCAATTTGTATGAAGTGCTTATTGGCCATCCCATCCAATGTTGCTCAGAATAGAGCCATAAAGGTGCCGGTTCATCCTTCCAATCCTCTACTTTTACATAGTGCAAGAAAATGTCTAACATGTTCATCAAGATCTTTCGTGGAAGCTCCCTTGAAGATAGGGAAGTTAACTTTAATGTGTGAAAGTAGCAATGTTATTAGTAGTCAAGGTGGACTAAGCCATCAAGGAAGCATGTGATAGGGGAGCCAAAGACAAGATAGCCAAAGGGATGAACAAGGAGGAACAAACAGACAGAGAAGTCAATGCCAATCATGCAAGGAATAGACCTAATTACATTTTTCAAATAATCATGTATTAAATAGTAATTCTCATCACCACACACCATTTTAATTATTCGTTTTTTATAGTTTCCATTCCATTTTTTCAATCTGAGTATTTCTCAAGATTGAGGAGTGATAGAGGAAGCCATCTTCAATTTTCATAATTTTTCGAGATTATTTGAGACCCCAAAATAGCTTACTATGTCAAACACTAGGTCTAAACTAATCTAAAAACTATAAAAAGAGATAGGAAGCTCATTCTAAAGGTTAGATTGCTTGGGAATTGCTCTTAAAATTAGTGAAATATTAGATTCCATTGCTCCACTCTTTGTCTAACCTTGTGTGTGTGTATGTGTGTGCATGTTAGTGTGCTTCTCACTCACATACTTGTGCACTCCACTTGCTTGAGGTCATCATACCATCCTCATGTCTCCACAGATTTACAATTACAAGGTTGATCTCCTCACATGGTTCTCACCATTGTGCTAGAGTGACACCAAGTTTGGCATCGTGACTAGGGAACGAGCTTCAAAGATGAGCGTGCAACAATAAGATGTAGAGTTTTGATATTGGAAACATAGGTAAGCAGGTAATTCTATTATTTGTGCTTACTTATTCATCTTCATCATCACCCTTACCATCCCTAGTCACCCCCTACCTCCATCTCCTTCAGTGGGAAATTCTCAGCTCCTTGGTTAGATCACCATCACTACCTCATTCCCCTCATTTCACTTGTGAGAGAGAGCAAGAGAGAATTTTTTTGTAATCAGTTTTGTGTGCTTGTGATCTTTCTAGCAAGTTTTAGCATCAGCAATAGTAGCAACAACATCAACAGGTACAACAAAACTCTACACATGCCTCGGGATGATGATCTCTATCTATCGAGATAGACAAGATTTTTTGGTTTCTTGTAATTACAAGTTAGGCACAATAAACCGCACCATGAGTACATTCCAAATCACTAAAAATCATTAAAAAATATGCATTTTTTGGTCCATCATGATGAACATAGTCTATCACATGACAAATGATAGATAGGCCTAGCGACACACTCTATTCATTGTGAAAAACATCTTATCTATTGTGATAGACAGTTGTCCATCACAACAAATTGAAATAGCACTGTTCTGTCCATCATGACAGGATAGATGATAGACTACGGTCAATATCCATCACAATAGACCATTCTATTGTGACATACATGTCCATCACAACATACAAACATCCATGATAGACCCTGTCCATTGTGATAGATAGGGACATTTGGGATTTTTGCACAAATTTTAGAGCTATTTGAAAGGGAAAAGAAAGATACTAATGCATTGCAAGCTTGGGAGGGTGCATCCGGGGCAATTGAGCATTAACAAGAGTATTCAACTCGAGGTTGGAAGAACTCTTGACCCCTTCAGACTATATTTGTTGCCCAAGCTAAGCACGACTAGTAACTATGATTAATTAGGATAACAATAGTCATGAAACAAGTTCAAGAGACTCTAATTTATCAAGCTCAAGATTAGATAGAGAAAAGTGAGTGGAGAACCCTAATTTAAAAGAACATAATTTGATCGAGAAAATATCAAAGTATGATACAATGAAAATATTAGTGATGATGTTTATATTCATATGGGACTTGACGTCAAAAAGAAATTAAAAAGAATAAGTGCGTGTTACAAAAGAGCCTTGCAATGCGACTATACTTGGGTATTGGGTAAACAATTGAATCATATGAACCTCAATTTGAGCAGACATCTAGGAAGAGATATACAAAGCATTAGATCATCTGAGGCTAGTGTCAATCACACAAGTAGATCATGGGCCCAAAAATTGAATGACTATCCTTACATGTTGAGCTATGAGACAAGCGACTCAAGAAAATGTCTTTTGGAATGGAGCAACCCACTAACATACTTGCGAACCCTTGAAGGTCCCTATAAGACTCAGTTAGAGTACATCCAAACCAACTGCTTAGGTGCATGCATCAATATGTTGTTCAACTATGAAATCCAGATCAAGCCTTTAGAATTGAACAAATAGTGGTTCAATTTGAGGAGGGTTCCTACATTCAAACGCAAGGAACCATGTACATAGTAACTAGCTTGCCAAATAGGACTAATGATTTTGGGACAATAATCCCTAAACCAAAGTTAGGAGATTTGGATCAAGAAAACCTGAGTAGAGAACCTAGAACATGTAGAGGTAAATCAATCTTATCAAAGATACTTACACCAGAATGGATTCCTCAGGATAATAAACGCATAGAAATCTTCTTCAATAGAGAGATGGATGAGGCATTCGAGAGGTTCAGATTTGATAAACCCAGTGAGGTAGATGGAACAATCATTTACAAATTCAATGACCTATATGTTCCAAAAAAAATTCTATTTAAATAATACTTCAGAGCGAATGTTTGTGGTCATGGAAGATGGTATACATGCTTACACTTGGAAAGTTGAGCTTATTTTCCCTCCATACATGCCTAGACATTCATGGTCAGCATGGAGCTCAATCCTCTCATGACTTGGGTGTTAACAATAAAGAAGTAAGCTCATATATATTTTTGCAAAAAGGATTTTCTTCAAGTAAAAGGAAAATACAAAAATGAAAAATAGAAGCATTTACTTCAGTAAGTAGTGGAGGCCAAAAGAGAATCATGCAAAAGAGAATCAAACCCAAAAAACTGAACTATAAGAGGAGTGGCTGTCCAAAGTAGTGGAGAAATGATGGAGAAGAGCTCTCAAACTCATCATGAGAGATTTTGGTCACTTGGCTATAAAAGAGGCAAAGGAGGACACTCAAGCATAGAGGAAGAAGGCATGGAATCCCCCTTGTAGATACTTCATTTGTTTTGAGTCATTTCATTCAGTTCACTCTCATCGAGTATGTCCAGCTGCACACCCATTTCTGGGTAGTCTACTTGTGAGAGTCATATCTCTCAATATATGTATCCAATTTTAGTGTTTAAACATTCCTTGGAAAGCTTATCTTGAGTACTTCCTCTGTCTAAAACTGTTTTATGAAATTCTTTATTCTCTGTGAGTTATTCAGTTTTTAGTGAAGTCTAGTTTTCAGCTTAATTGAGTGGACAGGTAGCCTATTTTGTATCAACAAGTTGAATCTACTCCAAATTGAGTGTTTCATAGCTCATTTTAAAGCTATAGGTGTCTAGTTTGAGTGACCAAAGTTTCAAGGTCATTGCATTTTTCAGTTGGTACCAGTTTTCATTTGAAGGTTTAGCTGTTGGCAAGAGTCTTGATCCTGAGAAGGTCTTCTACACTTTCAGTTGCGATTAGGAGAGGAATTCTCCAACAATTGGTATCAGAGCATTGGATTTTGAAGAGGAAAAGCATTAGAACTGAAGTGAAGCAAAGGAGAAGCTACAAATCAAGGGGGAGCTTCATAAAGTCAAGGAAGAGTGCCACACAATACTTGAGGTAAACTTCAATCTTGGAAGTTTTCAATGGCTGATTTAGGACAACAAGTTGAGAAGTTAGACAAAGATAATTTTCAGTCTTGGAGGTATAGAATGATAAATTACCTTAAAGTTAAAGGTTTATGGATTCTAGTTAGTGGAGATGATCCACAACCGGTGGACCTTGAAGATCCCAACATTACTCCAGCACAAAGGAGACAATTTGCTGATTGGGAAGAGAGGAATCGAAGGGTGATGTTCCTCATCTCACAAGTTATTTCTAACACTATGATTGGTCATGTACAAAGCTTAGAAACAGCCAAGGCAGTTTGGGAAGCATTGGAGAAGGTGTATGCTACCTCAACAAGGTCTCGGAGGATGCAACTCAAGAACGAGCTCAACAACATGAAGAAAAGCTCAAACCAAAGCATTAGTGAGTATACATTGAGGATCAAGGAGCTTCAAGATCAGCTATCATCAGTTGGATGCAAGATAGAAGAGGAAAACATCGTCCAAACAGCCCTCAATGGCTTGAGGAGTGAAGAAAAGTGGAAGCCCCTCATCACAAACATTCTTTATAGAGATCCTCTACCAACATTCGACAAGATTATGCCAAATCTTGTGGCTAAAGAGGTAGCTCAACAAGGAGAAGACAACAAAGGTAAGGACAGCCATAGTCAAATGTTATATGCAGGAAGAGGTAGAGGAAGGAACTCAAGAGGAGGCTCAAGAGGAAGAGGAAGAAGCTACAACAACACAAATTTCAGCCAACACAACTTGGAGGACAACAAGGACAAATCAAATGACAACACACATGGAAGAGGTCGAGGAAGAAATAGAGGAAGAGGTCGAGGTTCATACAATCCTCATAAAGGTATAACATGTTATCATTGTGGTAAACTAGGACATATGCAAATGATTGTTGACAAAAGAATGGAAGGCTTAATGGAGGTAACCAAAGGAGCCAAAATAACTATGCAAGTACATCAAGTGAAGGAGATAAGCAAACCATGCTTGCCATGAAGCATGACTACAACAACTCGAGAAATGATGACCAAAAATGGTTCATAGATTTAGGTTGCAGCAACCATATGACATGCCAAGGAGATTTATTCACAAAGCTACAAGCTCCAAGTGGAAAAGGATGTGTGGGGACGGGCGATGAAACTCAACACGCAATTGAGCATATTGGAGATATCAAGCTTGGAGATAGAAAGGTATTGGCTGATGTTCTTCATGTTCCTACTATTGCAAAGAATTTGATTTCAGTAGGACAAATGGTAGAGAAAAGATATCATGTTATCTTCAATGAAAAAGTCTTAATAAAGAATCCAAAAGAAGGATTCAAGGTCATTGCTGAAGGAAGGAAAGAAGGTAGGATGTTCACCTTGGACATTCAACAACCACATGGAAAGGTGATGTATATTCAGTTTGGAAACAATAGGATTGTTGAAATCGATTTGTGGCACAAAAGGTTTGGACATATCAACATTCCCAAGCTCAAGGACATGAGCAACCATGAAGTGGTAAGAGGTCTTCCAAGATTCAATGATGTTGGACTACATGAGTTTTGTGAAGCATGCCAACTAAGAAAGCAAACTCGACAACCATTCAAGAAGAGCAACTATGTGGCAAGGAATGTCCTTGACTTGATACACACGGATGTATGGGGACCATCACAACAACCATCAGTGGCTGGTAATAGATATTTTGGCACTTTTATCGATGATCATTCAAGAAAAGTATGGATGTTTTGCATAAAAGAAAAATCAGATGTGTTCTCCATGTTCAAGAGATTTAAAGCACATGTAGAAAAGGAAACAGGACGCTACACAAAGACCTTGAGGTCTGATGGAGGAGGAGAATATTTCTCCAAAGAATTTTCAGATTTTCTTTATGAAAATGGCATCCAGAGACAATTTACATGTAGGTACACACCTCAACAAAATGGAATAGCTGAAAGAAAAAATCGACATATCACAGAAGTTGCAAGATGCATGCTCAACGAGATGAAGATGCCCCTAAAAAATAAAGCATCTGACAAAGTGAAAGAACCCCCATCAGCAGTAGTCAAAATGATCTTACCAACTCCCATAGCAAGATAAGAGGAGTTGTTGGCGCATGTAACAATATTCCTTGTAGGAGCAGGCTTGAGTGAAGAGAAGAAACTGCGCTGTAAGGTAATATGTTTGGGTGCCCCACTGTCAAAATACCAAACATCTGAGTCTACTGCAGACATGCACTGATCATGAGAAGATGGGTCAAAACTGTAGACAGTACTAAATGCCCATTCTTCTTCCTGCACAAGATTTGCAGACTCTGTTTGGTGTAGAGGCCTCTGCAACAACCATTTCAACATCTTTCTTCTTTGCCTCTTTAGAGACCAATTTTGGACAGTTCTTTATGATATGATCATTCCCTTTACAGTACTTACAAATCAATTTCTACTTTTTTTATTTTTTCTCGTCTTTGTCTTGGTTCTTCAAATGTGTAGCACTTGCAGATTTCTGCTTACTAGTAGAAGAGCTCCATTTTCCTTTGCCCTTCTGAATAGCTAGGAAAGCTTGATCTGCAACACACATAATGGACCTATTCTGCCTGGGCTGATCTTCCTGCAACAGAACAGAGACTAAATCCTCAAATGACAAGGCATTTGGATTGCCTTTCATCATCAACCGAAGAGTAGAAGCAAAACTTTGATATGAATCAGGAAGACCATTCAGAATGGTTTGCACAAGTGAGCTATCTAGTATGACCTCATCAACAAAAATCAATTGTTCCTTCAAGTCTTTGATCTTTGTTAGGAAACTGTCCATAGAATCACCTTCATTCATGTGCTCACTCTCCAGCTGTTTTTGGAGGTAAGCAACACGAGCCTCATTCCTAGCTTGGTACAATGTGGTAAGTGTATCCCAAGCATCCTTAGTTGTTCTGCAAGAGCGAATGTGAGGAATAATGGCATGTTTGACAGAGAAAGCTATCAATGCATGTGCCTGGGCATCTCTGCCATCCCAATGAATCTGCTCTATAGTAGGTGCAGCAAAAACTGAAGCACGAACAGGAATATGCAGAATGTCACCATCTTTGACACCTGCAATTGTAACAGTTGCAGGTGTGATAGGACGTTTGCCGACACCTTGCACAATGTTCCACAGTCCTTTTGCAACCAACACATGTCACATCATATAAGCCCATAACGGGTAGTTGGTACCATCCAACTTATCCTCAACAGCCAACATACGGAATACATCACTGCTTTGAGCCATGGCTGGTGACTAAAATACCTTGATGGAGAAAATTGACTGTATCTCAAAAAGTTGAATGGAATTGCCAAGACGAGTTCTGCTAAACCTATATCAGACTTCGAGATGCTTATACTGGCAAATAGAAACATGTATATACCTTTGGCACAAAAAGACGAAATAGCCTACACAAGCACTGCGATCGTGCGTTCGGAGGCCAAAACGAGCTCAGATCGCGATTTCGACACCACAAAGCGAAGCAGTTTTGATCTCGGAAACACCCTGAGTATGCTCACCAAAATTTGTATGATTTTGAGATTGCAAACGGAGGAGTGTCGACAGTGCCCTAGATGAAGCGACGACCTGCTCTGATACCAATTGTTGGAGTTAGACGTCTACGGAAGCACACAAACAACACAAGGGAGAAGAAGAAGCTTGGAGCACAACACACAATACTGAATGTATTACTAGAGAATGTACAAAGATAAGTAGCCCATTAGGGCAATAGGCATATATACAAGCTGGGGGAAAAAAACCTCCTAAAGAGGGAAAAAAGTGCCCCGACAGTCCTAGTGTGTTCACACACATCACTACCTAAATATATCAACACATCTTGCAGCCAATCCCATTTATCATGCAAGAACCAAGCATATAGAAGTGCATTATCACTATGTTAGAGAGAAACTCTTGAGCAAAGAGATTCAATTAGCATATGTATCTACAAATATGCAATGTGGAGATTTGTTAACAAAAGCACTTGATGCTACTAAGCTTTGTGTTTGAGTTAGACGTCTACGGAAGCACGCGAACAGCACAAGGAAGAAGAAGAAGCTTGGAGCACAAACACACAATACTGAATGTATTACTAGAGAATGTACAAAGATAAGTAGCCCATTAGGGCAATAGGCGTATATACAAGCCGGGGGAAAAAAACCTCCTAAAGAGGGAAAAAAGTGCCCCGACGGTCCTAGTGTGTTCACACACATCACTACCTAAATATATCAACAAATCCCCCCTGGGAGTGATGCGGTGAACAAGGAGCTGGCACTCATGTATAAGAAAGTGCCAAGCTATGTGGAAATCACTCCACAAAAGGAAGTAAGCCCAAAGCTTTGCGGAAAGCTTCAAAGTTCTCCCTAGGCAGAGCCTTCGTGAAAAGGTCTACTATGTTCTCTTGCGTGGGCACATATGCCAAGCTAATCTCCCCAGCAGAGAACCTCTCCCTGACATAGTGATAATGCACCTCAATGTGCTTAGTGCGAGCATGGAACACAGGGTTCCTCGCAACTGCCAATGCGCTCTGACTGTCAGTGAAGATGGTGGTGGCAGAAGACTGGCCAACACCCAAATCAGCCATAAGGCGTCTGAGCCACACACACTCAATAGTCGCTGTGAAAGCTGCCCTATACTCAGCCTCACAATGGAAGTGGCCACAGTAGGCTGCTTCTTGCTCAACCAAGATATATATGAGCTACCATTCATGAAGCAAAAACCACTAGTGGACACATGAGTGTCAAAGCAACCAGCCCAATCAGAGTCAGAAAAAGCATGCAAATCTGGCGGTAGTGATCCCCCCTTGGGATAAAACAACCCAAGTATCTGAGTACCACTCAAGTAGCGAAAGATGCGCTTAACCGCCTGCCAATGCTTAACTTCTGGGAAATGCATAAACTTGCTCATCTGTGAGACAGCAAACTGAATATCTGGCCGAGTAATGCATAAGTAAATCAAGCATCCAACAAGACGGTGCCCATTTTACATGCTGATAGATTTTCAGCCAAAACCAAAAACTGTTTGAAGCACATGAACACTTCATACTTTGCCTTCAATGGATATACCCGTGCATGCTTGGAAAAATCATCAATGAAAGTCACGAAGTAAAGATAGTTTCCAAAAGAAGGTGTCTGCATAGGACCACAGACATCACTATGTACAAGCTGCAATTTCTGCGTAGCACGAACTGAACCATTTTTTGGAAAGGAGGAACGCTGCATTTTGCCCAAAATATAGCCTTCACACACATGTTTTCCAGGTGCCTCAAGCTTGGGCAAAGAAGACACCATATCAGATTTTTGTAGGCGTAGCAAACTAGCAAAATTCAGATGACCAAAGCGTGCATGCCAAAGCTTTGCATCTGACATAGCCTGAGAATCATGAACTGCACATGCCGAATCATTCACAGATCTTTCATATTCTATGAGCTTATACAGCCCACGACATAAAATGCCAGAAGCAATAATAACATCGCCATTTGACAGATCATGAACTGTACATCTGTCATCAACAAATTTCTCAACCAAGCCAATCTTGGTTAATGCAGAAACTGATAACAGATTCTTCTTGATCCCTGGCACAAATAAAGCATCTGACAAGGTGAAAGAACTACCATCAGCAGTAGTCAAAATGATCTTACCAACTCCCATAACAGGATAACAGGAGTTGTTGGCGCATGTGACAGTATTCCCTGTAGGGGCAGGCTCGAGTGAAGAGCAGAAACTGCGCTGCGAGGTAATATGTTTGGTCGCCCCACTGTCAAAGTACCAAACATTTGAGTCCACTGCAGACATGCACTGCTCATGAGAAGATGGGTCAAAACTGCAAACAGTAGTAAACGCCCATTCTTCTTCCTACACAAGAGTAAGAGACTCTGTTTTTGGTGTAGAGGCTTCTGCAACAACCATTCCAGCCTCCTTTTTCTTTGCCTCTTTTGCATCCAGTTTTGGACAGTTCTTTATAATATGATCATTCCCTTTACAGTACTTGCAAAACAATTTCTGCTTTTCTGATTTCTTCTCATCTTTATCCTGGTTCTTCGAATGTGTAGCATTTGTAGATTTCTACTTACTAGTAGAAGAGCTCCATTTTCCTTTGCCCTTCTGACTAGCCAAGAAAGCTTGATCTGCAACACGCATAATGGACCTGTTCTGCCTGGACTGATCTTCCTGCAACAAAACAGAAACTAACTCCTCAAATGATAAGGCATTCGGATTGCCTTTCATCATCAACCGAAGAGTAGAAGCAAAACTCTGATATGAATCAGGAAGACCATTCAGAACGGTCTGCACAAGTGAGCTATCTGGTATAACCTCATTAGCAGAAATCAACTGTTCCTTCAAGTCTTTGATCTTCGTTAGGAAACTGTCCATAGAATCACCTTCATTCATGTGCTCACTCTCCAACTGTTTTCGGAGGTAAGCAACACGAGCCTCATTCCTAGCTTGGTACAATGTGGTAAGTGTATCCCAAGCATCCTTAGCTATTCTGCAAGAGCGAATATGAGGAATAATGGCACGTTTGATAGACAAAGCTATGAATGCATGTGCCTGGGCATCTCTGCCATCCCAGCAGCAGAAATAGCAGCACGAACAGGAATTTGCGGAATATCATCTTCGACACCATCTTCATCAGCTCTAGCACCTGTATTTGCAGTACCTGTAGTCAGAGGTGTGACAGGACGTATTTCAACACCCTACACAATGTTCCATAATCCTTTTGCAACCAATACATGTCGCATCATATAAGCCCACAATGGGTAGTTGGTACCATCCAATTTATCCTCAACAGCCAACATACGGAATACATCACTGCTTTCAGCCATGGCCGGTGACTAAAATACCTTGATGCAGAAAATTGACTGTATCTGAAAAAGTTGAACAAAACTGCCCAAATGAGTTCTGCTAGACCTGTAGCAGACTTCGAGATGTTTAAACTGGCGAAGAAAAACTGGTATATACCTTTGGCACAAAAGACAAAATAGCCTACATAAGCGCTGTGATAGTGCGTTTGGAGGCCAAAATGAGCTTAAATCGCAATTTTGGCACCACAGAACGAAGCTGTTTTGATCTCAAAAACACCCTGATTATGCTCACCAAAATTCGTACAATTTTGAGACTACAAACGAAGGAGTGTCGACGGCACCCTAGATGAAGCGACGACCTGCTCTGATACCAATTGTTGGAGTTAGACGTCTGCGGAAGCACACGAACAGCACAAGGAAGAAGAAGAAGCTTGGAGCACAAACACACAATACTGAATGTATTACTAGAGAATGTACAAAGATAAGTAGCCCATTAGGGCAATAGGCATATATACAAGTCGGGGGAAAAAACCTCCTAAAGAGGGAAAAAAGTGCCCCGGCGATCCTAGTGTGTTCACACACATGACTACCTAAATATATCAACACTTTGCAGGTTTAAAACCATGATTGGATTACAAGACATTCAAGGAGAATGATGAATCAATGGAAGCCAAAATGTTTGGCTTGAGGGGGAGCTATTGGTGCAAATATACAAGCCTTCACATTTGGCTTAGCATGGAAAGCCATATATGGAAGCACTTGATGGATCATGTGAACCTTAGCTTGTAACACTTGATCATTTACCATTTGTAAAAGATTATATCCATGAAGAATCTTGTAAAAGCCAAAATCTCATGGAATTAGGAAGAACAATAGCTATGAGTTTTAGTGAGAGAATAACTCCTAGATTAGAGGAGTCACTTTGTTTAGTTGGAGCCAAGTTTGAATTCAAATTCAAACTTAAAAGAAAATTATTATAAAAGGACCTTGTAAAAGATCCCGTGGTGTGGCCTCATTGGGAGCTCATTTTCTTGAAAATCTGTAGAGTTTGAGTAGCTCATACTATAGCTTACTCATTCCACCATCATTGAGCATCATTACAATGCTAGTGATCTTGTATGATCATGTGTTATAATACATATAGTACATTGATCATCTCTATCTACTTCTCTGCTATGACTACTCAGAACAATGAACTTTCTCTACTCATATCCTAGTGAATTCTCCACCATTTTGCATGATCTATAGCTTGTTGGAACCAACTTGAAGTCTACTTTGTGCTATCAAAATCTCAAGACATTTGGTTTGACCGTCTGGGAGAAATCGTCATCAAAGTGCTCATTGGTCATCTACTGTTCAGTTCCTAAAAAGTCAGGGGTAAGCGTTGGATTGCTAAACTTATTTCTTAGAGCATAGTCTATCATTTTAGATTATTCCACTTGTAATCATTAGCTATCTAAGCTAATTGAATACCCTCAAAAGGAATTTCATCAATTGTTACTGTACTGTGAGCATTGAGCAAAAGAATGAGCATGTGTGTGGACTAAAATAGCAAGTTTAATGACATTAGCTATTCATGAAGTAGTCTCTTGTGAATCAATTGGTTCAAGCATCAACTTCAAAGTACATAGGTACTTTCTTGGTGTCATTTTCAAGCTAAAAGGTCCTACTACATAACTCTGAAGTGTAATAGGGTACGTACAAAGTAGGTTTTAGCAGTACCACCTCATTTCCTTCAGGTATCCATCCATCTCTTCCAACAATAGAGAGTAATCTATCTTGAATAATTCTATTCATCCTTTCAGCTACACCATCCTGTACTGGGGTATAAGGAGTTGTAAACTTTCTATGAATTCCTCTAGGCTAGCAAAAAGGTTGAATTCATGTGAGGTATACTCACCCCCATTATCAGAACATAAAGCTTTGAGCTTAGTTCCTTTTTCAGTCTCAACTAAAGCAAGCCATTTTTTGAAAGTAGGGAATACCTCATCCTTCAATTTGATAAGATATACCCAAATTTTTCTAGTAGCATCATGAAATTGACAAAGTAAAGAGAACCACCTAAGGACCTTGCGGGCATAAGACCAAACACATCTGTATGAATGAGATCTAAAGGTTGAATTGAAGAGTCAATGTGCATTCTATGCACATTTCTGGTTTGCTTTCCATATTAACAATGCTCACAAAATGAAAAATCAAAGAAAGATAACACATATAAGTAACTAGAATGAGAAAGATTTTCCATTCCACTATGAGATATATGGCCCAAACAACCATGCCAAATACAAGCCATAGGTTATTCAGTAACAACTAACAAGTGTTATTTTTGTGATACAAATAAGGATAAAGTGAGCCAACTTTGCTTCCTTTTGCAATAACCATAGTGCCCTTTGATATGGGAAAGGACTGAGCATAAAAGACCACCTTGTAACCAAGGTCATCAAGTTGACCAATTGACATCAAATTGCATGACAACTGAGGTACATGGCATACATTATGCATAGTAAATTTTGAACCATCAATGAACTACACAACCACATCTCCAATCCCCACAATGTCACACTAGTAAGAGTCACCAAGTCTCACGGTACAAAGTGTCAACACATCACCATCATAAAAAATAGCATTAACTTCTTCAATCTTCACAGTCGAATTAGATGGTGCATGTAACTGTTTAACATGCCCATCAACATTTTGTCCTTTACCTTTAGCATTCTTTAATGCATAACAGTCTTTCTTCATGTGTCCTTTCTTATGAAAATAATGGAGTTCGATATCCCTCTTCCTTGATTTACTTCTACTCTTATTCTGTTGACCATTCTTTTCTTTGTTCTTGCTCCTGCCACGTTGTTGATTCTTTCCTTGGTAAGAATCATGAACATTATATGCATCTCCACTCTGAGTGCCAACCATAGATTTTCTACGATCTCCTCACTCAAAGTGCTCCACATATATCATTATAAACTAGTTTACCACCATGTGCACTATTACTAATAGTTGTGCAAAATGTACCCCATGATGAGTTACATATCTAAACCAAAATCAAAGGAGATATTGGCCTATAGATAAAGTAGATAGGTCTAGATTAAAGTACATGGGTCTGTCTATATTCCCTCCTCGAGATTAGGAAACTACCTCACAAAACTCATTCCGAACCTAGCAAAGAGCGAAAAATGTGATGTTAGGACAAATGAGCCAATGCAGTATATCCAATAGACCACAGGTGCAATTTATCATGCCAGGAATTAACCCCCACAGCCAAACTACTGAGGGAATGGGACATATGAATAGAAACACCTTTAGGGAAGAACCACCTCAAGGTGTAGGAGCTGGAATATACCCAATAAAACTCATTATTCCCATCATAACTCGATCCCTAGAGCCAGGCAGAAGAGTGAGAACAATCCAATTGGCCAAATGTATGTGAAATCATTACGATGGCATAGGAGAGCCCTATGACCACATTGCATAATACAAGCAGGTATTGTGAGCGAAGCAAGTGGATGACTTTTTCGTGCAATATGAATCCTTTGGGCTAAACCTTAGAGGAATAACCTTAACTTGGTTTCAATCATTGGATCCAAATTGCTTTGGCCATATCGAACAATTCTTCCAAGAATTTATTGGGGAATTCACTAAGCCAGGGATTGAGCACAATTCTTCATCCTTAATACATAGTTTCAAACAAGATCCTAATGAGATAGTAAAAAATGAAACACGAAGACTTAATCAATACGTAGTCCGATGCTCTATGACAGAGAGACCTTCTCAATAGAAAATGATATCCCTATTTTTAGAAGGTCTAACCAATGAAACATTGAGAATCTTAGTATACATAAAATGGTTGCAAACTCTGAGTGAGTGTCTCAAGAGTGCATAGATTTGGAAGACAACTTAGCTGAGGATCTCAAAACCACACAAGATCCTACCAAATAAGAGGATACAAGGAGCAATGAGAATTCTAGTTCGAGTAATGTGGAGGAAGTGGTAGAGTTAGTGGCCAAGAAATTAGGAGTACAAGGACAAAGGAACTACCAGAACTCCTCCTTGAGAGTGCTAATGTTAAGAAGTTGCACATTTTGTGGTGGAGATCACCCATCTCATGTCTGCACCAGAGAAGGATTAAGGTTATCACAACCTTACCCTTATGATAGACAACCAACTCAAGAGACTAACATGTACTCTTATAGTGAGCAGTACACCAATCACAACACTGAAAACTATCCAATGAATAGACAGCCACATTCGTTTGTACCACCCCAATGTAGAACATACTGGTACCCTCCTAGAGAACAAGGCAGAGAAGTTCTTAGGTATAACCCATGTCTAGGACTACGAGGAGCAATTAGACCATATGAACATGGAGGATATGGACAACCTCAAACTGTACTAGGACTACAATCACCCCACATAATGTGGTTCCAGTAAGGTACACCCAACTGGAAGAGAACCTAGAAAAAGCCCTAGTACCAATGAAACCTTTGATCAATTCCAAAACATCAAATCAAGGTTTTGATCGGACCCAAGGAGAGTCTCACTATTATGAGGCAAGCCCGATGGAATATGACCAGAGCTACATGAAGAAATACTATGATTATGAGGGACATGCAAACCCTTATGGACCAAAACATGCGAATCTCATGTATACGAGTCCTCACCCTAGGCCCCAAGTGAAACAAATGGGACCACAAGTCCCTAGAGGACCATGTTTTAGATATCAGGGTAACCATGTCATTCATGAATGTCCTCACCCATCGGCTCCTGGACAAGGCTTTTGTCCTGAGTATGGCAAGGAACAACTCCCAAGAGATTATCCTAGGAATCCCTCTAGTGCACCTAAGGTTACACCTATTAATGTAGTGGGCTTAGTAGGGGATTCAAGTTCTAGTAGCAGTAATGTGGCTCCTATACAGGCAATTACTAGGGCACAAGCCTTACAACAAGGTAAACTAGTCAAACAATCAAAGCTAAGTGAGTTAGGAGAGCCTAGTAAGAGAAAAACAAGAACATGGAAGGATACTAGGGAGAAGGCCAATCATAAGTGGACCAAAAAGTTATCTGAACTAGAAGAAAGCCTGAAAGATGCAAAAACAAAAATAGAAGATATTGCCTCTCAAAACCCCTCGTAGACCAAAAATCCATCCACATCACCTCATCCCACCCTACCAACCATTTAAATGGACCACAACCAGGGTCTGTTCTTGCATATCCAACCCTGAAAGACTTGGACATGATGTTCAAGGCATACCAGGTTGGACTTCAAGGAGGGTCAACACCTGCAACCCTAGACAAGACTACCCTAGAGCAGATTTAGAGATCGAAGGAACAAAAATGTGCATAAAAATGATGGAGCTAGTTCAAGATATGTTCGAGGCCAATCAATTGTTCAATTAAACAAATTCTATTACACCAGGTTTGCACTTCTAGGCTTACTAGATAGATTAGAGAAGTTGGTAAATAAACCGCAAGTTTCTTTACCTCCACAGACTCAACCAATTGTTGAAAGATAAAACTCACCACCAAAGGAAGTCTATGTTCTCGACTCCATAGATGATGGAGAACCTCTTTCAGTTCAACAACACTCTCAAAAGTTCTTGCGGGAAATACAAGAAGAGAAATGGTCCAAGGAGAAAGATAATCCCCCTCCTATTCTTGAGATTGATGATCTTTGTGATCACTTTCCACAAGACATTCCATCTATTTATAGAGACCAAGTAGAGCAACAAGAAGAAGAAAGGTTAGAATTTGAATCAAATTCTTTACAAGAGTTGCCACAGTTCACAGGTCCTTGGGAATCTAAATCTCTCCAAATTAGAGCTCCCACAATCTTGATCAGAAACAAAGACTCGGTGGTTCCAAGAAACATTGAAGTCCTAAAGAACACTAAGGTTTAGTGCCATCTCACTCTAGAAGAGCTACTCAAAGTAAAACCTAAGTTATGGAATCATGTGGCAAATCAAGTTCCAGAACCTGATTCCAAGATCTCAAAAGCGGGCTCTAAGCAAAAAGTTCCATAGATATCTCTAGACAAAATAGGGGACATGAGCGAAGGTGAAGAAGGTAATACTTATCTTCCGATCACCTACCAAGGTTGCACAACCAAAGTGATCATAAATTCAGGTGTTGGTGTTGCTATTGCGACCATCTCCTTGTGGAAGTAATGGGGCAAACCTGCATTAAGACCAACTAGAATGAAACTTCAAATGGATGACGACCATGTTGAAAGACCTCTAGGATTGCTAGAAGGGATAACTCTAACCACTTGTGGTGTAGAGTTTGAACGCACCTTTGCTATATGTGACTTTGGTAAAACTAAGGCCTATGAAATGATCCTAGGAAGACACTTCCTATGACAATTGCAAATAGTACAGGATTGGGGAACCAACTCCTTGTACTTGCAACACTTAGGGGTCACAACCAAGGTCAATTTGAAGGATTACACCTTCAGAGATGTACCACCCCTACAATGGAATCTTATCTCCAAGGAGCAAGAAGACTCAATCTCTTTGCATTCTAAAAGTTCATCTGATACATCCTGGATGCATAAATTTATCTATGAGATTGAGCATATGGAATGGGTGTCCCCCGTTGTAGTGGTGTCCAAAAAGAATGGAAAGTTGTGAGTGTGTATTAACCTTAAAAAAGTTAATGCTGCTACAATCAGAGATAGTTATCCGCTTTCAATCACTGAACATTTATTGGAACGTGTTGCAGACAAGGAAGTTTATAGCTTTCTTGATGGATTTTCAAGTTACAATCAAGTAGCCGTTGCCCCTGAAGATCAACACAAAATGACATTTGCCACAGAGTGGAGAATTTTTGCATTTTGTGTGATGCCATTTGGACTCACCAATGCACTTGCAACATTCCAAAGGCTCATGTGTCATGTCTTCAAAGAGTTCTTGCGAAAGAACTTAGAACTATATGTGGATGATTTATGTGCTCATTCCCAACAAAGAAAATACCACATCCCTGAGCTCAGACAGATCTTCAACAAGTGTAGAGAATATCAAGTGTGTTTGAACCCAGAAAAGTGTGTGTTCATGGTATGACAAGATAAAATCTTAGGCCATATTGTTTCTAAGAATGGCATATCTACAGATGAAGATAAAGTAAGAGCCATAACAAAACTGCCGAGGCCAAGGAATGGTAAAGAGGCAGAAGCCTTTATGGGCCATTGTGGATACCATAGGTGAAGGCAATCTAGATTTGCATATAGCATATGCGAGTAGACAACTAAACTTATCATAACAGAATTATACAACAACTGAAAGAGAAGTCCTAGGCATGGTTTATGTTGTGAAGAAGTTTAGACACTACTTGTTGGCCAACAAGTTCAAGTTTTTCATTGATCATCAAGATTTATTATACTTGGTCAATAAACCTTGCAATACAAGATGCTTAGTAAGATGGTTCCTCTTACTAATGGAATATGACTTTGAAGTTGTTGTCAGGAAAGGTAGGACCCACCTTAGAGCAGATCACCTTTCTTGCATCACTTGAGGAGAATCACCACAAGGAGTGTTTGAAGAATTGCCTAATGCTTACCTGTTCAATTTAGAAGTTGTTCCTAAATGTGAAAATAAGTTGGTGTCTTTCCTAACCTTCAGACCAACAAATAAGAATGTAAAAACAAACAGAGAAGAAATTGTAAGATCACAAAACTATCAAATATTGGCAGGAAGCATGTACAAACAAGATACGGAGGGTGTACTAGCTTGTTATGTCGAGGACGATGAACATAGTAGTTGTTGCAACAAGCCCATGAAGGATTGCTAGGGAATCACTACTAATCACTGTCCAATGTGCCAAGAGAGACCCCCAGTGGAGCATGCTACCCTTTATCATGTGTCATTAATTCCAGATTGGAGTGCTCCATTGGTAGAATTTATGAAATTAGGAACACTGCCTAGTGAGGCTAGTTTGAACAAACGCTCTAATTGGGAGAAACAACTTCATCATGCTATTTGGGCTTATCGAGTTGCCTATAAAATGATACTCAATGCCACCCCATTTCAGATGGTCTTCGGATAGAATGTTGTGCTTCCATTGGACTTCCTAATCCTAGCTTTAAAAGTAGCACAAGAATACGAGTGGAATGGACATGAGTGTCCTCTAGGATCTTTGATCTAGAACGCTTAGGTGAGACAAGGCTACGAGCAGATGCAGGCATCTATGTTGCAAAGAAAAGGAAAAAGGCATACTTCGACGCACACATTAAGGATAAAGAAGTGAAAGAGGGAGACCTAGTGTTGGTTTATACACTAAAGCAACATGCCCGTAAATTGAAAAAAAAAGGATATGCACCCATGATCATTAATAGAATTTCCACTAGTGGTGCTATTCAATTAGCCACCCTAGAAGGTGACATTTTGACAAGCTATATTAGTGGCTATCGAGTCAAGCTATATCAAGAACCTCTTATAGGGGATATGCTAATGAGACTCAACAATGCTAAGAAGCAAAAAGAAGAAGAGTTAAGGGTTAGAGAAGAAGCACAGGCAGAGGCTAGAGAACACATTAGAAGAAATAAGTTAACGCGCCTAGGCCTAGATGTCAATCTTGGGGTCCCAAGATACCGCATGGCCATGTGTCAAACATCAAGTGCAACTACTTCTCGAATAATTGACCGACACCCTTTGTGACGATAGTGATAGGACAAGGGAAGAATGTAAGGAGTGTGAGAGCATTGATTGACTCAAGTGCATCAATGAGTGCAATTAGACTTTCATACTGCCAAGATCTACAATTGAACATCAATTCCATTGAAGCCTGTCTCATAGGATTGGGAGGTGTGGAAACCCCCTGTTTGGGCGAGTTAGAGCTTCCCATCTATCTTCAAGATGTTCCAATGAGAGTCAAAATGCTAGTGTGTGAAGATGAGGACCTTATGAAACCACTTCTCTTGGGTCAAGACTGGATCTATGAGCATGCAGTTAACTTAAACCTTAAAAGACAACTTCTTCAAGTTTGGGTGCATGAACAATGCATCAGATTAGAATTAGAGAAATGCATGAGCACAAATCCAAGTAGCACACATTCTATTAGTTCCTCTAGGCCCAATCTGAGCAAAGAAGATGTGGTATGTGTCAAAAAATCTATGATCCAAAAGGACTCAATCATGGAAGAACAGTCTCAAAGGAGAGAGGGCCACTCTTCTTTTTCAAAGACTACTGCCGGCATGACAATTCAACCAAAGAGGCAAGTAAAAAAGTACACGCGCATGGCTACATCAAATAGACAAACAAAGTGCAAGAAGAAAGAAGCTCATGGCATGAAACAAATTTGGGTACAAAAAGGAGAGCAATCACCAGCTTTGACACAACCATTCCCATCGAAGCCAGCCAACCATGCTAAAAGAAACACCAAAAAACGAGGACAAGCTCAATCACAAGGTCTCCGACAATTTTGGGTACCAAAGCAATCAATGAAGTTGAATATAATAACATAGAAATTTGGGTGCCTAAGAAATTAGTTGCAACTCAACAAGGACAATTACACATGTGGGTACCCAAGCCACTGTTCCATGCACAAACACCACTGATCTCCCTCACAAAAAAAGTCTCAACAAAGAAGCCAAGGAAAAGCAAGGGTGAGAACCAGCCACAAAGAGCCACTGAACATCAACTCACCTCTTTGATAATAATAAGAAGACAACCATCAAGAATATGGGCTTGGAAGCCAAAAGCACTAATTTTTCCCACAGAACAAAAGTGCCAACCACGAGAGCTACAAAATTTAAGCAACCACTCAAAGATGAAGAAGTCAAAAGTGACCTATACATAGCCACACACAGTTCTAAGATGGATCCCTATCAAGAGGAAAGATCAACTATCATTCGAGGATCCAATGGATGCCTCCAACAAAGGATACATCAACATCAGCAAGAAACATTGAAATCCTCGACATGCAACAGCCATGTGCCTTTGGCATAATCTTGTCTTTTGCACCATTCAGGTCATGGATTTCCCAAAGTATGCATTATTATAGGTCCACCTTACACAACCGTGCATAGACACAATTGAGAATCCCAGGCACGTGATACACATTTGACATATGTAAAATAGTTTATTGATACTAAACACCCTCTTCTTCTTTTGTGACATTGTTCCAAAAAAAAAGGGGAAGAAGAAGAAGAAGAAGAAACAAGACCAGGCGCTCAATAAAGCTCATCAGTGAACTGTCAACAAGGACATCCATCAACATAACGACAAACTAATGGTCAATAAGATGATGGGAGTACAACATGAAGAGATAAACATAGAACGACCTTTCACCATGGTAAGCACCCTTCGACAACAGTATAACCATGATAAATTAGGAAACCTCTTCATCAGCATACCCTTGAGCACTTAGCTCAAGACCGAATTTCTTGCACCATACTTCTTCCGATGCATTGGCCAAGTACGCATGCATAGGGCCACGTTACAAGGCCGTGCACAAGGCACATATGTTCTTCAAACCATGCACTAACACACTTACCCATCATTCATTATGGGTTACATGTACTTGAAATCCATGCTTAAAAGATCGAAAGGACATCAATGTTACAACATTAGTACCTATAAAGCAACTCACAGTCGATAGCTGCTCAAGATCAACATTGTCAACCTCTTTGGAGCAACTCACAATCTTTGGAACACACTAATACACCATCCTGCTCAAATCCAAGGAAGAAGTACATACAACAGGACCAAACTCACATAGGCTGGCAGTGGAAAACTAAAGAACTAGAAAATTGACCAAGCTACATTCAGAATATGGACCGCTCTTGTTGATACATGATGGACGCTACCTCTCATAGCACTACATGGAACAACCACTACAACAAGGGTCTGTCAGGGAAGACATACTTTAGAGGGGGGGAGTGTTGACACTCAAAGTCAAGGACAAAGCATGGAAGCAAATTAAGGAAGTGGACACCCAAGAAGAAGGAGCATGTAGGGAGCTCCAAGAAGCACATGTCAAATTTTCATAAGAATTCCCTATAAAAATAGTGATTTTTATCACTAAAAACCATTGTAAATACCATTTTCCATTCTTTCAACTCCATTTTGTTCAAGCCAAGGAGTCCTCAAGCTTGAGGAGTATTAGAAGTATCATCCTACCAATTTTCATAATTTTTAGATTCCGTTTGAGCCTCCAAATAAGCCATGGAACCTAATTTTTAACTAGGTTAGACACTAGGTTTGGAGAGGGCCAAAACCACTCAAAAAACTATAAAAAGAGCTAGATAGCTCATTTTTTAGGTTATCTTGTGGTAGATTTGAGCTTTTGTAAGAGAACTCTTTTGTAATCAAAGTCCTTCCATTGTTCCACGCTTTGATCTTACCTTGTGCATGTGTGTGTATGTGTGTGCATGTTTGTGTGCTTTCACTCACGCACTTGTGCCATTACTTGCTCGCGGTCTTCATACCGGTCCTTAGGTCTCCACGGATGGACATTTATGATGTGTATCTCCTCACGTTGGTCCTTGCCATTGTGCTAAAGTGACACCGTACATGCCTTGAATCTTTCCTTTAAGAAGAAATCTAATGGAGTTCATAAGCTTGAACCTAGAAAAGGTTCATAGATCTACCTAACAATGTTGGGTAGGACACTTTTGATCTTGAGCTTTGAGATGGTGGCCATGCAATCTTATCTCATGGTGATAGGGGAGGAAGACCATAAAATCTCTTCAAATTAGTTAAAAATGTTGTGGTTTTCTCCCTTCATTGTACATTCATCACCATTCTTATTTACCATCATCATAAGGAATTCTTTAGTTTGCTTTTTCTTTAAGAGATTGCAGATTTAAATTTGATGGTTGATCCACCTCCCAATCGAGCACTCCCAAAAGAAGATTTTAACCTTTGTCATTTGAACTCTCCTTCATATCAATTTTCTCTAGATCTTAGTAAGGCCCAATTGTGAATTTTTCATTTACTCACTTTGGTTTCAATTCAAGTGAGCATGTTGAAAAGCTTTGCTCTTCTTTCTTTCCTTATCCTTTGGATTTCATTTTGAAAGTATCTCAAGATCCCTTGTGTGTCCTCAACTACTTGAAATCATTTAGGAATGGGGAGGAGTGTATCAAAATGCCATTCACCAAGAAATTTTCATAATACCTTGGGGATAGAAAGATAAATGGGTCAACATGGAACCAAAGAACTTTACCACCCCTAAGAGACAAATTGAAGAAAAAATGGGGCATACCCAGAGCATTGATAGTACATTGCAATGCATAGTATCTATTTAATTAACTGACCTTTGTGAAGCTTTCTATCATTCTTAATGTTGGACCAAGAGGAAAAATAATGATCTTTTACTCAAACGAATCAATTTGAAACCTTAGAAGATCCCATTTTTCCTTTTTAGGACCTTCAAGAGCCCTTCCCCTCTACTCCCGATTGTTCCAAATAGACTCCACCATGGGAAAGTCTTCAAATAGAATAATGGACGGAGATAGGGAGTCTAAGGAAGCCCAATTCTTGACCTACCTTTGCTTAGAATTGGCGGCATATATGGAGGCAATAGAAAAAAGTGCCCCCCCCCCTGAGTTTGTGGACACCCACCTATGTTGTAGGTCAATAATTGAATCTCCAAAGTATTATGAAATTATTTTTTTAATTCTAAAAATTGCATGGTCTCCCACTTGGGTGATTCATTGAGAACCAAAGGCGCTACAAAGATCCTACTCAAGATATCATCATTTACTATCTTAAATTCTTGGAGGTAGATGATATTTAGGTTTATATTCTTGTAAGTGAGCCATTTGGTTTATTCTTATAGCTCTCGAAGGATCAAGAGACCTCAAAATTTGAATAACATATTGATTATTTCAAGTTTAGGGTATGCATTTCATTCTTCTTGATCTCCTTTTCTCTTATTTCTTCTTTTTGCTCGTGCCATCAATTGCATCCTTGTATTACCTTTTCTCTTTATTTTGGACATTTCTAAGAATTCAAGAGAGGAGCCTTTCCTGAAACATCACTCATCTCGACTTGTTGAGCTAATGATGGAACTTTCATTATCTCGATTACCCTCTTTTCTAGTAGAGTGTTCATCTTTGAAGGTTCCCACTTATGAACCCTCCATGTCTTCCACTGGAT
The DNA here is from genome assembly GCA_020310875.1 of Ceratopteris richardii. Classification (NCBI taxonomy): domain Eukaryota; kingdom Viridiplantae; phylum Streptophyta; class Polypodiopsida; order Polypodiales; family Pteridaceae; genus Ceratopteris; species Ceratopteris richardii. The sequence goes on from CM035436.1 coordinate 100,139,179, forward strand.
TAGGGCTCCCTAGGTAGTGCACATAATTAATTTCCTTCTCTAGAAGTTGCTTTTCTTCTCCTATGTTTTTTATTTCTCTTTTTCTTCTTCTTCTTCTTTGGAGCTCTCGTTCTCTTTCCTTTTATTCTTTTGATTATGGCGAATCTATTATTCTTGATATAAAATTATACTATTTTGGACTTCTCCACTGGTAGAGTGGCTTTTGTAGAACCACTCAAAGTTGTCTATGGAGAGGCAAAGACCAAAGTTGTCTCTGGTAGCTAGTGCAAAGATACACCCTACCTAAGGTTTCTCCTTATGAGCACCTTTTTTGAGGGGACACTTCCTAATCTTGTGACCCTGGATGCCATTATGAAAGCAAGAAGTACAAATTTTTTCTAGATAACTTCTTGTTTCAACAACTCTTCTTTGCATATAACAATGCTTATTGAATCTAGAGGCCATTTACTTAGTATTTACCTCCACACATAGTTGTGGGATGCCGTCTTGCATTAAATGAGTGAGATGATCCCTCATAAATAGGAACCCACATGTCCTCCTTGGTTGCAAGAGATTGACCAATTGAGGGCCCAATCTCCTTGATGAACCAATACAGAAAGAACTAGAGATTGGGGAGCTTAATCCAAAGGGAATACTTCATGATTATGGATTAGATCATGAAGAATGTAGGGAACTACTTAAATAAACACATGGTGGATGTTTGAACTTGAAAAATGCCCATGTGGAAAGCCTAACTGGTCATTTGTTCGCTTTAAAAAATAAGTGGGACATGATTTGCAAGTAGGAATTGGCAATTATTCACCAAATTCCCCGTGGATACCATTTTTTTGAACCAACTTCTCAATGTCTCGGTAGGGGAATAAGACTCGAATAGTTGACCCATTAGGCATATGTATTTGAGTTTTTTTTTTTTTTTTTTTTTTGATTTTACTAATCTTGGATGTGGGAGGGGACACTGTGTGAGTTTCCATTCGTTTGGTGTTGAAAATGATGATTATTGAGCCAAGTTTCACATCTTCTATTAAATATGCTATGTGTTACTTGAATTCGGCATTAACATTATGTTTAAATCATTGTAAAAGTGCAAAGTGCATCATCATTATTCTTAAATCGTTAGAGAAGCACAAGAAAATTATATGGTCAAAGGCATCTTAAGTTAGGGTTTAAGATATTTATATAATTATGATATCTTAAGAAAAAGAATTATGCAAGAGAGATCATTACATTAGAAACGAAAAGAATATACATAACTAAAAAAAAAAATTACTAGTAAAAATGATGGTATTTTCCACTTGCCCATTTTAAAAGTAGAGTTTCAATGGTGAACTAGATAGCTCTAGAAACTCACAAGGTAAAGGTATGCAAGTACAAAAACGATGGTATTTTCCACTTGCTCATTCAAAAAAAAAAAGTTTCAATGGTGATCTAGATAGCTCTAGATAGTGGACTACAAGGTAGAGGTATACTAGCTCAACACAGTATCTATAGACTAGTAAAAAAAGTCATCAATCAATAAATAGGCGATAGGGAGATGTGGTCTTTTGTGGATGGCTAAGCATATGCGATTGTACATAAGTTTTCACCACTCATCTAGTTGACTATGATCCCTATACAAAGTGATGAACTAACAAACTAACTTTGTAATAAAAAATTTGAGACAAAAAAAGCCATATCAAGCTTTATGATCGAAATTGATTTTAGATTTGCCATCCAAAATCATTTCAACCTCAAAGTGAGGCCTTCATGTTCACAAGCTTATAACTTTAACTTGCATTACATATCAACGTACCCAGAATCAATCCCATTTGACATTGAGCTAAGTCTCCTAAGACATCTACTAGCCATAAATGGTCCAATGTGAACCTCATCCAATGTGAATCAATGTGTAATACACAATTGGATTCTCCTAACAATGATGAATTATAAATGTGCAATACATCATACAATCATGAGGGCTCGTTATAGGTTATATGCTAAAAAATTTGATAACATAAATAAAAATGGCTCTACCTATTCTTTTACACAAATCTTTTTTATATAATGTAAATAAATGGAAAGTTTACAAGCAACAAGGAAAAGAGACATAAATGGAGTCCATGATTAGTTGCATGTGAATTCTCTTTTTCCTCTCTCTCTCTACATCTATCTATCTATCTGTGTTTTGTATGCACACATGATGTGTACAACAAATACCCCATCCCACATAAGGAAGTGCATATGGCGTCCACCCATTACACAAGGAAATGCATATGGCATCCGCACATCATAGAAAATTGTACATTATCAAGATGTATCTTTGGCACATTTTTTAACTAATGATGTGCGGCACATCTTAATCAATGCCTTATCTGCAAAAATTCGTCGAATGAGACAATTACATATTAATTTGCAAAAAGCAGGTCTTTCCAAATTACCATTTGGAGTCTCTCCACACTGGGTCAGACGGTTGAGTCCCTTGCCTCTTGAGTCAGGGACAAGGGTTCTACCCTCTCCACTGGCAAGACATCTAAACTATGTCTTTGGGTATGTGTAATCAGTCTAAACCAATCATGCCATTGTCTTTCGGCGGTTGTAAGTTTTTGTGTCAAACCAATCTAAACCCTACTCTTGTAAGATAAAAGGGGTCCCGCGATACTATGCCCATTCACCTTGTATAATTGTAATTTCAAAATTAAAGCTCAGGGAATAAGCTTCAGCTGAACCTCCATGAAAAAAAAAGGTGGTAAAGGTTACCACTTGGTTGGTGCCTCTTTCGCTGCGCTCTAGTCTGAACTTGGAAGATGAAAGTTGGGCCTATGTAAGAATTTTTCTACACATTACCAGTGCATGCTATGACACTCTTTTGAATCTCTTGATCAGTGCATTTGAGTGTCAGCAATGATGCGGAATGGATCATTCATGGGACGCATAACGCAATGTTTGCATGCATGCTTGTGTCTTTGAAATGATCAAAAACCTTGACAACCTTCAGTACATCTTAGCTGATATGGACGTGTTGTGATTCAGTCACAGTGACAAGACTCGTTTTAGGTGCTTTTCATAATGATTTTCGACGTATTCATCAAACCCGTTTAGGTGATATTCGGTATAACATGGGCATATGGACACAGGGGGGGGGTGGACAGAGAGAGATTTCACTCGAAATATACGAAGACTAGTCCTTAACGACTAGTATTTGAAACTCTCTTGTGTACAACAATATTCAGAAGTGGCATTACATAATTTAATGCAGAGAATAGGCAGTATGGGCTATCCGAATTCAAAACATTGATTAACTAGTCCGTATCAGCAAGTTTTTGGAAAGTTTTTGCGCTGAACCATGTCCAGAAATGGGCTATTTAATTTGATGCAGAGTATCAAGACATTCAACCACATAGAGCATCTTTGTAGTCCATTCAATATCCTCTTTAATGTTCAAGAAACAGGTTCATCAATCATCTACTCATATGAACTATTGTCTATTGGGCGAGGCATCATTAGAGGATTCATAACATGCGATGATCAAGGTCTATGCAATGCAGACAAAAGTGGACGTTTGTATGATCAGAGCAGGACAATCGGTTCAACCGAAAACATTGAAGAAGTTTTTACGAGAAAAATTCCACCTGCGAATGATAGAATTGTATGTACATCCTGTAACATTTCGTTGGCTGGTGAACCAACCCTTGTTCAACGTACTGACAAAGAGTGTGCAGACTATGTCCAAATGTCAAGTAGCCATGGTATTGTGGGTGGCGATGTGGAGGGACAAAAAGATCTCCCTTTATCTGGAAAGGATTGTGAAGATCAAGGAGTTGGTAGTGATTTCTATGAAGAAGTTAAAGTTACTGCAGAGGCAGGTGAGCCCCTGATGCCTAGGAGTCTGCTAGATCTTCAACTGGAAGATTTTATTCACATGGAAAACAAGATGGGTCATTTACTCTGGCAGAAATTCAGGGCAGCTGCAGCTTTGAAGGGAGGGTTTACTTGTGAGTCTGTGTTAACTGCCTGGCTGAAAGAAGGAAACATTGCATCGCGGGATGCATTAGTTTATTGTGTTTTAGCGTTCCGGAGCTGGAAAAAGGAGAAACGAGCTCTAGAGGTGTGGGCCGGTGCTTTAATCCAAGTGTTTAGTTCTGGTACTTGTTTGTATCTTAAGTCGAGAATCTATTGCTTTGTCTTTAAGATTTTGGAGGCATGTATAATAGCTCTTAGTTCTATTCCCATTGTAGGGAACTAATGATGTTAAGAGGGGATGCCGTAGTATTTGATCGTTACTATGCATAATGAAGCTAATTGGTCTATACCTTTGTGGTCGGTAATTGCACTTTCTTTTTTGGGGCAATTTTGGGGTTGGATTCATCTTGGTTTATGTACGATTTCCCTAATGTTTTAATTCTATTTATGTTTTGTCCTCATAGAAAGAAACCTTGCCATTGATGTATGCATATTTAGGCATGCAAATTTTAATAGTTTCTGTATATCAACACCTATACATAAAAGGTAGGCATATGTGTAATGCATACATGCATTGTTGGTGGAGTATGTTTTTGTACATGTTTGTATATCCATGTATGTATGTATGTACACATGGATTTGGGGCATGCATTTATGTTTATGTGTCTGGATGCATGCATGTATGTATATGTGTATGCATGTATGTATTTATGTATGTATGTGTCTATAAATGTATGCATGCATGTATTTATGTATGTATGTATGCCTCAAAATGCATCCTTTGTGAACATGAGGACCATACCATAGAAGTGCATCAAGATGATTAGACTCAGTATCGATGAATTTGGGTTTAGGAAGGTTTATTGCTAGGCCAAGAGCATGTGAAAAACAATCAAGAAGATGTAGAAAAGGAGAAAGAGATGATAGTATTTCACGAGGAAAAGTAATATGTCATTGGTAAACTCCATGCTGACAATAATTTGACTGTTTATTCAAAAGGTATGCAACACACCATCTATAACATGAGCGTCTAGCAGGAAGTATAGTGGATGAGTGGCAATAGCAAAGAGAAGAGGGAAGCCTTGCCTTATTTGTATGAAAATACAAATAAGTGAAGTTGGAAGTGAGGTAGGCACAATATACAAATCATAGGATCTTTCCAACACTTAGAACCATGCACGCATACACACTTTGAACCAAATAAGATAGATGAATGAATAGACAATAGACAAGATACGAGATAGGAACTAGTAGCTAAAAGGGACTATTCTAAATAAATGATTACAATGGCGGAATAACTATACCTATTACAATGTGTGTGAATGTACAAAATTGCATAAAAGGCTGAATAATTTATCTAGGCACATAAATTGGTACAAGTGTGCCTAAGAGTTAAAGAATGATGAGTGTGTTCTGTATAGTGAGATACAATAGACTGTTTATAAGCAGCCACAAAGTCTTCTACTCTTGAGGTAGTAGGCTGAAAAACCTGGTACAACAGCAAGACCAGAAAATACAACAAAAAATTGCAGCAAATTACAAGAAAACCAGCATGTACTCTAGGTACATAGACTCAGAGAAGTGTGCCTAAGAGTTAAAGAATGATGAGTGTGTGTGCTGTATAGTGAGATAGAATAGACTGTTTATAGAAAAGACAGCTTATGTGCTGTGAGAAACTGCTAAAATTTGCTACAAAAGTTAGAAACCTCTCCAAGCCTTGAGTGATCCTTGATCAATGCCAAAATTTTCTTTTTAGAATAAACTTTCTTCGATCTCACAAATTTACCATCAGATAGTGATGGGACCTTGCTTTTTTAAGTGTACATGAGATGAGGAACATAACTATGTAAAAACCTATTTTAGCAAAAATTAGGGGTAGGGTTTTCTACCATTTCTAAACTTTTGATGACTGAATGTTATATACCGAATGAAAGCTCTTCTCGAGTACTAGCTAATGAGCTCATAATTTTTAATCTTCTGGGACCGAAATTTGGCCAAGTATCAAAAATTAGGGTTGCTGGAAATTAGGGTTTTATGCTATTCTGACATTGCTTTCAAGAATCCTCGTCAATGTCATAATGGCATAAAGTACGAAAATCTGCAAAACTTCTGATGGCTGCAAAACTTGGGATGTTTGAAAATATATCTCTGAACTGATTTCCATTGAATGTTGAGCTAAATGTGCATAAACCTGCATAAACCTTGACTGAATTGAAAACTGAATACGTAAGTTTTTGAATTTCGAAATGTGCGACTGAACAGACTCACCAGCTTTCATCCTTGTGTTGGCTAACTGATTTCTTATATGTGCTTTCCTAGTAGAATTCTTGCTTTGATAGAAATTCTCTAACTCAAACCTAGTCTGACGAGAGGTTCTGCATGACATGATTTGGGGTATAACATGCCTCTTGACTCCCAAAACAATGAATGAAAGTGCTAGTGCATCCCTTGAATCCCATCTGGATTGCTCTTCTGTAGGAAGTAATCTGGTAGTAGACCGTAGTACCACAAACTTTGGATAATGAAAGAGTTCTTTCTTCTTCTTCATCAGCCTCTTGCTGAGCAGAAATTAGAACAGTAGGTCTTCTGGAAGATAAAGCAAGATCTTTTCTTGATTGTCTCAGCCTTGGATACTTGCCATTGACAATATTCCACAAGTCTTTAGATACTAACAAATTCATTATCATTAAACTCCAATTTGGATAATTAGAAATTCCTTCAAGCGTATCTTCGGTCTCAAGTCTATAATCACTCATCTTGTTAAGGGCGTGTGCCAACTATGCTTTGATACCAAATGTTGGAATTGGGGTGGGCCTGGATGAGAAGAATAAACAGATGGAGATATGTCAGAATCAAGTATAGGTCGAAGAAGAGTTGAACAGGAAACAGAAGCCTATCGTAGAGAGTTGGAAACTGTTGTGTATGATCAAGGGATTGTGGGAACGAGTTCAATTTTTGAGAAAAATTCCCCATCGGGCAGTGCGAGGTGTTCAGGGGTAAGCTGATCAATCGGAATATGCTGTATCGGAAGTGTGCTTCAGTGGAGTTTTGCTGAATCTATGTTTTGCTGAATCGGATTTTTAACAGACAGTTACAATTTAGTTAGGTACCGATGTTGCGTGAATATATTCGTTATATTTTGTTTGTACGAAAGTGAGAAGGAAGAGGAAGCGTCTCTAGGAAAAAGATGAAAGAAAACAAGTAGAAAAAGAAGAAGTTCAGGCATTGCAGGCGGATCTTAGATCTCTACTATAATTCCCTTTGTAGAAGGAGAAACTGCTCAATCCGTAATGTATTCTCTGTAGTTTCGAAGACTTAATGAAGCATTTTCCTTATCATTATTCAACGCAAGTTTGCGAATGTTCTCTATTCTTGTATAATTGTCTTGTTTAGCATTGTCTAAAACAAAAATAGAGAGAGAATACACAATTTATCAAAGTGTAACAGTAAGTTGGATGTTCCTACACTAATTGATATTCGAATGTCAAATTACAAAATGTGTACATGACTACAAAACTGAATGTGTGTTGAATGTAGATACAAATCTAAATGTGTGCTGAATGTAGCTACAAAATCTGAATCTAGGCAGAATTTCGAGAACTAGATACAAGAGTTTGTTCATAAAGTGCCTAAGAAGTATGAAGAGTGTGTGTACGTGAGTTTAGAGTGAATAGAAACAGTTGAAAACTGTTTGTATAGCAAACCCTAAACTAAATAACAAAGGAAACTCCTCTTTATGCTGAAGTAGAAGGCATGAAGCTTAGGAACAGTAACACCAAAAGAAGAGGGCAAAATATAGAACTTGCTACCCACAAAACTCAGCAATATGGTTGGCTCCAAAATCTCCTCCAAAGCATTAGGGCACACCTCCTCCAAAAGTTAGAAACCTCTCCAAGCCTTGAGTGATCCTTCAGCTGATCAAGAGATGCCTAAAATTGATCCCTAGGGTCTTATTTATACTACAAGAGCTGCCAAAGTTAGCTTTTTAATAAAGCTTACGATTTTTTCCTAGAAAGCATTCACTCACAAAGAACTACAATCTGATTTGCTTTTTAGACAAAAAAACTCACAAAAAACTATGCCAAAATTTGCTTTTTAGACTAAACCTTCTTCGATCGCACAAATTTACCATCGGATAATGACGGGACCTTGCTTTTCTAAGTGTACATGAGATGAGGAACATAACTATGTAAACCTATTTTAGCAAAAATCAGGGTTAGGATTTTCAACCATTTTTGGAACTCTGATGACTGAGTGTTATATACCAAATGAAACCTCTCCTCAAGTACTAATTGATGAGCTCATAATAATTTTTGACTTTTTGTGATCAAAATTTGACTAAGTATAGAAAATTAGGGTTGCTGAAAATTAGAGTTTTATGCTATTTTGACATTGTTTCCAACAAAGACTGATGCAATATCTTCTTGTTCTTTAATATCTCTTTCTTTTGGAAGTCTGGAACTTTCCCCAACTTCATAAGTAGGAACTTCAAGAGGTACTGATGACGGACTAGACATAAATGTGGGAAATGAAACTTTCTCTTCACCTTTATCAAGTGCAACAAGTTCATCACTCCCCTTGTATGGCTGAATGTAAGAATCCAAATTCGTAAAAAAATGCATAGTCATCTTCTTTTATGAAATTTGAAATCTCTGCCTTCTTATCATAAATCAGATTTTTTGATATATATGTATTGCATGAGAGTAGGATATCACATGTTTTTGGAACATAGAATCTGTATCCTTTGCTTTTAATTGCATAATTAATAAAAACATCTTTGATGGCTTTTACATCAAGCTTACCACGATATTTTTTCTCAAAAACATAAGCTGGATAACCAAAAACTTTAAGCAACTCACATTGGGTTTCATACCATAATAAGCTTCATAATGTGTGATGATCTTTAAAGCTTTTGTGGAAGATTTGTTCAAAATGTGATTAATTGTATGTACTGCATCAAATCAAAATTTAGGAGAAAGCTTTTTGGATGGTATCATGCTACGCATGATCTCAATAAATATCTTATTCTTTCTCTCCGCAACACCATTTTGTTCTGGAGCAATAGTGAGTTGATGAGAGATACTTTTGTCTTCAAGAGAAGATTTGAAGTCCTTTGATTTGTACTCTCCTTCTCTATCACTTCTCAAAATCTGAATTTTTGTCTGACTTTTATTTTCAACCATAGCTAAGAACTCCTTGAAAGTAGGAAAGACGTCTAACTTTGCTTTAAGACCATAAATCGATGAATATCTCGAAAAATCATCAATAAATGTGATGAAATACTTGTAACCTTGAATGGAATCTGTTCTCATAGGACCATTTACATATGAATGTATGATGTGTTGTAAAGCAAAAGAAGGCAAACTCTCCACCATATCTCGATCTTTGATGTGCTTGAGAGCTTTATAACTAATATGACCAAACTTAGCAGGCCATAACTTCATGTTCTCCTTAGGTGTAGAAGACCTTGCAACATTAGCACGATTAATTTGGGACAATACAAACATGCCACTTCTGTTTTCACCTTGAAGTAAGCAATGCTCCTCATAAGGTGAGAGGATGTGACATGAATCTTTCTTAAAAACAATTTCATATCCATTTCTCAAGAAAGTAGATATTGAGAGAAAATTCTTGTTCATTTTTGGAACATAAAGAACATTAGAAATTATGAAATTTCCATCCGCTCTTGACTTTAGGTTTACTTCTCCAACACCTACAACATCCAAATCATGATCATTTGCAATGATCACTCTTCTACGTGAAGAATTAGAAGGTGAAGCAAATACCTTCTTGCAACCTGTTATATGCTTAGTAGCTCTAGAATAAAGAATCGACAGATTTTCAGAGATTGCATTTAACATTGCTTGATCAAAAGCTAATCTTCAAAAGCTAACGTTGCTTGATCAAAAGCGAATTCTTCAATACTGACACATGCATAAGATTCTTTCTTTGAAGACACAGGTTTTGAATCATTTTCAGCATTATTATAATCCGACGCTTTTTTCTTCTCATTATAAATCTTTTTTTTGCATTCTGCTATGAAATGACATGGTTTTTTGTAAACAACCGATAGTATCTACTTCGTCATATGAAGGAGAGTATAGGGATGCCTTTACAACTACATGAAACAATTTGGTTACAGAAAATTTTGAGTTATCTTAATGTTCGTGTTCATTTACCTATGTAGATATTTTCATATAATCAAATTGCTATTTCTATTGCAAAAAATCTTGTTCATCATGTTAGGACAAAGCATATTGAAGTACATTATCATTACATTCGGGAATAGGTATCTAAAAAGCACATTGATCTAACTTATGTACCTATAAGTGAAAATGTAGGAGATGTATATACAAAGCATTAACCAGAGACAAACATCAGAAATAATGTAGACATTTGAACCAAGGTAGGATGAGTACGTACATACTGATCCTTTCAATACAGGTTTTAGGTATGGTATGTATACGTACCATACTGTTCAAACAATATGTATTTTCATTTTTTACTCTCTTTTTTTGAACTTCAAGCAGACAAAAGTTATGATAGCTATATCAATTTAAAGATACACTGACATTTAAAAGCTGCATTTCATAATCTATAACATATGCAAACATGCGTGACATCAAAGCTCGGACACTACTTTATATATACAGTATTTTTTAGTACATACATGCGCTCACACACATGTGACATTATATATAGTATGTGTGCGTGCACATGAATAATATACAGCCACATGCATTGAGGCATGACTCCATACAATATGGATTTGTATGTACATATTGTATCCAGTCATGCCTCAATGCATGTGACTGTATATTATTTATGTGCAGTCACACATACTATATAATGCGTGCGATTGCATGTATGGAATCACATATACTGCATACATATATTGTGTGTCTGAGCTCTGATGTCATTATGTTGTCTTATCTCATTGTGCTATACTCAAAGTATGCACTCATACATAGTTATTGTGACCCTACATAGTGTGTGTGTCTATTTATACATGTGTGTGTTTATGTATATGTAATACATGTATATGTATATGTGTTATGTATGTATGTATGTATGTATGTATGTGTACATCGATACATAGAGAGAGGTGTGATGCATGCACACATACTGTGCATGCAATCATCAATATGCAATGTGTATTCATGCAACATGTACACACACATATTAATAATTATATGCATATTACAAAAGGTACATATTGGTTACGTACCTCAAAAAGCATTCTGTATAAATGTACGTTCCATACGTATCGTATTTATACTGTACCTTATGTACCTTTCCGCTTTGATTTGAACCTTATATCATTATGACATTGAGGGGGGGATTGTTGGAGAAAAATGTAGGAATGCTCAAATTTTCCAAAAATTCCAACAACCCTAATTTTGTTACTTGGTCAAAATTTGGTCAAAGATGATAAAAAAAAATTTATTGGCTCATTGGAAAATACTCTTGGAGAGCTTTTTAATGTTATATAACACTTTATCATCTAACAACAAGAAGTCAACCAAAATTAAATAAGTTAAAAAAAGCACAAAATCAATGGTTAATATTAAATCCAACCAAAGCATAAAAAACTCGAAGAAAACAGAAAAAAATCACCTCTCAGATTTTCCATCGAGAATTCGTGTCCCAAATTTTGGGATTACGTTTTTTTTACCTTTTTTGCATGCTTTTTGCAGTTTTTTTTTTTTTTTTTTTTGGGTGGGGCATCAAAAACTATATAAACAGGGGTTTGTAGCATCATTGAATAATCAATTTGGGAAGCCTATCATACACAAGCTCTAGGCTTAAGAGTTAAGAGGACTCTTGAAGGTCTATATGCAGATTTGGAGGAGTTTTTGGCAGCTTCCCTTTGTTCTTCTTTACACTTTTATGTGTGCATGTTGATTTTGGAGAGTTGTAGCACCCAATTTAGGGTTTCTTCACGTGTTGCTATTGTAGCAAGTGTTTCCCACTACTTCATCGCGAGAAGTCACCATTGCTATTGCTCTACATCAGAGAAGACCTAATTTCAAAATTAGGGTTGCTGTAATAACTGTTTTGAACAGTTCATATCTTTCTTTTTGCATATATTCACTCACATAATACCTCTTAGACACTTACACATTAGGTATTGTACCTAGAACCTTTAGATTGAGCCTAATATCAGATTTTTGTATCATTATACACATTGTATATTGACAATTTGCATTTGATTAGTGGGTGTAGTAGCATTAAGTTATTGCACTTTTATAATCGTCTTCTCATCTCTTTATTGGTGTGTTATGTGCTAAGGTCAAGTGTTGGAAAGATCTTGGATTAACCTGTGATTAATATTTGGGACTACACTTCCAACAGTTGTTTGATAAAGAAGTCCTCCAAACCTCATTTTGGTTTGAGATTATCAACATAGTTACATTTTCTAAACAATTGTTAAACCTATCACTATCACACTTTGTTGAGAGTTCTCTTCAACCTCACAGGCGTTGATACATTAAAAGAAATAGGGAATGAGCTGCATTGTGTTTCTTACTCTCTTTGCGACATAAGAGGCTCTAACTCTCTCTCTTCCCTCTCTTTTATACACAAGTTAGAGGTTTCAAACTCTTTTCTTCTATTCCAATTCGAAAATGAACATGACATAAAACAAAGTCAGGGCATAGATATAGGTCTTTGTACATGAATGAAGATGTATAGATACAATGAATATCTATTGCTACTTCAACATGTGAAGAAGACTATAGAGAAGCGTATGCGACCACAACAGTGCATTTGGTTATGAAAATTGCTTGGAGGTTTATGATTTTAGGTTGTAAAATCAATAGGAAAGACTCCCATCTTTTATGCAAGAATCAAGCATATAAAAGTCCATTATCACAATGTTTGAGAGAAGACACAAGTAGGAGATATGGAGCTTCTTTATATTTACTAGAATGAATCCACAAAAACCCCAAATTCACCCTCAAATGACAGTGCATCTAAAAGCTCATGGTAGTCAACCACAAGACTATATAGGAAATCGGATCCATTATGCATAGTATTGATCACTACATTACATCATCATTGCCCAATAGTGGGTATATAACTAAGCATGCATACATGCTCACACACACTATGATCATGAACCCACAAGAAGCTCCACTGATTGAGTTTCTATCACTTGGGCAAACTCAACATACAACTAAGCATGCACGGTGCACCCTACAATGGACACACACCATAGTGGGTATACAACTAAGCATGCACCCTACAATGGACACACACCATGATCATGAACCCACAAGAAGCTCCATTGATTGAGTTTCTATCACTTGGGCAAACTCAGCCATAATGAAGCCTAGCACAAAGGTAGAAAAAATTATAGAAAGTGCATAGTTGATAGGGTATACATGCCTATCAATGGGTCGCGACTTAGACAAAGAATCCACAAGTGAAAACCGCATGTGTGCTAATATGACAATCATATACGAGAATGAATCCAGGCAAACCCCAAATTTATCCCCAAATGTACAAAGTGAAGACAATGTTGCAAATATCTTTACCAAGTCTCTACCAAGAGATGAATTGAAGCAACATGGAGATATGCTCAACATCAAACCCCTCAAATAGAATTTAAGGGGAATTGTAGAAATGAATTTTGTTTATAGCTACAGTTTAACATGATTGCCAATTATTTATGGAACAAAATTAAAGTCAAAACTTGTTCAAAGGGATGGTGAAAGATTCAAGAGCAATCAAAGTTTGACTTAGATCTAGGGTGATTATCCAAAGTTGACTCCATGTGCAAGACATGACTTCACTTGCAAGGAGATTATCCAAAGATGACTTCCACAAACATAGATACACCAAATTCATGATATTATATTTTTATCAAGATTATGCTTCATTGTACTTTTCATTCTGCCTTGGCTTTTGTTCCCTATCTCACAGGCTCTTGTGCTAGTTGTACACCCCATAGTACAAAGAGAGTTTAAAAAACAAGTTTTTAAAGAGGGCTGAAATTCTCTTTCTCTCTCTCTCTCTCTCTATGTGCCCCAAAAAGAGTGAGCAAAGAGGGAAAGAGAGGGTAAGAGTGTGTGTAAGGAAGAGAGGGCAAGAGAGGGTGCAAGAGTAAGCAAGAGGGCAAGTGTGTGTGCAAGACCCAAGCAAAGAGGCAAGACTATGTGCTGAAGGCAAGGCAAGGCAAGACCAAAACGCAGGCGGCAGCTTGCAGATGAACTAGAGCATAACAAACACATCCCAAAGCTATATCGAAAATGAAAACCTCATATGGCCAAACAAACATATTAAGCCGTTCGGAACGTCCAAACGTCCTAAACGTTTATTATCTCTTGAAAAAATCACGTTTTTGTTTATATATACTATGGTACAACCCATATATCTGTTTATTGTTCTGATCTGGAGACCAGCTGATTTTCTTTTGCAGGTGTGTGCCTTCTCCTGCATGGAAGTATGTGCTACTGATTTCCTACAACAAGCATACACTGTTGGTGTCTTCTTTTGTTCTTGCTTCTGCATGTCTTCTGCTTCTTTGGATTTCCGACAAAATAAACGTGACATTTCTAAATGATCACTATGCTTCATGAAGAGGTCTCTTCACCTAAAGGACATTTCACATGAATATTCATTCAAAGAGTTTGATTGTCGATAATGGGCATAACTTCTTACTCATTATTGTCAATCTGTTATAAAGGAAGGCAGTTGTAACTCAGTTCACCAAGCCTTGCAATTGCAATCAGCTTCTCTGAGATTGAAGGTTCTTGGTTGACCATGGAAATCAGACGTCATTAGAAGTCTTGAAGCAACCTATGTACTAAGAACATCTCACTTGCATCCCTTCTCCTGAGCAACCTACAAGCATTGCCTTGATCATTAAAGGTCGATTCATACTTGGTCTGGACTCCACCATGAGAGTTGAAACCATCGGTAGAAGGATCGAGTGACCCCCATCTGTTGTGATGCATGAATGATTCACATTTTTCCCCAGGTCTAAGCGCTTGCAACAACAATAAAAGTCCTGTGACAATTGCTCCAGTTTCATGTAGGACCCACTAGTTTCAAAAAGAACTCAGTAAAAGATAAGGATATATTGAACTAACAATTAAAAGTAATAAAGTAATTTCTGGTGTGAGAAGTTTCCATTGGCATCAAACTTCGTATATGATTCGCAGCTGGTGCGTTCCTCCAAAGTTGTGTGTCTGTAGTGGTATCTATGTTGGAATCATGCTTTTACCTTTAAATATTATTGATGAATTTATGTACATTTTAGATGAAAAGCTATCTACGTGTAAGCAATGCATGAATTCCTTGATGGTGGTCTTCAAGTCACAGCATGCTTTAGATACCTCCAAAACTTGCAAACTATTGATTTGTCTACAAAATCATGCATGCCTATTTCATGGCAGAGACATTTGTTCACATCCTTCCAATGTTCAGGGTTGTCCATTAGGTGTGGTAATTTGATCTCCTTTTTGTTCTTTTGACAGTTATTTTCCTGGGTTATGACAGAGAATGTATTTGAGATGTCAGATGTAGATCATTCTATTTATCTTGACCTGGTTGCAAAGGTTGATTGCTGCAAAAAGGCATCACAATATCTTTTACGAATCCCCAAGCAGTTGCAGAGCAATGTTGTTTACAGCGTGCTTTTTGCCGCATACCTTGAACATGGCAAAGAAAGTAGTGCTAAAAGGCTACTTCTGCAAGTAAGAGCATTGGACCTGGGAGATCAAATATTCTTATTCAACCAACTACTTGCCTTCTACAAGGGAAAAGGCAGAATCAGTGAAGTTGCCAATTTGCTCAAGGAAATGGAGGACACTGGTGTGCAGGCTAATTTAAGCACTTACAATATTATACTTGACCTCAGGGCGAGGAAAGGTGACATTTCTGGAATGCGGAAGTTGTGGAAACACTTAGAGGAGGTAAAGATTGCTCCTGATGCTGCATCATATGCTCTCCTTGCAAAAGGTTACATGAAAGCAGGTTTATGGGACCGAGCATGTCGTGCAGTGAAAGAGATTGAAACGATTCCATTCTCACGAAAGCGGGTGGTGTACAGATGGCTTCTCAAATTGCATGCCCAGTTAAACAGAGCAGATGATTTAGAGAGGATTTGGAACATGCTAAAAGATGTCTCCAAATTATCAATTGATGACTATTCGATTATGGTTGAATGCCTTGGAAAGGCAGATGAGGTGGAAAGAGCAGAGGAGATATTTAAAGAAGGTGTGCATAGTTTTGGTATCAAACGTCTTCACCAGTATCACACACTTATTTCTGTGTTGCTAGACCATGGCAGGATGGAAAAGGTGGAGGCTTTGGTAAAGGAAATGATGAGATGTCCTTTCAATCTAGGCTCTGCGACTTACCATCAGCTCATTGAGCTATATGCCAAAAGTGGTGATCAAGAGAAAGCCATGCAGACCCTCCAAAAAGCACAGAATGCTAGCAAAATATTCTCAGGACAAAAGCCATGGTATATTTCCTATTTAACCTTGTTGGAGATGTTTGGGAGGAAGGGTGACATTGAACGAGCTGAGTTGATTGTGCGTGATTTGAAGCATTCAGGATATCCCTGTGGGTTTAGGATATATAATGCTCTCCTCATGGCTTATGTCAAGGCAAGGAAGATGCCACATGGTTTTCTTGACAGAATGCGGGCAGATGGTGCTATTCCCAATTCTCAAATGAGGAAGGAGCTGAATAAAGTAATGGATAACAGGAGGGAGTTGTATCAGATGAATGGAGCAAGACGTTATCTGTTTTGATTGCATCACTTGAAGTCTGAAAACCTTGAAGCCTTGTCAATGCCACGTTCCCCTGTAACAGGATCATTGATCAGACTTCAAAGATGTCTTGTTGACTTGGGTCATTGGCCTTCACAACAAAGAAAACTTAAAATTTGAAAGTGAACCACATTCATTTATGACCCTTGTCTTTTTTATTTGATCCAGTTCCTGGTATATGTGCACAGGGACGCTCAACAGCAGCTACTTTCAGTTTGCTATCAGAAATATATCATTAGAAATCACCACCTTGATGATGGAATCTGCTTTTTGACAAGGTCATTTGATTAGATTTCAGTTAATTTATGCATACATGTGGGATACTTTTAATTGATACTTTTTCTTCTAGCTTCATCTGCAGAATTCTGTCAGTATCTATGCAAATCATGATAACAGTTAATGGATGTACTACCTTGCAGATAACAAAGCCACTCAATAAACTTATATACTTGGTTAGAAAATCAAGCTGATTTTCGAAAGCTAGTACAGAAATTGACATGAAACATGTGCGGGCAGCACATTTCAACGAAGCTGGAAAAGGTTTAATCTCAAGCAGCATGTCCCATATGCATTTCAATAACGATGATTTTTGCTGCAAAAATTCTTATATTCATTTTTGTGGTGTAACATAATGATGCCATTGAAAATGATTTAGTCTTTAGCTGTAAGGAATCCTGTAGTTTTTCTTCTACATTAACTGTTACTTTTTGTTTTGGAATTGCAGCTACATTCACCGTTAGCTGCAGGAAGAATTAAAAGACCACCAAATATTTGAACTCTGATATGTACAGTAAAAGGCTAGAGATACAGGAAATCAACTTGATGTGCCGAGCAAGAAAAACCAGGCTCTGAAGTCAAGCAGTTTTTGGCTTTTTAATGTTGTGTAATAGATTTTCCTTTTATTTCTTTTGTTTTATCAGCTCATATCTTATTGCATGATCTCCAAGCTGATAGCTTTTTAATTTACCGAATGCACAATGACTAAACAGTAGTCAGCTAATTGGATTATCTCCTGCTTTCTAATGTTGTGTAAGGCCGTTTCCTTCCATTTTGTTTGTTTTTTCAAGTCATATCTTATTGGATCATAACTGAGCTGATAGAATCTTAATTTATTACACACACAGTGACCAAATAGTAGTCACAGTGGTGAAGCTTCCTTACAACAGATCTGGCCCCTTCTGTTTTTTGCAAAGAAGATTTCCGATTATATGAATTGGAAAATGTTTCAAAAATCAGAAGATCCTCGAGGGGCTCTTAAGAAGCTTGTATAGCCTTTTGATTGCATCAACATCTCTTTGATGAGCTACCCATATGGCCTTCATACTATGTTTTTTAGGGATCTCAGAAGGCACATGATGCGGAAATAAAGGATCACTTTTAGAAGCTTTGTTTCTCCTGCCGTAGGAATAAAGCAGCTGTGCTGATGCCAAAGGTTGCCATTTTTTCTTTGTAGCTTGCCCCCATTTTGAAGTGAGGTGAGAAATTTAGAATTACAACAAGAACAAGAACAACAACAGCAAGAGCAAGAACAAGAACAAGAACAAGAACAACAACAACAACAACATGGTAATATTGTTTCACCTTTTACAGACAAATGTTTAAATGAATGCTTATTTGTACAATCACTTTGTCTTGCTAGGCCCATCTTCCTTTATCATGGACTCCTCATTTCTTCTCCATCTTATTCCTTTTTATGTGCACTCAATTATCCATCTTTCAATGACCATAACAATCCCAAGAACATACCTTAAAGTGTGTTGGTGGCCGGGTGGAGGCGAAAATAAAGAAGTTTCAAAACTAAGTTTGTAAACATCTAATTAGCAGGTTCAGCGAAGGATAGATGGAGAGTAATTAGGCATTTATCAGTGTGATTTTCTCCTTTCTGCTCGATGCACTTTGAAATCAGCTTAATAACTTGTACTGTTCTGTAGGCTTTATGGATATTCACCTTTCGGTAATGCAATGATTTCTTGTTCGGGTTTCCCAAAATCTTGTAGTGGTTGAGTTCTGTTTTGCAATCTGAAGTCTGATGGTTGTCAGAGAGTTGTTTTCTGAGTAAGGACAGGACCTAAGGTTTTTGGTGCACTTACTCATCTGCCTGCACCTCTTGTGTGCCTGATTGAATATCTACGAGTAGAGAGGTGATGTGAAAGATGCATTCGCAATCTCGTTTGCATTGATTCCCCATAAAAAAGCAGCATCTGAGTGGATTGTATTTTGACATCATCAGGAGGAAATAACAAAATACAGTGTTTTATAGAGAAACATCGGAAAAGGGTAGCATTGAGTTCCTGTTTACATTCTAACCATTTTATTGCAATATGTACGTTAAAGAAGACTCGGAATATTGCTACACAGCTGCTTCAATAGATATCAGGAATCTTGGGTAAACTCGATCCATTTCTTAGTGATTCTCAAACTCCAAAAAGTCAAACAACACCGTCAGAACAGTTTAGATCACATGAGGGGTATGTGAAATAGTTGATTGGAGCAATGTTCTTAGTACCTGAAATCACAGGAACTAAGAGACTTCTTGGATTTGACCCACTAAAAGGTTTTTCAGAAATGCCTAAGCTTATCCCATTGACGTAGGCATCTTCCAACTCCAAAGTCAAAGCAGCAATTTTTCGAGGTGTTTCAAATGAGATCCTGTATTGTCATGTAGCACAATTTGAGATGAAGTAACACACAAGTGGATAAGGCAATTATGAATGCAGCAACCTTAGTAAGGTAAGGACATGAGAAAGTTCAACAAAGATTGGACTGTGTTAATCTATAGATATTTTGCTGAACATTAGAAAAGTCGATAAAAAAGATGTCATTGGGAAAAATCTGCATCCTTGTTGACAAACTTCAGTATGCCAATAAAAGAAACCTTGCTCAAATGTTATGTAAGAGTACTCACAAAAAACATCATAAAGAAAGTATTGTGTGTTGATATATCTAACATATTTGAAGGGCTAGTGGAAACAACAATCTAAGTTTAGGAAAGGCTTGGAAACATGAAAATGAAAGGAAAATATAAATAGCTAACAAATCTCACTATAGGCACTGGAAAAAAAGAATAAGATTCCACTTCAGAGGAGAGAGCAAAAGAAAGGAAGGAATGTCAACAAAAAAGGACAAAACCAAAAGTGGAATCTAATCTAACGGCTTAATGAAAGAACTAAAGGTTTAGGCTATTTTTTACTACCATTGAAGACAACAATTCTTTCACGTTTGTGAAAATCGAAAACAATCTTACAAACCATGCAGTTCAGACAATCAAAATGAGAATGAAAGAGGCTCAAGGGTGGCTATGAGTTACACCAACGTGACCACCACCATAGAGAACTAAGAAACAAGAAAGGAATCAACATAATTTTGGAAATAATTACTATGATTAAAACGAGACAAGATCCTATGCATATCTTCAAAATTTGATGATTGGATGGGTAATGAGTGTCCTTTATGGATCTAACATAGGAAGTAAAAGGAGTTATAAATTTTGGATATTAAAATTGTCGAGATATAGAGCAATCTCAAAGACCACCACAAGCAAAGATGAAAGACATCCAAAAGGCAAGGAGCATGGGGAAAGAACGAAAAAGTTTAAATGGTAAATTATATAAACCCTCTAGATGTTGATTTTATGAAACTTGTGATAAAGAAAACATTCTAGAATAGAAGCTAAAATGCGGTCCTTCTATATGGAGGATATAGAGTCAATATACTACAAGAATTAGTGCATTTGTTATCAAATTTAAGAAAATAAGTACCTCAACCTCCATGTGAGGATGGAATTTGAAAGATGGGTACAACCTTTGGGAATTTGAAGAAAAGAAACCACAAAGTTTGTTGGTATAAAACTTTAGATCAATTTTGCAGTGGTTGATTGCAAGAATAAATGGCCTCTTGTGAGATATTATTGGAGGGACATATTTTGAGGTTGCAAAGATAAAACATGATTGGAAAGGATTAGTTTAGTGTTAACTAAAAGAAGCCATAATACTTGTGTTTTGATGCTATCTAAGTTCATTCCATACTAATCGAAACTAATATATGTATAGAAAATAAATATGGTTGATGAAGTATTATATGCTGATAAAGAAGAGTCCTTAATCCTAATTTGACTATGTATCAATTTTTAAAGTCAATGTTGAACATAATTTGACTAGAGAGGAAGATCCTAGTTAATAACTAGTTCTAAGTTAGATCATAGAATGATCAAAAGTATTTCACAACAAGGAATATAAGTACCCAATGGAACAAATCTAGGAAAAAAAATGAATGAGATGCACAACCAGTAGACAAAAACTTTGTGGAAAGAAGTTTAGTCCTTCAATCATTGTGAGGCAAGATGAGTGATGAGACATCAACTTGGACAGGCTAGATTAACTCTTCATAAGAATAAGTGCTTAAAATCAAGGAGAATTTCTATAAGAATCAATAGATCTAACAAAGGAAGTTTTTTTTATAGGAGTATATATAACTACAAGGCTTACATACGATTTTGCATTAGGTTTGGATCACTTTCTAAGAGAGATGTGATACCCATTCAAGTAAGAACTAGAACTTTGCCAGCTAGGTAGAAAAAGACATGGATAAATGATTGGTTTTTCAATTTATAAATTATATGGAAGAAGTTTTCTAGTTATTGCCAATTCTACGACACACAAGAATAGATAATGATGTATCATGGCATTCAGTGAAATTCTTGACCAATTTGGGCCATTTGTTTATAAAGAGAGAGTGTGTAACTTGGCAAATAAGGACAAGCTAGGTTGATCCATGTAGAAAACCTATGCTAAATTTCCATTTTAAGAAATTCTTGACATCTATGATAAATGTTTCACTTGTTTTTGAGATAACGATACAACACATTACTCATTTAAAGTACTATTTCTTCTTTTTATAAATTAGCACATAGTTTTGTTTAATTTAATAATGGAAGGCATGGTAGATGCCTACATTGAGATGGTGCAAGACTTGATGTGGGTTTCAATAGATCAAAATTGTAGTAGATTTCAAGGGGAGGATGTGTGTAGGGTGAGATGTTCATCACCTAGGTACTAGCTAGGTCATCGTCCGAATTGGGGTTTTCTAGTAAAAAGAGTTGGTTGCCCAAGCATGGGCTTGCAAAGTAGTTGCTATAGCCTCAATTGGTCTAAGCTTAGTTTCCTAGACATGAAGAGACATATAAAGGTGGTCACCTTGGCAATTATGGTAGCCGAAGGTTATTTGCCTAGATGCTTGAGGTGCATCATGGTTTTATCAAGGTGGGACTTCTAGGGACTTGAGACACTAGAGGGTTGTTGGAGCTAGACGTCTGCGGAAGCACGCAAACAACACAAGGAAGAAGAAGCTTGGAGCACAACACACAATATTGAAAAATATATTACCACTAGAATGTACAAAGATAAGTAGCCTGTTAGGGCAATAGGCATATATACAAACCGGGGGAAAAAAACCTCCTAATGAGGGAAAAAAGTGCCCCGAAGGTCCTAGAGTGTTCACACACATCAGTGCCTAAATATATCAACAAATCCCCCCTGGGAGTGATGCGGTGAACAAGGAGCTTGCACTCATGTATAAGGAAGTGCCAAGCTATGTGGAATCAATCCACAAAAGAAAATAAGCCCAAAGCTTTGCGGAAAGCTTCAAATTTCTCCCTAGGCAGAGCCTTCGTAAAAAGGTTTGCAATGTTCTCCTGCGTGGTGGGCACATATGCCAAGCTGATCTCCCCAACAGAGAACCTCTCCATGACATAATAATACTGTACCTCAATGTACTTAGTGTGAGCATGGAACAAAGGGTTCCTTGCAACTGCCAATGCTCTCTAATTGTCAGTGAAGATGGTGGTGGCAAAAGATTGACCAACACCCAAATCAGCCATAAGGTGTCTGAGCCACATGCACTCAATAGTCGCTGTGAAAGCTTCCTTATACTCAACTTCACAACTGAAAGTGGCCACAATAGGCTGCTTCTTGCTCAACCAAGATATACATGAGTTACCATGCATGAAGCAAAAACCACTAGTGGGCACATGAGTGTCATAGCAACCAACCCAATCATTGTAAAAATAAGCATGAAAATTTGGTGGTAGTGATCCCCCCTTGGGATAAAACAATCCAAGTAACCGGGTACCACTCAAGTAGTGAAAGATGCGCTTAACTGCCTGCCAATGCTTGACACCTGGGCAATGCATAAACCTGCTCATCTGTGAGACAACAAACTGAATATTTGGCTGAGTAATGCATAAATAAATCAAGCATCCAAAAGCCTGCTGATAGAGAACATCATCAAATGCATCTCCAGCATCATGAAGACTCAATCGTAAACCTGTCTCCATAGGAGTGGCAATAGGCTTACAGTCTTTAAGGCCAAAATGCTGCAATAATGTGTCAATATATTTCATTTGACACAGCCATTCCACCATCAACTTGCATAAATTGAATGCCCAAATAGTGATGCAACTGCCCCAAATCAGACATCTCAAATGAGGCATGCACATCAGCCTTAAAATCAGCAATATGCGTGTCATGAGGACCAGTGAGCAACATGTCATCAATGTTGGAACATCAAGCTTACACTATGCTTGAGGTGGATTTGATCTACATCGAAGGCTATCACGTCGAAAAAATATCCGTTGGAGAGTTCTTTTTCATATGCTCATTTATTGTATTTTTTTTGAGAAATTTTTGATGGCTCATTTACCGTTGTAAAAGCCTTGAGTTGTACACATGTAAAGGTACAAATATAGAGCCCAAATCCCACGAATTTGTGGTGGTTGAAGTTGCATTCAATCAAGCAAATCAAGTCACCTAAAAGTAGATCAATCAAGATCTTCACTTTTCCTAGATTGTAGGGAAGTGAATTGATTCCCTCCAACAACCATTCCCACCTTCATTTGAATTCAAAGTCAAGTTATAAAAGTTGTGGAACACTCCTAGAGGCTATATAAGGAGTTGAAATCACTTGTATTATACATGGAAGCAATATACATACACTTGTGACCATCATTGTCTTGCTCCTTCAATTTTCTGCATCATCTTCTTTGCCAACAGTAATCTTGCAGAGGCTGCTGCTCTCTCCTCAGAGCTCCAAATTAAGTGCAAGAGGACTCATTGGAAAGGTATTAGTGTTTAGTTTATGCCTCTAAATTTTCAAAGCATTTGGTTCAGCAGATTTGGAGAAATCTCAGTTTTTCTGCCTCGGGGTCAATCTCTGCGTATTCCTGAAAAATAGGAAGTACCACCGGTGAATGTCGCATTCATTCCTATAGCATATTTTGCTTATTCCTTATACTTTTGTGCATTCCATACACTCAACCCTATGTGTATCACTCCCATAAAAGGATTTTTTCTAATTGTAATCACGCTGGTCGCTATGGGCATTTGAAGTTCATTGTCTCTTCCATAGATAGTAAGTTTTTTGAGCTAGTCGACCCGCGAACCTATCTGTTTTGTATCGACTCATTCTCGTTGATGCTCCAAGGTACATAGTGTGTTTCTTTGCACTTATCACATGCCTATAAGGTCTATTTGAGTCTCCATAAGCTTAAGGGCTGGTCATGTGCCGGTTGGCTTGACCAAACTTCGTCGCTTCGAAACACACTTTTCTACCTTCGACAAGCTTCTCCAAGTTTCTTTCAGCGGTATCAGAGCTAGATCAAGATGGGTGACGGCTTTCCCTCAATGATCGAGAAGCTTGATCGACACAACTACGCGGCTTGGCAAATCAGAATGGAGGCCTACTTGCAAGGTAGAAATCTTTATGGAATTGTAGCAGGTGATGAAGCTATGCCTATTCCAAGATCCAAAGGAGGACCTACACAAGAGGAGACAGATAAGCTCACACTTTGGTGCGCAAGGGATGCTCAAGCAAGGTCGTACATACTAAACTCTATCTCTGACTTTCTATTACCACATATTAGAGGATGCAAGACATCTCAAGAGACTTGGGATGCCCTGGAGACTTTCTTTTCTGCTAGTACCAAAGCAAGAAAGAATCATCTTTGGAACGAGTTCAACCAAATGAAGAAGACACCTAAACAAACCATCACAGAGTTTGTTACCAAGGTCAAGGAGGTTGCGGATCAGTTAGCATCCATTGGAGAGCTGATTGAAGAAGAGGTCATCATGAGGCAAATTCTCAACGGCATTCGAAGTGATAAGAAATGGCAATCCTTCATGACGGCTTATGATCTCATCATGGATGTGCAAACTCCAGATTTCAACATCTTTCTTGGACAACTCTTCAATCAAGAAGCCAACAATAGCATAAAGGAAGGTAACTCTTATCATGGTAATTCAACTAGTGCTCTATATGCAGATAAGAAGGATAAGAAGCAGAAAGGCAAGAAGAAGGAAGAAGACGAAGAAGAGACTTCTCAAGCCAACTTCGCAAGCAAGAGCAAGTGGAAAGGGAAGAAGAAAGGACCAAAGCAAGACAAAGCCAAAGGTCAGAATGTTCAACCTTGTGCCATATGCGATAAGACCAACCACACCACTCAGAACTGCTGGTTCAATGGGAAGACCCAGAAAGGAAGTGGAAGAGGTGGATATGGCGGCAATAGAGGCAGAGGTGGACACAACTTCAACAATAACAATAGAAGCTATAATAGAAGGGACTACAACAATTATTCAGAAGATCAACCACATGAAGACTCATTACTTCTCATGAATCTAAGCCACAAAGAAGGTAAAGAAGATGATCATTTGTTCTACATAGATTCAGGATGTTCGAATCATGTTGCAGGCAACATTGCTCTTCTATCTGACTTGGAAAGTCCAAAGCATAGACATGAAGTGCAAACAGGGGATGACACGAAGCACAATGTGGAGAAGATTGGTAATGTCAAAGCTTCCAATGGCAGGACAAACATTCTAAGTAAGGTTCTCTATGTACCCACTATCACTAAAAACCTAATAAGTGTAGGCCAAATAGTTGAAAAAGGCTTGCAAGTTAGGTTCACCCAACATGGAGCTTTTGTGGAAGATCCATGTCAAGGCTTCAAGAAGATAGCCCGAGGTGAGAAGCATGGTAGGCTCTTTACTTTTGAAGTAGGAGATACCAGGAACATAGCTCTATTCAACTTTGGGTCTCAAACCCTAAGTGAGCTTGAAGTGTGGCATAAGAGACTCGCTCATGTGAATGAAAGAACCTTGAAGGATATATGCAGGGATCAAAGTGTTCTAGGACTGCTGAACATATCAAAGCAACACATGATCAACAGGTGTGATGCATGTCAGATTGGGAAGGCACAAAGACAACCATTCAACCATAAAGGCTACATCCACAACAACTTATTGGACTTAGTACATACAGATGTATGGGGACCAAGTCAAGAACCTTCATTGGCAGGATCAAGGTATTATGTCTCATTTATTGACGACCATAGTAGATGGACTGTTCTATACTTTATCAAGAGTAAGAATGAAGTATTTGATTGCTTCAAGAAGTATCTTGCACATGTGGAGAATCATACAGGTAGATCACTAAAGAAGCTCAGATCTGATGGAGGGGGAGAATACTTCTCCAAAGAGTTTGATGAGTTCTTGCAGGACAAAGGTATCAAAAGGGAAGTGACTACTAGGTACTCTCCTCAACTAAATGGAATTGCAGAGAGGAGAAATAAGACATTGGTTGGATCAGCCCGAACAATGCTTGAAGAGAAGAAGTTGCCACATTATCTATGGGCAGAAGCTATTTCAACTGCAGTGTACCTTGTCAATCGACTACCATCCAAATCACTTCAAGGTATGACTCCTTATGAAGCATGGCATGGAAGAAAACCTAGTCTTAGACATTGCAAGGTTTTTGGTTGTTTAGCTTATGTTCATGTACCATCACAAATAAGAGGTAAGCTAGATGAAAGGGCAACAAAGGCAGTGTTTATTGGATATGATTCAACTCAGATGGGTTACAGGTTCTTCAATCCTTCAACCAAGCAATTCACTACAAGTAGAGATGTTGTGTTTGAAGAACACAGGTCTTGGTATGATGAAGACAAACAAAAGGTAACACTACCATATGATCTTGATTATGACTCTCATCAATTAGGAAGCAAGCATGATACACAGGTCCAGGATCCAAGAAGTGATACAGACGATGACCAAGATGAAAGAGAAAGGGATTACAAGCTATGGAAGTCAAGAGGCAAAGCAAAGATGCAAGAGGTTGGAGAATGCTCCAAACAAGCACCTAGAAGATCAGCAAGAGAGAAGAAACAACCAGAAAGGTATGGATATGATTCCACATTTGCTACAAAGCATTCAATCTACTTGGCAAAAGACTCTATTTCAGAGGAACCCTCAACCTATGAAGAGGCAAAGGGAAACCCTAATTGGGAAAAGGCCATGAACGATGAGATAGATGCATTGAAGGAGATGGACACTTGGGATTTGGTTCCGATGTCGCCGAATCAAAAGGTAATTGGTTGCAGATGGGTATACAAAGTTAAAAGAAATTCAGATGGATCAATTTGCAGGTACAAGGCAAGATTAGTTGCCAAAGGATGCTCACAAACTCATGGTATAGACTATGAGGAAACATTCTCACCAGTTGCAAAGATGACTACAATCAGGACATTGATAAGTATAGCTGCTGCAAGGAATTGGAGACTCCTCCAACTTGATGTGAAAAATGCATTCTTAAATGGTTGGATAAGGGAAGAGGTATACATGTCACAACCACCAGGTTTTGAAAACCCTAATCATCCATCTTATGTTTGCAGACTTAAGAAAGCATTGTATGGATTGAAACAAGCTCCAAGAGCTTGGAATTACAGGTTGGTTACATATCTTCAAGATCAAGGGTTCAAAGCTAGCAGCTCAGATCCTTCTCTATTCATCAAAAGGGATCACAATGAGGTTATCTATCTATGTGTATATGTAGATGATATTATTGTGACAGGTGATGATCTAAATGGCGTTCAAAGGATCAAGAGACACATGCAATAGGAGTTCAAAATCAGTGACCTAGGTGAGCTCACATATTTCCTAGGTATGCAGGTGATATACACAGATGAAGGAATGTATTTGATTCAAAGAAGATACATTCACGATCTTCTTCTCAAGTTCAAAATGGAGAACACTAAACCTGCAGGTACACCTTTGGAGATGAATCATAAACTTAGTGTTTATGAAGGTGAGAAAATTGAAGACATTAAAGAGTATCAAAGCTTGGTAGGTAGCTTGATATATGCTACTCATACAAGGGCAAACATCTCATATAGTGTGGGAGTGCTTAGTCAGTTCATGCACTCACCTAGAAGACCACACATGGATGCGGCTAAGAGAGTACTGAAGTATCTCAAAGGTACAATCAACGAAGGTATATTCTATCCTTACTCTTTCGATTTGGATATCAAAATCTACTCAGATGTAGATTGGGTAGGAGCTAAGGATGATAGAAAAAGTACATCTGGTTACTTAGCATTTGCAGGTTCGAAGCTAGTATCATGGAGTTCCAAGAAGCAACCAACAATTGCTTTATCCTCAACTGAAGCAGAATACAGAGGCTTGACCATAGCAACTCAAGAGGCAATATGGTTAAAAGCATTGTATACAGATTTGGGACTTGTGAGTTCCAAACCTCACATATTTGGAGATAATGTAAGTTCCATGCATCTAGCGGCAAATCCTATTTTCCATGCGAGAACCAAGCACATAGAAGTCCATTACCACTTCATCAGGGAGAAGCTCATGGCAAAGGAGATCGACATTTCTTTTGTTCCGACTGAAAAGCAAGTAGCAGATATGATGACGAAGGCACTTGATGGAATAAAGCTTTGTAGATTCAAAGCTATGGAAGGTATTCAACCTATCAGAGAATGAGACTCAAGCATACTTTAGCTTGAGGGGGAGCTATTGGAACATCAAGCTTACACTATGCTTGAGGTGGATTTGATCTACATCGAAGGCTATCACATCGAAAGAATATCCGTTGGAGAGTTCTTTTTCATATGCTCATTTAGAAATTTTTGATGGCTCATTTACCGTTGTAAAAGCCTTGATTTGTACACATGTAAATGTACAAATATAGAGCTCAAATCCCACGAATTTGTGGTGGTTGAAGTTGCATTCAATCAAGCAAATCAAGTCACCTAAAAGTAGATCAATCAAAATCTTCACTTTTCCTAGATTATAGGGAAGTGAATTGATTCCCTCCAACAACCATTCCCACCTTCATTTGAATTCAAAGTCAAGTTGTAAAAGTCGTGGAACACTCCTAGTGCTCCTTCAATTTTTTGCATCATCTTCTTTGCCAACAGTAATCTTGCAGAGGCTTCTGCTCTCTCCTCAGAGCTCCAAATTGAGTGCAAGAGGACTCATTGGAAAGGTATTAGTGTCTAGTTTATGCCTCTAAATTTTCAAAGCATTTGGTTTAGCAGATTTGGAGAAATCTCAGTTTTTCTGCCTCGGGGTCAATCTCTACGTATTCCTGAAAAATAGGAAGTACCACCGGTGAATGTCGCATTCATTCCTATAGCATATTTTGCTTATTCCTTATACTTTTGTGCATTCCATACACTCAACCTTATGTGTATCACTCCCATAAAATTTCTAATTGTAATCACGCTGGTCGCTATGGGCATTTGAAGTTCATTGTCTCTTCCATAGATAGTAAGTTTTTTGAGCTAGTCGACCCGCGAACCTATCTGTTTTGTATCGACTCATTCTCCTTGATGCTCCAAGATACATAGTGTGTTTCTTTGCACTTATCACATGCCTATAAGTTCTATTTGAGTCTCCATAAGCTTAAGGGCTAGTCATGTGCTGGTTGGCTTGACCAAACTTCGTCGCTTCGAAACGCACTTTTCTACCTTCGACAAGCTTCTCCAAGTTTCTTTCAATCAACATCCACCACAATGATCAGAAGCATATCATTAGCACGCTTAACATATAAGGTATGCACAATTCGGCAGCAAGGCCTAATCATTTTTTTCCATGAACTATTTCCAACTTTAGTGATTTTCATCACTGCACACATATTGTAAATTCCGTTTTTGGTAGAATAGACTCCATTTTGTTCAAGCCAAGGAGTCTTTGAGCTTGAGGAGTATTAGAATTAGCTACATACCAATTTTCATAATTTTTAGGGTCCGTTTGAACCCTCAAATAAGCTCTAGAACCTAATTTTTAACTAGGCCGGACACTAGGTATGAACAAGGCCAAAGCTAGTGAGAAAACTATAAAAAGAGCTAGAGAGCTCATTTTTGGGGTTAGATTGTTTGTGAATTGAGCTTATGTAAGAGACTTTAGACTAATGCAAAGAACTCCATTGTTCCTCTCCTTGTTCTTGCCTTGTGTGCGCGCGTGTGTGTATCTGTGTGCATGTTTGTGTGCTTCTCACTCACACACTTGTGCCATCACTTGCTCATAGTCTTCATACTAGTCCTCACGTCTCCACGGATTGATAATTATGAGGTGGATCTTCTCACGTTGGTACTCACCATTGTGCTAGAGTGACACCAAATTTGGTGCCGTTGCTAGGGAGAGAGCTTCGAGGACGAGCGTGTGATGGTAAGACATAGAGTTGAGACATTGGAGTCATAGTTAATATCCTTTCTTTCCCTTATTTTTCTTCAATTTTTCTTGTTTTTGCATCACTATCATCACCATCATCATCCTCACCATCTCCCATCTCCATCTCCATCTTCACAAAAAAAATTTCAGTTTTTGGTCTTATTCCACTCCCCACCCCATTTCCCTCATTTCACTTGTGAGAGAGAGCGAGAGAGAGCGAGAGAGAGCTTGCATGCTATCTGTTTTTGGTGTGTTTTTTGAGCTTTTGCTACAGGTTCTAGCTGTACCACCATCTCTAGCAGCTTGCACAGGTACGACAGACTCTGCACAGGTCCCGAGACGACGGTCTCTGTCTATCGTGATAGACAGAAAAACTTAATATTTTTTGAATGCATGTTTGGCACGATAACCTACACCATGATAGCACTCCAAATCACTAAAAAATTCTAAAAAATTTGTGTTTTTTCAGTCTATCGCGACATACAGCGTCTATCGCGACAGACACCGTCTATCGCGACAGACAACACCCCACGATAGAGGCCGTCTATTGCGACAGACACCGTCTATCGCGACAGATAGAGCCCACGATAGACGATAGACCCAGTCTATCGCGACAGACCCCCGTTTATCACGACAGACCGAGAACCACGATAGACCCCATCTATCATGACAGACAACGTCTATCACAACAGACAGGACCCCGTGACAAACACTGTCTATCGCGACAGACACCGTCTATCACGACAGACAGGGCTCACGACAGACAACAGACAGCGTCTATCACGATAGACAACCCGTCTATCGTGACAGACAGACCCACGACAGACGATAGACCCAGTCTATCACGATAGACACCCGTCTATCGCGACAGATCGAGAACCACGACAGACCCTTCTATCGCGATAGACAGGATCCCGCGACAAACACCTTCTATCGTGACAGACACTGTCTATCGCGACAGACAGGGCTCATGACAGATGACAGACAACATCTATCGTGATAGACAACTCGTCTATCATGACAGACATACCCACGACAGATGACAGACAGCGTCTATCGCGACAGACACCATCTATCGCGACAGACACCATCTATCGCGATAGACATCATCTATTGCGACAGACAGGACCCCACAATAGACCCCGTCTATCGCGATAGACACCGTCTATCTCGACAGACAGCCCCCCCCCGCGACAGCTAGTGTCTATCGCGATAGACAGCTATTTTCGGCAAAAAAATAAAGGGGTAAATTTTTGAAAATTTAGGCTAAATTTTGGGCATATTTGCATACTCAATTACTCCTACACTTACAAAGGCCTTAGAAAAATACACTAAACTCTTGAAAGGATCTGTTTGTCTGTTTAACCCTGTAAACCTTGAACTGTCATAACTCTAGAGGAGTTCTAGGTACACCAAGGGAGCTCT
This sequence comes from Ceratopteris richardii, assembly GCA_020310875.1. Classification (NCBI taxonomy): domain Eukaryota; kingdom Viridiplantae; phylum Streptophyta; class Polypodiopsida; order Polypodiales; family Pteridaceae; genus Ceratopteris; species Ceratopteris richardii. The sequence goes on from CM035436.1 coordinate 100,170,836, forward strand.
AGAGGAAAATTTTTGGGCAATAGAAAAGAGGGAAAAATGGGTCATTAAAAGTGTCTGAAATAAATTGTCTATCAATTGAAGGATCAAATTGGAGCTAAACTTGGGATTTTTTACAGGATTATTGAGAGCTCTTGGAGAAATCAAAGCAAGTGCCATTGGGTGCAGGATTGGGAACGTGTTTCCTGGGCATACAAGCATAGCAAGGAGGAGCAACTTGAGGTTGGAACATCTCTTAACCCCCTCAGTCCATTCTTAGCATAGGCTAAGCGCGAGTAGCTATCCAAATTGACTAGGGGTACGATAGGAATACTCAAGTTCTAAGAGCCTCTAACTTCTCAAGTCTAAGAATAGGTTAAATTACAGTCAAGGGATAACTTAAAGGAAAAGGACTTAAGCTAATTGGACGAAGAACATTAAGTACGACACACTTAAGTGCTCCTGGCGACGCTTAATTAAAGATAAGAAAACACATACAAAGGAACTCAAAAGGAACAAGTGATTGGTATCAAAGAATCAACAACATACAAAGGGCATATGAACCTTAGATCGGGAAGACACCTAGGGAGAGACCGTCAAAGTGTTAGATCATCCGAAGCTAGAGTCAACCATACAACCAGATCTTGGGCCCAACAATTGAGCGATTACCCCTATATTCTAGACTCAGAAACTAGTGACTCTGAGATGTCTTATAACATGGAAAGACCTGGAGGTAGCTCAGGAGTGGCGTACCTAGAAAGGCCGGAAGGTTCCTACAAGACTCAGTTGGAATATATCCAGAACAACCGCTTAGGTGCACACATCTATGAGGATGGTCTGCGAAGATCTGTTGTCCTAATTAAAAATCCTAATCAACCCATTGGACTAGAACACCCGGTATTCAAGTTCGAAAATGGTTTTTACATTGATAAAGAAGGAACAATGTATGTGGCCACTAGTCAACCAAATAGAACAGATGAATTTGGCAATATAATCCCGGAGGTCGAGCTAGGAGACATAGAGCAAGGGAACTTAGGAAAGGAGCCAAAAACCCCTCGAGGCAAGTCGGTTTTGACGAGAATAATCACTCCACAATTGGTTCCCTAGGATAATAGGAGCATAGAGTTGCTCGTGAATCGAGAGAAAATGAGGCTTCTTGGAGGTATAAGCCTGAGAAGCCTAATGAAGTAGGAGCTTTTACCATCTATGAATTCAAAGACCCCGATAGCCCAGGCAAAGTGACCTATTTAGATGAGGCTTCGAAGAGGATCTTTGTGGTCTCAGAGCATGGAAGACACACATACACTTGGAAGGGTGAATTTGTTTTTCCCCAACCTCGATCCACTGTGTCTTATGGTCACCCAGGAGCTGGAACATCTCAGGCTCATGAAACACAAAGAGAGAGGAGTAGAGATAGACCCGAGGTGAGCTTTGCTACTTGGAAGAGAGAGAACAAGGCCAGAGACTGATAGGATGGATAGGGAGAGACATAGGGACCCACGGAATCCAAGAAATACAGATGAATTCCCTCTCCCAAGGCCTAGAGAACATGCTAGAACCTTAAGGCCTACACAGTTGGTCAAGTCCATGAAGAATTGTTTTGATGGCACAGGAGACCCGTATGACCATGTAGCAGAGTTTAGGCAAGTTTTGAGAGCTGAACAAGTGGAAGACTTGTTCACTCAATACAATGCTTTTGGCCTAACACTCAAGAACACTGCATTGACTTGGTTTTAACCACTTCACCAAGATCAGTACAGAAGTATAGATCAACTGCTTGAAGCCTTCATCACTGAATTTTCCAAGAGTGGTATTAGGCATAACACATCCTCCTTGATATACAAGTTTAAGCAAACACCTCAAGAGACAGTGAGACTCGTAGGAAGAAGGTTTAGGCAATACCTAGAGAGACGCCCGACTCCAGAGTTACCCACTCCAGCCAAGCAAGTGGACTTGGTTCTAGATGGATTGTTAAGTACCAAGCTAAGATCATATGTGTACTTAAAGGACCCTAGATCCATAGAAGAGTGTGTACGCATGTGCATAGACATTGAGGATAATCTAGGGGAGGAATTGGAACTCTCAAAGATCTATAAAGATTCACATAGTTCCACTAGCCTCACTTCCTCACAATCCACATCAATTGAGGATCTAGCAGAAAAGGTAGCTAAGAAATTAGGTGTCTCTAGCAAGCAGATTCCTAGATTTGCCCTAGGAAAACGATGCTATACCTGTGGAGGAGACCATATGGCTAATGTGTGCCCTATCATGGCCCAACCCCAAGTGAACCCTAACAGCCAATACTGCACCATAGAAAGGAGGTACACCAATCACACAACACAAGACTGCCCATATAACAAACAAGCTGTTAGAAAAAATTATCCTCAGCCATATTCACAACAAGGAAAGTACCCTAATCAGTACCCACAACAACAGTATGCTAGGCCCCAGCAAACCTATCAACCACCCTATCAAGGGCAACAGAGACCGCAACCAGTCCTAATGCAGCAACCCCCTGCCCCCACCAATGTGATTCCAGTGAAGTATGCAGTTGCGGAAGAAAATCTAAATAGAGCTTTAGTGCTAGTGACTCCCTTGCTTTCAGAAAGTGACCCAAGCGATCATAGCTTTGACGCCACCCATATTGAGAGCCCACAAGCTTACTACATGCAGTCACTGGAGCATAGTGGGTCATATTATTATGAAGAACCTAGTGAATCTAGTTGGGAGCCAGAATACGCAAATGTCATGTATGCAAACCCCAACTCGAGACCCCAACCTAGGCAGTTAAGACCTTCTTTTCCTAGAGGGCCATGCTATCGATGCGAGGGAGATCACCTCATTCGTGATTGCCCTCTACCTGCACCTACTCAAACCCAATCTGTGACAATTCAAGGTTTTTGTCCAGATTGTGGAAAGGAGCATTTGTTACGAGAGTGTCCCAAGAATCCCACCAATATGCCAAAAATTGCTCCTATCAATGTCATTGGGCTAGTGGTAGACTCCACGGGGAGTGTGACTTCCACGGCTCCAGTACAAGTCATCACGAGAGCTCAGGCACTTAAGCAAAACCAAGACTTAGGCCAAGAAAACAATGCGGAGGTTAGCAAGACTGAGAGCCAGAATAAGAAAAGAACAAGAGCTTGGAGAGATAGCCGTGAACGTATGAAAAGGCAATGGGCAAGAAAGATGAGCGAACTTGAGGAAAGTCTGCGAGAGACGAAAGCCAAGATCATAGAAATCACATCTCAAATGCACTCTCACACATCACCTCCACTACCACCCCCATCACCTTCCATTCCTTCACCCTCTAATCCACCACACGTAACCCACCCACCACCCCGAGTAGGATCAATCTTCACAGATCCCACTCTCGAGGACATAGATATGATGCTTAGAGCATATCAGGCCAGGATCCAGGAAGGGCCAAATGTAACGGATCATGAAAGATGTTACCCTAGAGCTGACCTAGAGCTTGAACGAACCAAGTTGTGTGCCAAGATTATGGAATTGGCTCAAGCCATGTTTGAGTCCAGCCGCCTCTTCAATTGCTCTAGCGCCACTAGAACACCAATGCATTTTGATGGTCTATTAGATAGACTGGAGATGATAATTGAAAAGTCTAGAAAAGAAAACAACTCCCAATCTAAGGATAGGGCAAATGATAGAACAAGCATTCCTCCTAGGGAATCTTATGTGCCTAACTCCACTGAACCAGACACCTCTTCTTCTATGAATCGATATTCACCAGAATTCCTACGAGAAATTCAAGAAGAGAAATGGGCCAAAGAAAGTGAAGATCCTCCTCCCATCGAACTTGTGGATGATACCCACGATCAATTCCCACAAGACCTTCCTTCCATTTATGGAGAGCACGAGAGTGCCCAATCTCAAGAGAGATTAGACTTTGAGTCCAATTCCTCACAGGAGCTGCTCCATTTCACACGTCCATGGGAAGCAAAGAAGTGCAGTGCAATCTCACTTTAGAAGAGCTACTCAAGGTTAAGCCTGAATTGTGGAAACATGTTGCCAACCAAGTGCCAGACGTAGCAAAACCGCTTTCCCAGGTAGAGTCTGATAGGACAGTGCCAGAAATACCTTTGGACAAGATAGGGGACATGAGCGAAGGAGAAGAAGGAAACACCTATCTCCCTATCACAAATCAGGGTTACACAACCAAGGCTATTTTGGACTCAGGTGCAGGAGTTGCAATTGCTACCACTTCCTTATGGAAACGTTGGGGCAAGCCAGCACTCAAGCCAACAAGAATGAAGTTGCAAATGGCCGATGGTCATATTGAGAGACCCTTAGGGCTACTAGAAGGAATAACTCTCACCACTTGTGGTGTAGAGTTTGAACATACTTTTGCTATATGTGACTTTAGCAAAAATCAAGCCTATGAGATGATTCTAGGAAGACCATTCTTGAGACAATTGCAAATAGTATAGGATTGGGAAACCAATGCCTTATATTTGCAACACTTAGGTGTTACAACCAAAGTCAATCTCAAGGATTTCTCTCATCGAGACGTGCCCCCCATTCAATGGAATCCCATTCATAGAGCCACAGATGATACGGAGTCAATGCATTCCATAGGATCAGGATCCTCATGGATGCATGAAGATACTCACTTACGGATGTGCAAAGTAGCAGTAGAAGAAGAGAAAAGGGAAAAGGCTAGAGAGGTATGTGTGAAGGAAATGCATAGACCAATACAAGACCCAGCCTATGCACCTGTAGTCTTTCTTGACAAAGAATTTGAACCTCACGATTGGGCAGAAATTTTAGCAACAATGGATGTAGCCATCAATGAAGAACAATGGACACCCCACTGCGACAAGGATGGCTATGACATTTCAGTCTTCTCCATAGAGCCAATCATGGGAGATTTGATTCTGGAAGAATGTGAACCTAGCACTGAGGCATTTGAGGATGCAAGTGACTCTGATTTAGAATCAATCATCATGGATCCACCATTTGCATCAGATGAAGAATACTTCTATGAGGTAGAAGTTTATCCTCAGAGACATGAAGAGCTCACTAATGATGTGAGATTAACCACACAAGTGACCACCAAGAGTGAAGGAAAGAAAAGGAAGAAGAAAGAAGCCACACTAGAGGAGGAAGAATCCTTGTTCAAGGTCCCATAAAACTTTAAGAAGTATGAAATAGAAGACAGGAGAGTCATGATAAGAATGCCAAAACGCGAGGCACAAGCAGGAGAGGCCTATGATAACAAAGAAACCACCAAGAAAATAGTGGTAGCCATAGAAGAAGGAGAGGAGAGATGCACGTACATTGGACATGACCTTATTGAAGAAGAGGAGCAGGAGTTGATAGCCTTACTACGAGAATATAGGGATGTGTTTGCATGGAGTTACAAGGACCTGAAAGGTGTAGACACTGATATATGCTCACACACGATCCCCATGACCTCAGAGGCCAGACCCTCTAAACAAAAGCCATACACATACAATGACAACTATGGGACCAAGATCAAAGAGGAGATAGATTGCTTGGTGGAAGCTGGATTTATCTATGACATCGAGCACACTGAATGGGTGCCCCCCATTGTAGTGGTGCCCAAAAAGAATGGAAAATTACGCGTATGCATTAACTTGAAGAAGGTTAACGCAACCACCATCAGAGATAGTTATCCGCTTCCTATCACTGAGCATCTATTAGAGAGGGTAGCAGGCAAAGAAGTGTACAACTTCCTAGATGGGTTCTCTGGGTACAATCAAGTAGCCATTGCACCGGAAGATCAACATAAGACGGCTTTTGCCATAGAGTGGGGCATATTTGCTTTTCGGGTGATGCCATTTGGGCTTACCAATGCTCCTGCAACCTTCCAAAGATTGATGTGCCATGTATTTAAAGAGTTCTTGAGGAAGAATTCGGAAGTCTATGTTGATGATCTCTGTGCTCATTCCAACATTAGACAGACCCATATACCTGAACTCAGACAAATCTTTGATAAATGTAGAGAATATCAAGTCTGCTTGAACCCAGAAAAGTGTGTTTTCATGGTCAGGTAGGGCAAAATTCTAGGACACATAGTGTCAAAGAACGACATATCCACTGATGAAGAGAAAGTGAGAGCTATCTCAGAACTACCTAGGCCAAGGAATGTCAAGGAAGTGCAATCTTTCATGGGGCATTGTGGTTATTACCGACGTTTCATACACACGTATGCCATCATTGCAAAGCCTTTGTACGGACTTTTGACTAACTTTGAGTGGACTAATGAGTGTGAGAACTCCTTCAATGAACTTAAAAGGCGGTTATGCTCAGCACCAATCTTGACTACACCAGATTGGAATAAGCCATTCCATGTCCATGTGGATGCATCCAATTATGCTATTGGGTGTGTGCTTGCACAACCTACAAGGTAATATGGATCTTCCAATTGCCTATGTTAGTAGACAACTAAATGCAGCTGAATGGAATTATACCACTACTGAGAGAGAAGGATTAGGCATGGTATATGCGATTAAAAAGTTTAGACACTATTTGCTTGCAAATAAGTTTAAATTTTTTACGGATCATCAAGCACTCTTGTACTTGGTAAACAAGCCTTGCAATACGGGTAGATTAGTAAGATGGTTCCTCTTACTAATGGAATATGACTTTGAGGTAGTGGTGAGAAAAGACAAGACTCACTTAAGAGCATATCATCTCTCGAGGCTCACATCCGGAGAGGCCCCACAAGGAGTGTCTGATTGTCACGAGGAAGGAGATAAGGAAGAGAGCTCACACACACACTCTCACTCTCAAGGAGAAGCACACACACAGATTGAGGCAAGGAAGAATGATCTTCTTCTTCTTCTTCTATTACATAAAAGGAATGTACAAGAATGACCTAAAAACAAGAATACAACCAGTGAAATATATAAAGACCAGTACATAAGGAAAAACCTAATGTCCGCGAATGAGTGAGCTGGCAAGAAACAAATGTGCCATCACTCTCGGTAGATAAATCTAATAAAGCTCAATGAAGTATCCTTGACATATACCGGCGTGACCACTATACATGTCAGAGAAACGAAAAACTGGTACGTGTCATCCTGGATCATCACATGTTGAGCTTGATATCTCAACACTCCCCCTCAAGCTCAATGCCATATCCTGTAATCCAAGCATCTTCCAAAACTTCTTCAACTTCTCAGCTCCAAGTGCTTTGGTGAAAATATCAGCAACCTGCTCATCTATTCTCACATAAACAAGATCAATATCACCTGCTAATACCTTCTCTCTAATGAAGTGATAATGTACCTCGATATGCTTTGTTCTAGCATGGAAAACAAGGTTCCGTGCTAACTGTATGCTGCTAAGATTATCACAATAGATAGTGATAGGCTTTTGCACGTCCACACCTAAATCTGCAAGTAACATCTCCAGCCATGATGCCTCACATGCTGCCATTGCAGCACCTCTAAACTCAGCCTCTGTACTCGACAAAGCAATAGTGGGTTGCTTCTTACTACTCCATGTAATAGCTACACCTCCAAGTGAGAAAAGAAAGCCACTAGTAGATCTTCTATCTGGAGTACTACCAGCCCAATCTGCATCAGTGTATCCATGAACCTGCAAATCTACACCAACTTCATAAAACAATGCATAATCCAAAGTAGCACTCACATAACGTAGAGTGCGCCTCAGAGCATCCAAATGTGGCTTCCTGGGAACCTGCATAAACTGACTTTCAAGTCCAACAGTGTAGCTTAAATCAGGCCTTGTAATTGTAAGATATATAAGACTTCCCACAATTTTCCTGTACATAGTAGCATTTTCCAATGCTTCACCTGATGTAGTATCCAATTTCAAATTCTGATCTAAAGGCATAGAAATTGGCTTACAATCAACCATACCATACTTTTGCAGCATATTCAAGGCATATTGCCTTCGGGACATCCATATACCTGTTTCTGTATGTATAAACTCAATGCCCAAGAAATAGCGCAACACACCAAGATCTTTCATGTCAATGCATAAGAAGTTTCTTTACCTCTTTGATGCTTTCTTCATTATCACCACCTACAATCAGATCATCAACATAAATAGCCACAATAGTGATGCCATCATCAGCCTTCCTTGCATATAGTGAGTGATCTGCATCACACATAGAAAACCCAATGCTGGTTAAGTAATCAGCAATCCTTGCATGCCATGCACACGGAGCCTGCTTCAGCCCATACAAAGCCTTTTGCAACCTGCAAACATATTCTGGATGCTTTGAATCTTCATATCCTTGTGGCTGGTCCATATATACTTCTTCCTGTAACTCACCATGTAGGAAAGCATTCTTCACATCCATCTGATGCAAAGTCCATCCTTTTGCTGTAGCTAATGCAATAAGTGTTCTGACAGTAGACATTTTAGCTACAGGGCTGAATGTTTCCTCATAATCAATGCCATATGTCTGTGCATAACCTTTAGCTACCAATCGTGCTTTATACCTGCTTATGCTACCATCAGCATTATGCTTTACCTTGTAAACCCATTTGCAGCCTATGGATTTCTTTCCTTGCGGCAATGGAACCAGTTTCCATGTATCATTTCCATAAAGTGCAGCCATCTCCTCATCCATAGCTTTTTCCCAATCTGCGTTACCAATTGCATCTTCAAAACAAGAAGGTTCAGCATCTTGTATTACCTTTGTCATGTAGGCACAATGGCGAGCCATGTAACTATCATATGTCAATCGTTGCACTGAATTACGCATCCTCCTAGATCTTCTTGGTCCTGGGTCACTTCTTCTTGTATCATCTGCATGTGCCCTTCTTACTCCTGGAGTCTTCACAGAGGGCAATCCAAGTTCCTCATCAAGACTCTTTTCTGAACCGCTTGAATCTCCATCAACGTCTTCAAAGCCTGCACCTGTTTTACTACCAGCAGAAAGCTTTTCTTTACCTTTCTTGGATGTATTTGATGAATTTGCTGGACTGAAATTTCCACGCAATCTTCCACTCCATGGATTTGAGTTGGAACTATTGCTTGGTGATGCATCCGGTCCACTCAAAACTTGAGATTCTACACTAGATTTTTCAGCATTTTCTTTGTCATTTGGTTCAAGATTCAGTCCTTCTTTGGCATCTGCATAGAAGCTTGACATTTCATCAAATACCACATCTCTGCTCACTTTCACCTGTCGTGTGAGTGGGTTATAACATTTGTACCCCTTTTGCTCAAGGAAATATCCAATGAAGACACATTTTTCTGCTTTCGAATCAAGCTTCGTCCTCAACTCATCTCGAACATGTACATATGCAATACAACCAAAAACTTTCAGATGTGATAAGTTTGGCTTTTTACCTGTAAACTTCTCTTCAGGTGTAACTTGATGTACAGCAGCAGTCAGAGTTCTGTTCATGATGTATACAGCAGTATGCACAACTTCTGCCCAATAACAATGAAGCATATTCTTCTCAGCCATCAAGGTTCTTGCTATTTTTGCAATATGTCTATTTTTGCGTTCAGCAACACCATTTTGTTGTGGTGTGTGCCTGCATGAAAACTGACGCCGAATTCCATGACTTTTTAGAAAACTGCTGAACTCATTTGACATGTATTCACCTCCTCCATCAGATCTTAATGTTTGAATGTACTTCCCTGTCTGCTTTTCCACCATAACTTTAAAATTCTAGAAGTGAGTAAACACCTCGCTCTTCTCTTTCATGAAATATACCCATACTTTGCATGTATGGTCATCAATGAAAGTAACATAAAACCTGCAACTGCCCATAGATGTGGTCTTTGCTGGACCCCAAACATCTGTATGTACTACTTCTAGTACATTCTCACTAACATGCTTGTCATGTGGAAATGATGCTCTTGATTGTTTACCAAATTGACATGCTGCACATACCTTTTGCATTTCTGCAACTTTGAAATTTGGTAGTCCATGGACAATCTCCTTTGACTGCATCAGTTTCAGCCTTTGCAAGTTTGCATGTCCAATCCGTTTGTGCCATATCTCTATATCTGCAATAACTCCTGCACCTTTCGCAAACATGGCTGCATTCATTTCAGGAATCTTCACATTTAAGGTGAACATCCTACCCACTTTGTTTCCTTTGGCAACCAATCGTCCATCCTGCTTGTACTCTTCTACATATAATCCATTAGCATTGAACCTGACTTGTAATCCTTGGTCAACCATTTATCCAAACAGATTCTTCGTTATATTTGGAACATGCAGCACATCAGCGAGATGTTTTACCTTTCCATCTTCCTTAGGCAATGCTATGTTTCCTGTATGCTCAATAGGATGCGATGTGTCATCACCTGTTTCAACATATCCAGGAACTGGCATTTTCTGCAAACTACTAAACCATTCTGCATGACTGGTCATGTGATTTGAAGCACCTGAATCAACATACCAGATATTATCATTCGATTTTGAAACACCAGCAGACATCGTATTCATCATGTGATATTGAACCATAAACAGCTTCTCAGAATCATCTGCACTTGTGGATGCATAATTGTTTTGCTGCCTTCTGTTATTTTGATTCTTTAACCGGCAATCACGTTCAAAGTGTCCAGATTTACCACAATTCCAACATCCTTTACTATCATTACCTGAATCATTTCTTTGGAAATTTCTGCGACCTCTTTTGGCTCCCCCTGCCTCAAAACTGTCCTCTTCCTCCTGCATGATTCTGTTGTTGACCTTGGTCTTGGTTACTGTTTCCTCTTCCACTTCCAAAACCTCTACCTCTGCCTCTTCCTCTGCTAGAGTAGAATACCTGCTCAGAACTGGGCTTTCCTTGGGAGTTTGAATCCTCACCAAGATTCTTTTCTTCAATGATCAGCATAGAGACCGAATCAGCAAAATTCAAAATATTTTCCCTGGTCTGTATAGAAGTTCTGAACTGCTTATATGCAGCTCCTAAACCACGAAGGCACACTTCCACCTTATCATCATCATCTACATTCACGCCAATAGGTGCAAGTGACTCACATATGCTTTTGGTTTTTAGAGTGTAGTCACTTACTGACATGCTCTTTTTCTCCAATGTATGCAGCTCGTTCTTGAGTTGCAATTTCCGTGCCTTTGTATTGGTCTCGTACAAAGTGACCAAACTGTTCCAAGCCTCTTTTGGAGTTTTGGCATCCTGTATGTGTCCAATCATGCTATCCTATATGCTAACAGATAGCCAATACATTACCTTTCGTGCTCCTTGATTCCATTCCTCATATGCTCTTAACTGTTCTGCAGTCCGATTCCTTTCTGGTAACTGCGGAGCATTTTCATTCTCTCCTTCGATGTACTTCCAGTAGCCTTTTCCCATCACGAAATTCGTCATTCTGAATCTCCAAGCATGGAAGTTGTTCTTGTCCAGCTTATCGCTCATAAGCTGACTCATTCCATCTGCGTTTGCCATTTCTGGTATTTCTGTGGGCCCCACCTTGCGGGCTCGAAACGGAGGTCGAGACGGCTCCGAAACTTCGATCTGACAAAAACGAGTGACCCTAAAGGGATAACTTTCGAAAATATTTTGAGGTCTTCTACCTTCACGGCGATTTTTGTAGCAAACGGAGGCCGTTTGTGAAATCGCGTTTTCTCCACGCCTTGCCGCGTAGTCTTCACCGTCCCCTTCTCCACGAGCTCTATATAGCCACGCTGGCTCTGATACCATGTCACGAGGAAGGAGATAAGGAAGAGAGCTCACACACACACTCTCACTCTCAAGGAGAAGCACACACATAGATTGAGGCAAGGAAGAATGATCTTCTTCTTCTTCTTCTATTACATAAAAGGAATGTACAAGAATGACCTAAAAACAAGAATATAACCAGTGCAATATATAAAGACCAGTACATAAGGAAAAACCTAATGTCTGTGAATGAGTGAGCTGGCAAGAAACAAATGTGCCATCACTCTCGGTAGATAAATCTAATAAAGCTCAATGAAGTATCCCTGACATACCGACGTGACCACTATACATGTCAGAGAAACGAAAAACTGGTACGTGTCATCCTGGATCATCACATGTTGAGCTTGATATCTCAACACTGTTGACCTTCTTGATGCTTACTTGTTTAATTTGGAAGTGCTACCTCAGTGGGCTAAGCCATTAGTGCCAGTATTGACATACGAGCCTAACCACCCAGTAATAAACACACAGGATAGGGAGATAGTAAAAGCCCAAAAGTACCATATAATGGCAAGAAGTGTGTACAAGCATACAGATCAAGGGATCTTAGCTTGTTGTGTGGAAGAGGATGAGAATGCAAAATGGTTGCAATTAGCACATGTAGGTGCATTAGAGCAACATTACTCAAGGCAACGAACCCTACAGACGCTAAGGAGACTCGGAGTGCATTGGACAACTATGGAAGCAGATGTCCATAAATTGTGCAAAGAATGCCCAGTCTGTTGCATTAGACCACCTGTGGAGCACGCCACATTGTACCAAGTGTCTCTAATACCAGATTGGAGCGAACCATTAGTGGTCTTTCTGAGGACGAAAACATTCCCTCAAGACATGACCCTGACGAGGCAAAGAAGTTTAGAAGAAGAAGCCCTAGACTACTCACTCATTGGAGATAATTTATACACGTGTGGTAAAGATGGTTACCTCAGGTTATGTGTCCATGAGAGTGAATATCTTAAGATCTTGGAAACTGCTCACCAGGGTGTAGCAGGAGGACATTTTGGACCAGACCAGGTGGTCAAAGAAATCTTATTTGCAGGCTTGTGGTGACCAACCCTTCACATCGATGCACATACCTATGTGAAGAGGTGCGATGTTTGTCAGCAAACTCAACGTAAAGATGAGATGCCATTGAAACCTATGATGGGTGGACGTGCATTCTCTAAGTGGGGAATATACTTTGTCGGTCCTATTAATCCTCCAGCTAAGGGTTCCCATGCTGAATACATCATTGTGGCCACAGACTATCTAACCAAGTGGGTAGAAGTAAAAGCCACAACGAAGAACGATGCTCAAACGACAGCAAAGTTCCTATTTGAGAATGTGTTCACTAGATATGAATTGCCAATAGAGTTAGTGAGTGATAGAGGCACACACTTCCTAAATGAAGTCATAGAAAGCCTTCTCCAAGAATTCTTGGTGATACATAAGAAGTCTGCCCCCTATCATCCACAAGCTAATGGACAGGCCGAGAGCACAAAGAAGATTTTATGCAATGTACTGACAAAATTGGTTAATAATAAATGCTATGATTGGGACAAACAACTACACCATGTTGTTTGGGCATACAGAGTTGCCTATAAAATGGTACTCCAAGCCACACCCTTTCAGATGGTATTCGGCCAAAATGCAGTGCTACCATTGGACTTTTTGATACCTACATTGAAAGTAGCACAAGAGCATGACTGGACAGGCCATGAGCTCTCCTCTAGACTCTTCGATCTTGAACGATTAGGTGAAACACGATTGAGAGCTGCAACAGGAATTTATGCAGCCAAGAAAAGGCAAAAAGCATATTTCGACGCACATGTGAAGGATAAGGGCTTGAAAGCAGGAGACCTAGTCCTAGTCTACACCTTAAAGCAACATGCAAGTAAGTTAGAGAAGAGAGGCTATGGAGCAATGATTATCAATAGGATCTCCACAAGTGGAGCGGTCCAACTAGCCACTCTAGAAGGCGATATTCTACCAAGTTACATAAGTGGATGCAGAGTCAAGTTATATCAGGAACCCCTCACAGAGGAGATGTTAAATTGACTCAACACTGCAAAGAAACGTAAAGAAGAGGAAAAGCGAATTCGAGAAGAAGCACAGGCAGAAGCTTTAGAACGTATCCAACGAATGAAATTGAGAAGACAAGGTAGAGATTAGCCTATGCCTGACACTCAAGAATCTCTAGGTTATCACATGGCCATGTGCGAAGCTTCAGGTGAACGTTCCCATAGGATAGTCGATCGATGACCTTTTATGACCCTACAGGTAGGACAAGGAGAGAGTGGAAGGACAGTGAGAGCTTTAATTGACTCAGGAGCAGCCACTAGCGCAATTCGACTTTCTTACTGCCAAGAACTGCGATTGAAGGTCAAACCTATTGAAGCATATCTCATCGGATTGGGAGGTGTGGAAACCCCTTGCATGGCTAAAGTAATCCGATTTTATGACGACTTCTTCCAATTGTGACATAGACGCTATCTGAACTGCAACTCTCTCATCATGGGTTGTAGCAACCTTTTCCAACCTTTGCATCCATTCAGGCGGTTCGATCTCAATCGTGTCCATTCCTTCTTCTGTTTGCTTACCTCCGGGTGTTGGCATGGGAATGGGTCTTCAAAGATCTCCTCCACTTGAATTGGCACTAAGTCTTCAGGTTCTGGTTCCACCAGGGGAGAGGGTTGACGCTCGTATTGTAGAACTCTATTTCGTAGTTCTTCTAATTCTGCTCTGAGTTTTGCGACTTCTTCAGATGTGTCGGCTTCAGTTGTGACTTTGCTTGGTGACTCCTGCTGGGTTGCCAGTTGCTTTAATAAGTCATCTCTTTCTCTTTCTAATGCTGCGTGGGCTTCCAGGAGGTCGGCATGGGTTTCCAAGATGATTTGCATATTTTCAGATGGGATAGCCTTGAATTTTCTCTGGGTCAATTTCTTGTGGTGAACTCTCCATTGCTGCTTCCAAGTTTTCTTCGTTCTGTCTCTGTAGTCGCTTATTTTCCTCGAGTGCTGTAGACATGTGTTTCCGTAATAGGGCCAGGTTGTGTCGAAGCTTGAGGTTCTCTGTTATCTGGGAGTGTAGTAGCTCATCAAGTTGTTGTTTTTCTTCCGCATCTGACTGGGGTGGATTGGCCACTAACTGCTCATGTTGTTCCTGTAAGGTGACATACTGTTGTTGTAGTAGCCGCTTTTCCTTCTCTAAGTCAATGAATCGTCCTTGTAATGTTTCATGGCTTCTGATCAGACTTGTATGCTGAGCATCTAGGTGCTGATAATGCTGTTGCAGCCGAGACATACAGTGGTACATGTTATTAAATACATTATTAATGGGAGTGGTTGCGAGAAAGGTGTTGAATGCAGAAGGGAAGGGAAAGGGGAATGGGAGCGTGTATGCTGTGCTCGAAAAGGGTGAAGTTGGTGGTGGGGGAATGGGAGATTGTGGACGTATGGGGGGAGGGAGAGGTGCGGAGGTGGGTGATATGTCCATGAGGTCAAAAGTGGATGCAGTCATGGGAGTGATTGTGAACATGGGAATTGTGGGTGCGGTGATGGTGGTGAAAGTGTAAAGTGGTGTGTGTAGTTGTGAATATGAACCGCCAGGAAGTGTGATCGGGGGAATGGGGTTTTCCGTGGTTGTAGTTAGAATTACAGTATCAGTGGTAGTGTATACAAGTGAGGTGGTGATAGGGTGTGTGGGTTGTGTAGGTTGACTAACAGTCTGTGCTTCGGTATGGGCAGTGGAATCTGAGGCGGTGACAGTAGTGGTTACACTGGTAGTGGGAGGTGAAGTTGGTGGAGTTGGAGGTAGGGGTGGTAAAGGGGGTGATGGGGGTGCACTGGATGTATGGGCTTCCTCAGTTTCTCGAATGATGTGAGCTGTGCCCGTGGTTGTGGATGTGGTGCCCTGTGGTTCTGATACTAATATATTCATTTGTTTTCCTGATCGAGGGGGGCATCTGCCGTATCGTCGCTCCGATCTTCTCGAGTGTGCAAGAGCTGTATGCACCGTCTCAGGTACCCCCAACACATCAGAAATCATATCAAGGGTTGCTCGGTATTGCTCGTCCACACCTTCCTCTTCAAGGATTTGGTTCATGAGGGCTTTTCCTACTGCCAGGGACAGTTGTGCTGTTCTTGAACTCCGTTTATGGTATCATATAGCTTTTTAAAACTCCTTCGTATAAGCCGGGGCACCCTCAAGTTCCTGTAGAACTTCTTGTTCATATTCCTGCTCTTCTTCCTCTGTTTGTCGACCTCGTTCCTCCTCCTGCTCTTCTTCTTCTTCATCCTCCACTTCAACTACTCCTGGTTGTCTAGGATGGGGTTGGTCTGTAGCAGTTTGTTGCCCACTAGCTTGCTCTGCCTCGACTTCCGTGTTAACAGCCTCGATTATTCTGGCTACCTCCTCATCAGTTAGGTCTTCTAATGTGAAGCTGTGAGGAAACTCTAGATCGGTTGGTACAGATGGAAACACCAGATTCGGTCCATCAGTGCTGTGTCTTGGTAATCTGATAGTGAAGGGTTGTACACGCCTCGGAAGTCGTGGAGTTGTCTCTGGTGTCAGTGTCGCATTGCAGGCTTGTGCACAGGGCATTTGAACTGCGCCTCTCATTTTCTTTGATGGAGGCCCTGTGGTTGATAGTCGACATTGAAATTCCTGTACCCTGGTCCAAATTAATGCCCTTTGAACTGGCAAATCATAAGCCAAACATCTATACACAATCCTGGTGTGGGCACAACATCCATACAGTACCGACTTTTGCTTTTTATACCATCGTTGATGTGCCAAGTGGATTTGGTCGATAATCCAATGCAGCATGTTGATTGTCAAATTGAAGGCATCTGCTAAATATAGACTGAACCATATTTTCTTGGGTGGCATTGTGAACCGCTCTTGAGCTGGGAACGCGAAATGTTGCATGACCATTTGTAAGTGAATGGTGATTGTGGGTGTCATTGCCACCATGTCTTTGAGCTTAGTCAGGTTCCTGTTCTTCATGTTATCCGGGACCATCGTCTCTTTTTCGGTGGGGATATGCATGCCTTTCATATCAAGCGCTTCTCTCACCAAATTTTTCGTCAATTTGAAACGCTTTAATTCATTACCTCTGGTAAGTGATGGTAGAACAAAGGTACTATATCCCTTTTCTCTTTACTAGGGGTCAGAGTGCTAATTAAGTAGGAACACCGTAGAAAGTCTGGTTTGGGTAACTAAGCCTTGAAGTAGTCGTATAGTCCAGCCTTCTTCCAGATGGGTTTCAGACCTTCATCATTTTGAAGCCTCTCAAATTCCCTGGTGAAAAAATGATATCTACCCCATCGCCTATTGAACTCTATCTCGGCCTCCCACATGTAAGTGCCTTCACCCAGAGATCCGACCACATCACTGAACCAATGTGAGTTTTTGCTGACCGGCATTGTGTGCCCCTGTGGAGGATTCTGAATCGGTATGGCGTGTAATGCCCTCAAAGCCACTGGGTGTTCCTTCAATTCCTCTTCAATGGGAAGACTTTCAATGTCCACGATTTGGGGGCTGGTGCCTGCCTGGGAGCTAGTTCCTGCCTCGGCCATGGTGAAGAGATTGGTCACCGGTTCTGTGAGAATAGACAAATGAATGTTAACATTACAAATGGACACCAAGCGTTCATGCGTGCCCATTACAACATTAACATGATTTTAGTGAGAGGTTAGTAGGTTAATAAGTGCTTGAGGGTCGTGTGTGTAGTTAGTGAATGGATATTCCTAAGAGCTAAATGGAAAGATGCGGTGTATGAGTGATGTAGTGAGTAAGTGGATATGTATTTACAAATGAGGGTCGGGGGGTTTGTTACACGTTTTGGGCTTCCAAACAAACTGATTTGCTGTTGGTCTTGATTTTGTGGAGACTCTAGAGGGCTTTTCAGGAGTGTCTACTTGGAAATGAGGCTTTTTAAGGACCCATTTACAAGTGATTCTGCTTGTGCTCATGGGCCAATGTGTGTCCGTGCGTGTTGTATAAGAAAGGGTATCAGATGTTCGAGTGAGTGAACCATGTTGTACAGGGTGTGGCCTCGGTGTAACTATTTGAGCCCGCAAGCAAGCCTTAGGCACCCAAATTTGTCGTGATTGTGGGATGGCCTTCATCGACTTCTTGGGTACCCAAATAGACTTTACTTTCGCAGAAGAATTTCTAAAAGACTTCTTATTAGTGTCGTGTTGTTGATTATTAATAAGAAGTTTTGCTCGTGTGGTTGGCTTGATCGCAACAGGGTGTTTGCCTTTTCGCACCCACACTTGTTTCAATGGCCGAGACATTCTGCTTCGCACGTTCTTTTGACCTCCAACATAGGTATTACTCTGCTCCATCTGTATTTGATCTGCCTTTGGTTGCTGCATCCCTCTGGTCTCTGGAAAAGAAGGGAGTTCCGTTGCACCCCTGACTTCTTGATTGAAATCATCATTCCTCTGCATCACACAGTTTTGGACAAGAAGAACACGATCATCTTCATGTGTACCCCTGGAAGGACCAGGAGTGTGTGCCTTGTCTAATTCCTTGAGTGCTTCATTTTCTAACTCAATTGTAATGCGATTCTGATTTACCCAGACCTAAAGGAGCCCACTTCTTAGGTTTAGGTTGACTGCATGATCATAGATCCAGTCTTGAACCAAGACAAGAGGCTCCGTGAGGTCCTCATCTTGACACACTAACACTTTAATTGTCATTACTTCGTCTTGAATGTAGAGGGGAAGTTCCACCTCGCCCATGCAAGGGGTTTCCACACCTCCCAATCCTATGAGATATGCTTCTATAGGATTGACAGTTAATTTCAACTTTTGACAGTAAGAAAATTTAACAGCACTAGTGGCTGCACCTGAGTCAATCAAGGCTCTTACAGTCCGCACCTTTCCTTGTCCTATCTCTAAGGTTACAAAAGGTCGTCTATCAATTATTCTATGAGAACTTATTCCTGAGACTTCACACATTGCCATATGATAACCTGGGTCCGCATAGTCATCTACCCTGGCCTGATCGCTACCCAGTCTTCGCAACCTCATCCTTCGGATGCGTTCCAATGCTTCCGCCTGTGCCTCTTCTCGAACTCGTTTTTCTTCTTCCTTGCGTTTTTTGGCTGTGTTGAGTCGATTTAGCATCTCCTCTGTCAGGGGTTCTTGATATAACTTGACTCTGCATCCGCTTATATAGCTAGGGAGAACATCACCTTCCAGTGTAGCCAGTTGAACTGCTCCACTGGTTGAGATCCTATTTATGATCATAGGTCCATAACCTCTCTTTTCGAGCTTTCTTGCATGTTGTTTTAGGGTATATACCAAGACTAAGTCTCCGGCTTTCAAGCCTTTATCCTTAACATGGGCATCAAAGTATGCCTTCTGTCGTTTCATAGCTGCATATATCCCCGCAGCCGCCCTCAGTCTTGTTTCTCCTAACCATTCAAGGTCAAAGAGTCTAGAGGAGAGTTCATGACCCGTCCATTCATCCTCTTGTGCTACTTTTAATGTAGGTATCAAGAAGTCCAATGGTAGCACTGCATTTTGGCCAAATACCATCTGAAAGGGGGTGGCTTGGAGTACCGTTTTATAGGCAACTCGGTATGCCCAAACAACATGGTGTAGCTGTTTGTCCCAATCAGAGCGTTTATTATTCACTAATTTGGTCAATACATTGCACAGAATCTTATTTGTGCTTTCGGCTTGCCCATTAGCTTGTGGGTGATAGGGGGCAGACTTCTTGTGTATAACCAAGAATTCTTGGAGCAGATTTTCAATAACTTCATTCAAGAAGTGAGTCCCTCTATCACTGACTAGCTCTATAGGTAGCCCGTATCTTGTGAACACATTCTCAAATAAGAACTTAGCTGTCGTTTGAGCATCGTTCTTCGTGGTAGCTTTTACTTCTACCCACTTGGTTAGATAGTTTGTGGCAACATTGATATACTCAGCGTGGGAACCCTTAGCTGGGGGATTAATAGGACCTACAAAGTCTATTCCCCATTTAGAGAATGCACGTCCACCCATCATAGGCTTCAGTGGCATCTCATCTTTGCGTATATGATACTGAGTTCGTTGACAAACATCACACCTCTTCAGATAGGTATGTGCATCCATGTGAAGGGTCGGCCACCATAATCCTGCAAATAGGATTGCCTTGATCACCCGATCTGGTCCAAAGTGTCCTCCTGCTACACCTTGGTGAGCAGTTTCCAAGATCTTGAGATATTCACTCTCATGGAAACATAGTCTCAGGTAACCATCTTTACAACGCTTGTATAGATTATCACCAATGAGTGAGTAATCTAGGGATTCTTGTTCTAGACTTCTTTGTCTGGCTAGTGTCATATCTTGAGGGAATGTTCTCATCCTCAGGAAGGCTACTAATGGTTCACTCCACTCTGGCACTATGGACACTTGATAAAGAGTGGCATGTTCCACAGGTGGTTTAGTGCAGTAGATTGAGCATTCCTTGCACAACTTTTGGACATCAGCTTCCATAGTCGGCCAATGCACTCCGAGTCTCCTTAGTGTCTGTAGGGTTCGTTGCTTTGAGTAGTGTTGCTCTAATGCACCTACATGTGCTAATTGCAACCATTTTGCATACTCATCCTCTTCCACACAACAAGCTAGGATCCCTTGATCTGTATGCTTGTACATACTTCCTGCCATGATATGGTACTTCTAGGCTTTTACTACCTCCCTATCTTGAGTGTTTATGATTGGGTGGTTAGGCCCATATGTCAATACTGGGACTAATGGCTTAGCCCACTAAGGTACAACTTCCAAATTAAACAAGTAAGCATCAGGAAGGTCATCTGATACTCCTTGTGGGGCTTCCCCAGATGTGAGCCTAGAGAGATGGTCTGCTCTCAAGTGAGTCTTCCCTTTCCTCACCACTACTTCAAAGTCGTATTCCATTAGTAAGAGAAACCATCTTACTAATCTACCTGTATTGCATGGTTTGTTTACCAAGTACAACAGTGCTTGATGATCAGTAAAAAATTTAAACTTATTTGCAAGCAAATAGTGTCTAAACTTCTTAACCGCATATACCATGCCTAATCCTTCTCGTTCAGTGGTGGTATAATTCCCTTCAGCTGCATTTAACTGTCTACTAGCATAGGCAATTGGAAGATCCATATTACCTTCGCCCATAGGTTGTGCGAGTACACACCCAATAGCATAATTGGATGCATCTACATGAACATGAAAAGGCTTATTCCAATCTGGTGTGGTCAAGATTGGTGCTGAACATAATTGTCGTTTAAGCTCATTGAAGGAATTCTCACATTCATCAGTCCACTCAAAGTTGGTCAAAAGTCCGTACAGAGGCTTTGCTATGATGGCATACATGTGTATAAACCGTCGGTAATAACCACAATGCCCCATGAAAGCTTGTACTTCCTTGACATTCTTTGGCCTAGGTAGCTCTGCGATGGCTCTTACTTTCTCTTCATCAGTGGATATGCCGTTCTTTGACATTATGTGTCCTAGAATCTTGCCTTGCCTGACCATGGAAACACACTTTTCTGGGTTCAAGCAGACTTGATATTCTCTACATTTGTCAAAGATTTGCCTGATCTCAGGTATATGTGTTTGTCTAATGTTGGAATGAGCGCAGAGATCATCAACATAGACCTCTAAACTCTTCCTCAAGAACTCTTTGAACACGTGACACATCAATCTTTGGAAGGTTGCAGGAGCATTGGTAAGACCAAATGGCATTACTCGAAAGGCAAATATGCCCCATTCTGTGGCAAAAGCTGTCTTATGCTGGTCTTCCGGAGCAATGGCTACCTGATTGTAGCCCGAAAGTCCATCAAGGAAGCTGTAGACTTCCTTGCCTGCTACCCTTTCTAATAGATGCTTGGTAATTGGAAGTGGATAGTTATCTCGAATTGTGGTTGCATTAACCTTCTTCAAGTTAATGCACACACGTAGCTTTCCATTCTTCTTGGGCACAACTACAATGGGGGATACCCACTCGGTGTGTTCAGTTTCATAGATAAATCCAACTTCTACCAGACGATCTATCTCTTCTTTGATCTTGGCATCATAATTATCATTGTATGTGTATGGCTTTTGCTTAGAGGGTTTGGCCTCTGAGGTCATGGGGATAGTGTGTGAGCATATGTCTGGGTCAACACCCTTCAAATCCTTGTAGCTCCAAGCGAATACATCTCTGTATTCTCTTAGCAAGGCTATCAATTCGCGCTCTTCTTCTTCCGTCAGGGCATGTCCTATGTAAGTGCATCTCTCCTCTCCTTCTTCTAGGGCTACCACTATTTTCTTGGTGGTTTCTTTGTTATCATAGGCCTCTCCTGATTGTGCCTCTCTTTTAGGCATTCTTATCATGATTCTCCTGTCATCTATCTCATACTTTTTAAAGTTTTCAGGGACCTCAAACAAAGATTCTTCCTCTTCTGGTGTGACTTCTCTCTTCTTTCTTTTCTTTCCTTCATCCTTAGAGGTCACTTGTGTGGTTAACCTCACATCATTAGTAAGCTCTTCGTGTCTCTGGGGTTGAAATTCTACTTCATAGAAGTATTCTTCATCTGATGCAAAAGGTGGGTCCATGATGATGGACTCTAGATCGGAGTCACTTGCATCCTCAAATGCATCAGGGCTAGGTTCACACTCTTCTAAAACTGCCTCTCCCATGATTGGCTCTATGGAGAAGACTGAAATGTCATAGCCATGCTCATCACAGTGGGGTGTCCATTGTTCTTCATTGATGGCTACATCCATTGTTGCTAAAATTTTTGCCCAGCCGTGAGGTTCAAATTCTTCATCAGGGAATGCAACAGGTGCATAGGTTGGGTCTTGAATTGATCTATGTGTCTCTTTCGCACTTACTTCTCTTGCTTTTTCTCTCTTCTCTTCTTCTACTGCTACTTTGCACATCCATAAGTGGGTGTCTTCATGCATCCATGAGGATCTTGATCCTATGGAATGCACAGACTCCGTATCATCTTTGGCTCTATGGATGGGGTTCCATTGGATGGGAGGGTCATCTCTATGGGAGTAATCTTTGAGATTCACTTTGTTCGTAACACCTAAGTGTTGCAAATACAAGGAATTGGTTCCCCAATCCTGTACCACTTGCAACTGTCGCATAAATGGTATTCCCAAAATCATTTCATAGGCATGATTTTTGCTAAAGTCACATATAGCAAATGTGTGCTCAAACTCTACACCACAAGTAGTGAGAGTTATTCCTTCTAGCAAGCCTAAGGGTCTTTCTATGTGACCATCAACCATTTGCAATTTCATCCTCGTGGGCCTGAGTGCTGGCTTGCCCCAACGTTTCCATAAGGAGGTGGTAGCAATTGCAACTCCTGCACCCGAGTCGAGAATTGCCTTGGTTGTGTATCCTTGATGTGTGATGGGAAGATAGGTGTTTCCTTCTTCTCCCTCGCTCATATCTCCTATCTTGTCTAGAGGAATTTCTGGCACTGTCCTATGAGAACCTACCTGGGAACGCGGTTTAGCTATTTCAGGCACTTGTTTGGCTACATGTTTCCATAGCTCTGGCCTAACCTTGAGTAGCTCTTCTAAAGTGAGATTGCACTGCACTTTAGTGTTCTTCACTACCTTCGTATTCCTAGGTATGACTGAGTCCTCATTTTGTACCATGACCGTGGGTGCTCTCATACAAGTAGACTTAGCTTCCCATGGGCCTGTGAAGTGGGGTAATTCTTGTAAAGAATTAGACTCAAAGTCTAATCTTTCCTGAGATTGGGTGCTCTCCTGCTCTTCATAAATGGATGGGATGTCTTGTGGGAATTAGTCGTGTGCATCATCCACAAGTTCAATGGGAGGAGGGACTTCACTTTCTTTAGCCCATTTGTCTTCTTGAATCTCCCATAGGAATTCTGGTGTGAATCGATTCATAGAAGAAGATGTGTCTGGCTCCGTAGAGTTAGACACATAGGCTTCCTGGGCAGGTAGGCTTCCTCTTTCACTTGTCTTGCCCTTATTTGGCGGGGTGGGTTCCTTTTCTGATTGTGCAATTAGCCTTTCCAATCTCTCTAGCAGTCCATCAAAGTGCAACTGCGTCTTAGCTGAACTAGAGATGTTAAAGAGGCGACTGGCTTCAAACATGGTTTGAGCCAATTCCACCATCTTAGCACAAATTTTGGTTCGTTCAAATTCTAGTTCCACCCTAGGGTAACACTTTTCATGATCGGTTACGTTTGGCCCTTCTTGGATTCTGGCCTGATATGCTTTGAGCATCATATTTAGGTCCTCAGGAGAGGGATCGGCTAGGACTGATCCTACTCTAGGGGGTGGTGGGTTTGTGTGAGGAGGGTTGGAAGGTGTTGGATCGGATGAAGATGGGAATGGTGGGGGTGGGGTAGTGTGAGAGGGAGTTTGAGATGTGAGTTCAATTATCCTGGCTTTTGTTTCCCTTAGGCTTTCCTCGAGTTCACTCATCTTCTTAGCCCATTGCCTCTTCATTCTTTCTCTACTATCTCTCCAGGCTCTACTTCTCTTCTTGGTTATGCTCTCAGTTTCACTAGCCTCTGAGCTCTTTTCCTGGCCTACCCCTTGGTTTTTCTGCAATGCCTGAGCTCTAGTGACTACCTGTACTGGTGCAGTGGACGTCACACTTCCTGTAGAGTCTACTACTAACCCAATAACATTGATAGGAGTAATTTTTGGCATATTATTGGGGTTCTTTGGACAATCTCGTAAGAGATGATCCTTTCCACAATCTTGGCAAAAGCCTTGAATTGTCACTGATTAGGGTTGTGTAGGTGGAGGTAAGGGGCAATCACGAATGAGGTGATCTCCCTGACATCTATAGCATGGTCCTCTAGGGAATGGGGGTCTTACCTGCCTAGGTTGGGGTCTAGAGTTAGGGTTTGTGTACATTACATTTGTGTACTCTGGCTCCCAACTAGGTTCACTTGGTTCTTCACTGTAGTAGGACTCACCATGTTCAAGAGATTGCATGTAGTAAGCCTGGGGACTATCAATATGTGTAGAATCAAAGCTATGGTCACTGGGATCACTTTCTGAAAGCAATGGTGTTACTAGCACTATAGCTCTATTCAAATTCTCTTCTGCAGCTGCATACTTTACCGGAATTACATTAGCTGGGGCAGGGGGTTGTTGTGCTAACACAGGCTGAGGCCTTTGTTGGTTTTGGTATTGTGGTTGGTAGGTTGGTTGAGGCCTAGCATACTGCTGTGGTGGGTACTGGTTCTGGTATCTTCCTTGTTGAGAGTATGGTTGTGGGTACGTCTGCCTAACTGCTTGCTTATTGTAGGGGCAGTCTTGTGTGGTGTGATTGGTGTATCTCCGTTCTATGGTGCAGTACTGGCTACTAGGATTTACTTGGGGTTGAGCCATAATGGGACATACATTCGCCATGTGGTCACCACCACAAGTATAGCATCTCTTTACTGGGGCAAATCTTGGAATTTGTTTGCTAGAGACACCTAGTTATTGAGCTACCTTTTCTGTGAGTTCCTCAATAGATGTAGATTATGTGGAAGAAAAGCTAGAGGCACTATCTGAATCTTCATAGATTTTGGAAAGCTCTAACTCTTCCCCTAGGTTATCCTCTATGTCGATGCACATGCGTACGCACTCTTCAATGGTCCTAGGGTCCTTCAAGTACACATATCACCTCAATTTGGTACTTAGCAATCCATCCAAGAATAAGGCCACCTGTTTGGCTGGTGTGGGTAACTCTGGAACAAGGCATCTCTCTAGGTATTGCCTAAATCTTCTTCTTGCAAGTCTCACGATCTCTTGTGGGGTCTGCTTGAAGCTATGTATCAATGAGGAAGTATTATGCCTTATGCCACTTTTAGAGAATTCAGTGATGAAGGCCTCTAAGAGTTGGTCTATGCTCCTGAACTGTCTCTCATTCAATGGTTGAAACCACGTAAGGGCTGTGTTCCTAAGGGTTAGACCAAAGGCATTATAATGCGTGAATAGGTCCTCAACTTGTTCAGCTCTCAAGACTTGCCTAACTCAGCCACATGATCATATGGGTCTCCTGTGCCATCAAAGTAGTTCTTCATGGACTTAACCAGCTGTGTAGGTCTCAATGTTCTGGTGTGTTCCCTAGGCCTTGGCAGAGGGAAATCATCAGCATTCCTTTGGTTCCTTGGGGCTCTAAGTCCCTCAGGTTCCGCTCTATTTGTTTCCGTTCTCGTTCTTTCTCTTCCCACTGGGTTTGCAAAGCTTACCTCAGGTCTATCTCTATGTCTATCTCTTTGAGCTCCATGAGCTTGGGATGTTCCAGCTCCTGGGTGACCAAAGGACACATTCAATCTTGGTTGGGGGAAAATAAATTCACCTTTCCAAGTGTAAGCATGCCTATCATTTTCTGTAACCACAAAGATCCTCTCTGAAACGTGATCTAAGTAGGTCACTCTACCTGGGCTATCAGGATCTTTGAACTCATATATCATGATTGTTCCTACCTCATTTGGCTGATCAGATTTATACCTCCAAAAGGCCTCATCAGTCTCTCGGTTCAGGAGTAGATCTATGCTCTTATTTTCTTGGGAAATCCACTCTGGTCTGATAATCCTAGTGAGAATAGATTTGTCTACACCCATGTTTCCTTGCTCTAGGTCACCCAAATCCGTTTCTGGGATCACGTTTCCAAATTCGTCTGTCCTATCTGGATGACTGGTGACTACATATATGGTTCTTTCTTTGTCCAAGTATGCTCCATTTTCAAACTTGACAGCTGGGTGTTCTAGTCCAATGGATTGGTCAGGGTTTTTAATCTGGACCACTGATCTTCCTAGGCCGTCCTCATAGATGCTAGCACCTAGTCGGTTGGTCCTAAGGTATTCCAACTGCGTCTTGTAGGGGCCTTCTACCCTATGTAAGTATGGCACACCTGAACTTCCTATAGGTCTCTCCATACCGTGGGACATCTCTGACTCACTAGTTTCAGAGCTAGGGTAGTTCGAATAATGGCTCAACTGCTAGGCCCAAGACCTAGCAGTATAATTAACACTAGCCTCTGAAGACCTAAGACTTTTTCTATCTCTTCCTAGGTATCATCCTGATCTAAGGTTCATATGCCTATTTGAGCAATCCCAATTTTTACCCAAGGTAAAACCTCGTTGCTGAGTTCTTTTGTATCAGTCACTTGATTCTTTTTAGTTGATTATTGTGGTTATGATCTTGTCTAATATCACGTCGTCAGGAACACTGGAGTTAATTTCTGCACTTGAATGTTGATTGTCTCACGTTAGGTTGTTTTCCTTTAAAGTTGTCGGTCACACACAGGTTATCTCTTGACTTGAACTTGATTTCTTAGATAGTCTTGACTTGTCTTGTGCCTATCGTTGCCCTGACTTACTTCTAGCACTACTCGAACTTAGCCTACGCTAGGGATTGACAGAGGGAGTTGAGAATCTTCCAACCTTGAGTTTCTCCCTTGGTTGCCCTTGTGTGCTCAGGAAGTGTGTTCCCAAGCTTGCGCTTACTCTTGCTCCGATCGCCCTTTGATGCTCTCACTTGACCTGTAAGAGTCCCAAAATTAGCTCAAGACTTAAATTCAAAAGACATAACCAAGCACTTTCATTCATGTAGCTCAGATACCAATTAGCCTTTTGTCTTTATGGAAAACAATCTAGAGATCCCTTGGCTTTGTTCCCCCTGAATATGGTCACCTTCAAAATACTATATCTAATAATCTTGATATTAATTTCACTGTAACCAATGGAAGTTTTGGTTGTACTCCCTACGAGCTTTCCAACAAGCCCAAGATCACCCCAAATGGATTTCGTATGAGAGAGTTATGACTGTTCAGATTCTCGGTTTAAAACAGGGCTCAAACAGGCTGACAGTTCACATGATTTTTTTCGAAACACAAGTGTAGGAACTTCACAAATCACTAATGGCTTGACAAGTATGCCCAAAAATTACCCCAACACTTGGTATAAAAAACCCTAAAAATTTGGCTGGAGAAGCCTGTCAATCGCGATCGACAGGTCTGTCAATCGCAATTGACAGAGGTGTCCGTCCGGGCCTGTCGATCGCGATCGACACGTCAGTCGCGATTGACAGTGTCAATCGCGATCGAAGAGTTGGTCGTGGGTCCTATCAATCACGATCGATGGTGTCAATCGCGATCGATATGTTTTCCGAGATTTTTGCCATAATTTCAGTCGATCGGGGATGTGTCCATCGCGATGGACACGTGGCAACGCGAGAAATTCAGTCAATCGTCAAAATTCAGTCGGTCGCGATTGACGGTGTCAATCGCAATCGACAGAGGTGTCGGTCGTGGCTGTCGATCGCGATCGACGGTGTCAATCGTGACTGACAAGGTCAGTCGGTCGTCTCTATCGGTCGCGATCGACAGAATCTATCGATCGTGGCTGTCGATTGCGATCGACGGTGTCAATCGTGATTGACAAAAAAAAACACGGAATTTTTTAGTTTTTTCTAGTGATTTGGAATGTGCTCCTTGTGCATGTCATGGTGGTGTACTTTGTTTTACCAAAAGGCGAAATTTTCTTTCGATCGCGATCGACAGAGGTCTGCGACACAGACAATTCCGAGTTCGTCCGTACCTGTGCAGCGTGCTGGAGGGGATGATACAGCTGTACCTGCAAGATCACTCAGAAAACAGGCAAAAAGCAATGCACACAATTCGCTCTCTCTCTCTCTCTCACAAGTGAAATGAGGGACATGGAAGGAAGAAGGTGATATGATCAAAAATTGAAATTTTCCACGATGGTGGAGATGGAGGTGGGAGGTGGTGAGGATGATGATGGTGATGATGATGATGAAGTAAGAAAGAGAAAAATAAAGAAGAGTAAAGAAATTACCTACTATGCCAACGTCTCAAATCTACGTCTTACCCTCACACGCTCGTCCTCAAAGCTCGATCCCTGGCAACGGCGCCAAAATTTGGTGTAGCTCAGTGATGAGTAGCACCTCCTTTAATGTCAATCCGGGAAGACGTGAGGATGGTATGAAGACCACGAGCAAGTGAAGGCACAAGTGCGTGAGTGAGAAGCACACAAACATGCACACACATACACACACACGTGCACACACGGCAAGAACAAAGAGGAAGACAATGGAGTTCTTTTAGATTACTTCCAAAATGCTCATACAAGTTCAATTCTATTACAAGCTAACCTCAAAAATGAGCTCTCTAGCTCTATTTATAGTTTTTGACTAGGTTTTGGCCGTGTCCAGACCTAGTGTCCGACCTAGTTAAAAATTAGGTTCTAGGCCCCATTTGAAGGCTCAAATGGAGTCTAAAAATTATGAAAACTGGTAGGTAGCTACTTCTAATGCTCCTCAAGGACTCCTTGGCTTGCACAAAATGGAGCTACAAAAATATGAAATGGTATTTACAATGGCTTTTAGTGATGAAAATCA
Organism: Ceratopteris richardii; assembly: GCA_020310875.1. Taxonomy (NCBI): domain Eukaryota; kingdom Viridiplantae; phylum Streptophyta; class Polypodiopsida; order Polypodiales; family Pteridaceae; genus Ceratopteris; species Ceratopteris richardii. Next base: position 100,199,829 of record CM035436.1, read on the forward strand.
CTATTCTTGTAGGGATTTCCTCTAACGATTTGACATACACATCTTCGAGCTTCCTACTTGCTCCTTCTCCTTATGTGTCCACCTCTTTGATATGCTTTAGCTTCCTGAAAAAAATAATGGCCTACTTGCCCGATCTTCTTTGACTACTCTGTCTACTTGTACCTTCTCTTCGCTCCGACTCCCTTCGTTGGCTTCCTAGTCTTGTTAGTCCTTCAGTTCCTTGACTATTGCTAACAATCCATGCCAACTCTCACTGGTTCAGTGGCATGCCAGGATCCTTAGGAGAGGCCAATTATATCTGGGAGTCCAAGTGTGAGCATGATAAGCAATGGGTCAGATTCGAGTTCTTTTCCAAGGAGTTTGAGACTCTCCAAAACACACAAGATCTGCAGACCATATGGGAGCGTGCAGGGCTGGCCGAATACTTTGCAACACCTTTACCCAAACCAGATCTTCTATGATGTTACTACTTGGTCTCAACATTACAGGTGCATGAAGAAAAAGATAAACCAGGATCATTTGTCATTCCTTCCTTATTGGACAACAATGAGTTGAAAAGGTTTGAACTCACTTTGGAATTGGTGAGCTCTACATTCAACATGCACGGCACGCATGTGCCCTCTGAGAAGGATCCTCTTATTTCCCCTAACATGAAGAATCGGAAGCTACAAAAGTTGAAAGATATGGCAGCACTCACACCGAATGTGTCAATTCCTCTTCGCATGTGCATGCAACATTTTGCGTTTCCCGGTCAAGATCGGTTCACTCAATCCCACAAGCAGATTTGGTTCGCTCTTTACTTGGCAGAGACAGGTGCATTACCGATTAAGCTTCTTGTATGGATTATAGAGTAGCTGTATGAAGCAAATAAAAGGGCACATAGGAAGCTAGTGGTGAATGGGTGTTGTGCAATCACGCGCATCATCCACAAGTGCTTAGCATATGATGTACATGTTGAACATGCTTTAACTTGGTCACAACTACAAATGTTCAAGAGACTCAAATCCGCCACACATCAATCCAAGCGCATGAGGGGTTCGATCCCTTGTGTTCAAACACGTGAAGTTTTGACGACCCCTGAAGTCTCACCACGAGGGGATGCCACGGTGCCTCCCTTTACCATTCACATACCAAGATCTGGATCTGTTCAACCCGCCCATGACTACTTTTTTAGAATGTATCAAGCCACCACCCAACCCTCCTCATCAATCCCATCCCCACCATCCTCACAACACTTATTCACCACTCACACACACACCACCTACCATAATTCCAATATACATGGTAGACACCACACTTGCATCCACTCCTGAAAGTATGGACATTTTGCCACCCACAACACCTCCTCCTCCCCCCACACTTCATCCTTCTCCCATTCCCCCTCCACCAATTTCACCCACACACACATCTCCAATAGACACATCATTCACTCTTCCCATTCCCCAATCCCCTTCCCTTGCATTTTCCATTGTACAAACCACACCTTCATCCATAGGCAATGCATTGGACACCATGCTCGCATGTATATCACCGTTAAGGACAGAGTACAATCAGCTCCAACAACATAACGTACGTCTGCAAGAGCACTCAGAAGTGCTACAACATTGCATTGCTGCACTAGAAGAGGAGAATGCACGCCTCCAGACACAATTCCACACTTTGCAAGAGGCTCATAGCATATTGGAAGTACAATTACAGAACACAGACCAAGAAGCAATACAAGTGGTCGAAGGCCATCTACAAACACAGCTAGAACGCAACTCAAAGCTTCAACGGAATATGGCCCTACTCAAGTGACACCTTGTAGCTGCTCATGAAGAGAATCAATGCCTGCAACTACAGAACCATGAAAACCTAGAAGCAACTATCGAAAGCACACCTGGGGCACCCATCAGTCCCTCAAAGTTTCAAGTTGTGACCCCCGACAATATCAAGATCATCTTGGAAGACTATGCTACTCTACTCGAAGCACATGACCGGTTATCAGAGGAACTAGGTCAATTGAAACAGATAAGACAAAAAGAAACGTTAGCAGGCCCCTAAGCCACTGCCTCAACTACTTCACTTGTCACTGACTCGGAGGCCCTACAAGATCTCCAAAAGCAAGTCATAGAGTTGCAAGCATGTCTACTAGAGTATGAAAGACCACCTTCCCCACTTGAGGTGTCCATCAATGCAGAAATAGTACAGATTCCTGTGGAACAGACATTTGAAGAGGATTATGAGCCGCACCCCATCCCAGGGGGACGGCAAACAGAAGAAGGCCAAGACACTTTTGAAGCGCCACGACCTCCGTGGTTAAAACAGGTGGAAGAAATTGGCAGTTCTCATGAAGAGCGCACGGTGGTGAAAAATTAGGCCATGAGATTCATAGAAGAAATAGTATTACAATCTAGTTACTTCAAGAATTTGTCATCTAGACGTCTCATCATATCATCAAAACTGCAATATAGGCCTTACTATGTTATTCTGGCAGATTACAATTCGGAAATACGGAGAGTCACAGGGAAAATTCCTTCCTTCACAACACAATTCCAACCAAAAGACCTTCCTCCAAAGGCACAAAAAGGCAGAATCTTTCAATCGACATGGCGGCAAAAGCTTCTAGAGACATATCCTGAAATGCTCCGCACATGGAACCATGCTCCTTTACATTTACTGTATAATCCATGTTATGGACCCATTCCGCGATGCAGATCATGGAAGGCATTCAACATAAAGGTACAGAATAGTGCTCAATGTAAGGAGTGGCTCAATTATCCATACATCGTGCCACCACAGGGATCACCGTCAGTAGCGTACATGATGGCAACAATTCGACATTGGATGCCTCGACTGAAGCCCATGCCAGATGTTGCAGCCCAAATGATGCTCAAAATTTTGGACATGATGCAAGTAGTGCTCAAAACTTTTAGAAATGCAGAAGCACCACAGGTACATCTACCGGGGTTTACTCATGGAAATTACGATTTGGTGTATGACATGAGCACCACCCCCAGCATCCGTGTGGCTTACGCTTGGCATGCACGCATCAAATACCTCCCCGCATGCTATAAACAGACATTTGAAGACATGTTCAGATCAGGTTTTTGGGAGTATCACTCAGAGGTCTTCGCACCGAAGCCTACGCACCTGCTTCATCTCTTTGCATGTGAACAAACTATGTACTCCGAGTACTACATGACACCGCAACCCGATGTCCCAGGTGCAATCGATTGGGATGCGCTACAAGCTGATCTAGCACGAGGATTACGGATTGGAGAACATGAGCTCGCCACCAACGTGATACAATACTATATTGATCACCCTATAGAACAAAGGTTTGTCAGGGGCGACAGATGCTAGGAAGGGGGGAGTGTTGGCATACAAGTCATAGGAAGAGCATACAGGCACAATGAAGCAGTCATGCACAATTCGGCAACAAGGCCTAATCATTTTTTTCCATGAACTATTTCCAACTTTAGTGATTTTCATCACTACACACATATTGTAAATTTAGTTTTTGGTAGAATAGACTCCATTTTGTTCAAGCCAAGGAGTCCTTGAGCTTGAGGAGTATTAGAATTAGCTACATACCAATTTTCATAATTTTTAGAGTCCGTTTGAACCCTCAAATAAGCTCTAGAACCTAATTTTTAACTAGGCCGGACACTAGGTCTAAACAAGGCCAAAGCTAGTCAGAAAACTATAAAAAGAGCTAGAGAGCTCATTTTTGGGGTTAGATTGTTTGTGAATTGAGCTTATGTAAGAGACTTTTTGACTAATGCAAAGAACTCCATTGTTCCTCTCCTTGTTCTTGCCTTGTGTGCGCGTGTGTGTATGTGTGTGCATGTTTGTGTGCTTCTCACTCACACACTTGTGCCATCACGTGCTTATAGTCTTCATACTAGTCCTCACGTCTCCACGGATTGACAATTATGAGGTGGATCTCCTCAGGTTGGTACTCACCATTGTGCTAGAGTGACAACACGCACATGCACACGCACACACACACACATGCACATGCACACACACACATGCACACGCACACACACACGCACACGCACACGCACACGCTGTCGGCGCGAAAGGGACAGTCGGTGGATCAGGGCGACCGCCGAAAATACGGCGCACACAGGGTGCTTAGAGGAAACTCAGGTACGATGTGAATCAAAGAACAACTATAAACTCAGAGAAATACTTAGGTCAAAATCAAAGACTTGATATATGGTGCACGTAGGGCTCTGAAAACATAAACATGAAGTCCTTGCAAATTATAAATCAATCACCTTTGGATAGTTAATCATCCTCGACCATTCAAATAACTCTAATCATTGTTAATGGTTCACTATATTAAATCTTAAGATTCATCTTCACATCAAGAGTTTATGTGTTAAAATATTTACGTGGTTTTACCTCTTTGATCAAAACTAGTTGATTGAATATGAAGATAATCTAATCTAAGTAGTTTATATCATTGTTCAATTTTCTCCACCTAATACGTCATCTGTTCGATATGAATTTTTCATCATTTAGTAGTGCTATACTTCATGTATGTTCTGAACTTCTTTCTGATCGATTAGTCATACACATCGTTTGATAGGTTTATTATATAGATGTAATTCAATAGTCTATTTGTTTGTGTAAACTAATTTGAAATGATTGAATTCTTTATTTCGACATAAAACTTCTATCTATATGTTAATTATGAGGGAACCTATCTACGAAACTTATAAGCTAAAGAAAATCATATAAGTGGCAATGCTTCAAACAGGATGCTCTTAAATTTCTAAACGAAACTTTAGATATGGAGAATGCTCAATTCAAATGAAGCACATCATGCATAACGTAACTGCTCTGATTCATCATGCTAAGCTCATTTTTGGTTTACCCATACATATTTAAAAACGATCAAGAAAAGTTGCATAAACGATGGATCGAAGAAATTGTTACTAAAAAAAAAACTATTAGACAAGGTGCAAGGAACTAAGGAGTACTATATGTACACGCTTTTAGGAGCATCAATATCGGCGTTCTATAGCACACTACCTAGGGTGATTAATAGCTTATAACATGACAGAATCCACACAAAGCTCCTAGATGTCAAACAACTGACCTGCACGATGAGCATCATCATTAGAATTCATAATAATTGATCATGGAAAAAGGTGTCACAAGTAATCAGCCCATAGAGATTTTTAATAAATGACAGATGACAGTAACGTTTTGAGGATGAAGCATGATCAAGCAAATGTGCAGAACTAAAATATTCAACAACTATAATTAGCAGATAGAAGAAGCACAGAACTAAGCACAACTATTCAGATATCTAAATGTTTCAGAATTATAGAACCTCAGAAATCCGTCTCAGCCATCTTCGATCAGAGATTGTCAGAGACATAAAAAGTGAATGAAGAGCACATAGATTGATTTCTCATATTCTCCTTGCCTATTGCATGCATATCGCTCTTCGACAAGCTTAGTCTTTAGCGTTGTTAGAGTTCTCAATAAGTTCTCTCTTCAATATATAATTCTTGTATACAGATCTTCGGAAATTAATGCGTCATCAAAATATGTGTTGGTTGACTTAATCAAGACAGCATGAGCATGATTATGGAGCATAAGGTGCAGAATGCATTGGAGAAAACAAAGATTCAGAATAACAACACATCAAACTTCACCGCCGACGGCCAAAGTTCTCCTTCTGATCGTGCAGCCGCCTCATCGCCTGTCCTGCGTTCGATTGATCAATTTTGGCGCCGATCAGCATCACAGTATTGCTTCCTTATTCGGCTAGCAACGCACACTTGTTTATCTCTTAATTCTGAGAAGTATTCCAGATCGTTGTGCGCATCAGGAACGTATTCTATATTGACCTCCTTGTGCATTACTCTGAAGAGCGCGACAACACTTCAACTGCTGCGCTGCTGATAGGGTCAGACGAAGAACGTAACTCGGGTGGCTTCCGTCAACAGAATGGAAATATGATCGCGCACTCGCCTGAATAACAAGCCTGAGCTAGTATGTGCTGCGAGTGTGGACAAGGGAATGCGAATAATCTCTCAAGCATGCAAAAGAAGCAAAACATCGAGCAAGAGAAATTTTCTGCAGAAACTGTTGCGAGCTTTTCGCTTCTGCCCACCATAGGCAAGCTAGATCCACAGAGACCACCTCCTTCCTCACAGATGACTGCTACACATGGTACAGTTCCCTTCTTTAATTGACTTTCTTAACGTGAGTAGCACATCTTGTGGAGGGGTTGTCAGAATTCGTCAGAAAAAAAAATGCTGCACATCAACAGAATGATCATAGAGTGTCGCGATGACAACAGCATCTATTGCCAGATTCAAAACATGAAATGGCCTGCACAAAAAAACATTCGGAGCCCAAAATGGAGCAAAAGCCCACATATTTATACACACAGAGAGTCATGAGATTACCACTCTTTTGGTTTCTACTTTACGTTTGCATCCACACTTTAATCCACACTTAATCACCACTCTTTTAATTAGCTTTATGCACACAACTTACTTTCACCTCTCTTTTGATCTACACTACTTCTCACCACTCCTTTCTATCAACCAACTTTTTCACTTTAAATGCATCATCTATTTAAACCATTGTTTTAACTTGCACTCACAATTACCACACTTTCAACCTACTACTTTAACCACTTTATTTACACACTCAACTCACACCACTCTTTAAACACTTTTCATATATATCACTCATTAATTATCCACTTCATTTTCATTTTAATTCAGATTATCCTAACTTTCTTAATTTAATTAATGCATTTAAATTAGGCTTAGGTTAAGCATTTAATATATTCAAACCTTAGTATTAAAATACACATATTTAATTAAAATAATGTTTAATGACATAGTTTAATGTTTAATACATAAATATGTAATTTATATATTAATGTTTTTAAATAACATCTATTTTGACCCTTTAAAAATAGTAAAACCCTAAAAACCCTTTTTGAAACCCATAAGAAACCCATTAGAACCCTTTGAAAATCAATTGAATACCTAGTTAAACCCTAACATTAACCTGGAAATAAGGCTCCTATCTTAAATACACAAGATTTAAACATAAACCTAGGGTCTTAAACCCATAAATCAATATTTCTATGGCCTAAACACACATTATTTGAGCAGTTTAGAATAAACCATAATTTGAACATGTATTCTTTATCCTTTCCTGTACCTGCAAACACTTCAAAAGTAGTTAATTCCAATTAACATAATTGTTTAACAGTGATATACAAGGTTAGAATTCACCAATTAAGTTAATTGTATTTTATCTGGTCATCAACTGGAAAGTTGAAAACTTTCCGACAACGCACGTGCACGCGCACGCGCACACGCACACGCACACACACAGGCACACGCACACACACACGCACACGCACACACACACGCACACACACACGCACACACACACGCACATGCACACGCACACGCACACGCACACGCACACGCACACGCACACGCACACGCACACACACACACACACACACACACACCCACATGCACACGCACACGTAGACGCACACGCACATGCATATGCACACGCACACGCACACGCATACGCATACACACACGCATATGCACACACACATGCATACACACACACACGCATATGCACACGCACATGCACACACACATGCACACGCACATGCACATGCACACGCACACGCACACGCACACGCACACGCACACGCACACACACACACACCCACATGCACACGCACACGTAGACGCACACGCACACGCATATGCACACGCACACGCACACGCATACGCATACACACACGCATATGCACCACACATGCATACACACACACGCATATGCACACGCACATGCACACACACATGCACACGCACATGCACACGCACACGCACACGCACACGCATACGCACATGCACATGCACACACACATGCATACACACATGGACACCCACATGTAGATGCACACACACACACATGCATACACACATGCATATGCACACACATACGGACATGCATATGCACACGCATACGCACATGCATATGCACACACATATGCACATGCATAGGCACACGCAGACACACATGCACACGAAGACGCACACGCACACGAAGATGCACACACACACTTCAGATGCACATGCACATGTAGACACGCATGCACATGTATACACATACGCATATGCATATGCATACACATACGCATACGCATACGCATACGCATACGCATACGCATACGCATACGCATACGCATACGCATACGCATACGCATACGCATACGCATACGCATACGCATACGCATACGCATACGCATACGCATACCCATACGCATACGCATATGCATACGCATACACATACGCATATGCATACGCATACACATACGCATATGCATACGCACACGCATGCGCATAGGCACATGCATGCGCATAGGCACACACATATGCATAGGCACACGCATATGCATACGCATACACATACATGTATGTATATGCATATGCGTATGCATACACGTATGCATACACATGCATATGTGTATGCGTACATATAAACATGCATATGCATACACATACACATATGACACGAAGACGCACACGCACACTTCAGATGCACATGCACACGTAGACACACACACACATGTATACACATACGCATACGCATACGCATACGCATATGCATACGCATACGCATATGCATACGCATATGCATACGCATATGCATACGCATACGCATACGCATATGCATACGCATACGCATACGCATACGCATACGCATACGCATACGCATACGCATACGCATACGCATACGCATACGCATACGCATACGCATACGCATACGCATACGCATACGCATACGCATACGCATACGCATACGCATACGCATACGCACACGCACACGCATGCGCATAGGCACATGCATGCACATAGGCACATGCATGCACATAGGCACACACATATGCATAGGCACACACATATGCATACGCATACACATACACGTATGTATATGCATATGCGTATGCATACACGTATGCATACACATGCATATGTGTACGCGTACACATAAACACGCATATGCATACACATACACATATGAATAGAACCTCTTTTGGGGATTTCGGGGGTGGAGAAGTGAGAACAACTTGCACTTTGTGTGGCTTGACTTGTATACCTTGGTGAAAGGTGATGTGGCCCAACATCTTGCCACAAGAAACTAAAAAGATGGATTTAGCTGGGTTGAGGCATAATCTATATTCTCTACACTTGAGAAAGCATAATTGTAAATGTTGGAAGTGATCCTCCTTATCACTGGATACCAAAAATTCATCCAAGAACACTTGCATGAAGCTCTTCAGGTAAGGAGTGAAAATATCATGCATACATTGTTGGAAGGTACTAGGGGCATTTCATAGACCAAATCACATCACCTTGCAGGCATAAACTTCCTAATCGGTAATAAAATCTATCTTAGGTACATCTTCTCCAGCTATACAAACTTGGTGAGATCCACTCCACAAGCCATTGTACCCATCAAGGAAAAAGTGGATTACACAACATGCCACTTCATCAAGTAGACTATCTAAACATGGCATCCAAAAGGGGTTTGGTATAGTGGTTGCATTTAATTTTTGGTAGTCCACACAGATTATCCGTTGCTTATTTTTCTTCTGCATAATCACAATAGGTAAGATCTAATCCACAATTTCAATGGGAACAATGAATCCTACTCGTAATAGATGGTCAATTTCCTCCTTGAGTTGTTTGGCATATTTAGGATTCATTCTATAGCTTTGTTGCTTCACTGAGTAAGCATCCAATTTCAGTGCAACCCGGTGTTGATATATATGTGGATCTAAGCCCTTCATATCCTTATAATTCTAAGAAAATACATCAGCAAACTCAGTCAAAAGTGAAAGTAAGTCTCAATGGAAAGATTCTTCCAAATTGACCTTAATCTTAAGAGGTCGGGATTGATATCATCATCAAGATGACATGTGATCAATTGATTTTTTGGTACATAGGACTGGTGGCCCAGATGATCCCTTACACCATTAAGAAATGATGGATGGAGATCACGTAATTCCACTACATCCTTTGGACAAATGCTTCATCAACACTACATCCTCTCTACAACTGCTTCATCAACACTACATCCTCTGCACCGTTAAACAATTGCAGATGGAGATTAGGTAATTCCACTACATCCTCTAGACAACTGCTTCATCAACACTCGAGTGGACAATACAAGATGCTCAAGACCAGTGGTCTAATACATGTGGTGAGTCAACTATGTCTCACAAGAGTAAGTTTTGATTGGCTGTGAGAAAGACCATTTCTTGATCATCTGACATGCCATTCAACATGTGAATAGGCTCCACCACATAAGGGCAAGCATGAAACTCATAGGGTGTGAATTCATCAAGAGGGATGGTGTATTTATGTTGATCTAAAAATTGATTCATGGGATGACAAATCTTGTAGAACTTTGGCTTGTTTCAGCCATGGTCTCCCAAACAACAAATTATAATCAAGACTTGGTTATGGGAGATTGAGGGCAACAAAGGTCATGTGTAATACAACCCCTTGTAGTGTAATGGGAATATTTTAGACAAGTCCTACGAAATGCACCTAGACGGATGAGCCATGCAGACAAAGAATTTAACGAGTTTGATATTATTCCACCCTAGTTTCTTACATAGGTGGCAATTTCTATATTCACTCCCCACCCACCATCAATTAAAGCTTTAGATATTTGATGATTTTTATACCACATAGTAATTAAAGAAACCACATGATCCATCACAGTGTCTGGTTTTGGGTGAATCATGGATTTTGACAATGCTAGAACCTATTCAATTCCTACATACTATTGAAACTACTGAATACCTAGAAGTAATGTCAATAGTTGTCCCAAAGGCAAAGTCATAGGTGCTTGGGTTACAATATCCCAAGCCTTAGTACTAGTAGATTCTTCTGGTGGTATCTCTTTTCTAGGTGTTGATGTTGGTATACTTTTTGATGGTGTGTCAAGTGTAGGAGCATTCATTGGTTTCGGTGAAGGGAAGACTAGGGCTTCTACATGAGCCCACTTTGCTTCTTTTGCTATCATTCACTACTCTTCTTTGAATCCTAGTTTGAATGCTTCTATAGCTAGTTGTAGTACTCTTCCAGATTGTGTTTGTATAGTGGTAGCCTATGCCTCAACCGATGTAATAATGACCATATTCATCATGTGATTTTGTCTATCCTTATTTTCTTTATCGTATTCCTACACATCCTTACAATGTCTTTGAATATGGTCCATTTCAACACAAAAATGGCAGTGCATCTGCATTCCTCTATTAGTGGAATTTAAAGGCCCTTGATTCAATCATGGCAAATTAAAGTTTCCCTGCTTTTGTGCTCAAAATGGGGATATGTCAGGTATGAAGTGTTACATAGATGTGGTGGGACATAATTAGTGGGGGGTTCTCTTGGTTCCTATATGATTGTATTTACTGCTAGCCGATTTTTAAGTTTTGCCATTGTATGGACAAGTGTTTGTAGAATGATTTGTATTTTCAGAGATGGTGCAATAAAGCTGGTTTAGGGCACAATTTGTGGCAACATGGCCCAAATTCTCGCATTTAACATAGAAGACCTATTTAAATGTTTCCTCAGATTTATTCCTTATGGTTCACATCCAATCTAGGCCTTCCACAAAACCTTCAATTTTATGTTCTAATTGTAAGGACATTTCTATAACAACATCAATAGTCATTTCTTCGATACATCTAATGATCATGATTTGGCATAATTGGGGATTCAATCCATTGATAAAACATTGTGTAACTACATCTATTGGTAGCGATGCATTTGTTGTGGGTAATTGCCTTAGATGAGTCCAAAATATAGTCGCATACTCTTGTACCCCTTGATTCTTCTTCTACTTGTTTTGTAAGAAATAAAAAATTTGTGTTAGGATCTTCTTTAATCAAAATCTTTGCAAGAAGGCATCATAGACTACATCGTATTGTTGAAAATGATTCCGATTAAATTTGTCCAACCACTTGGTGGCTTCATTTACCAAGGTTGACTGAAATACTTGGGTTTTGTATGCATTTTCATATGGATTATCCAATACACTGCAACAATTACAACCATTCAAAATATCAAGGAGGCAATAGGTGAAGATGAGACTTCAATAACTACACAAAAGACTCAAATCAAGAGGACTCATTGTTAATCATGAATATGGCCATGCCATAAGGTAAATCTGATGAGCATGTTTTCTACATAGATTCAGGTTGTTCCAATCATGTGGCAGGAAATGTGGCACTCCTGTTAGATTTAGAATATCCAAGGAACAAGCATGAGGTACAAACAAGAGATGATACAAGACACCTTGCGGAGAAAATAGGAAATGTCAAAGCACCTGACACCTGATGGAAACATCAACTTACTCATTAAGGTACTCTATGTCCCTACCATTACAAAGAAGTTGATAAGTGTTGGGCAGATAGTAGAGAATGGATTGCAAGACAAGCTCACAAGAGGAGGAGCATTTGTTGAGGATCCAAGCCAAGGATTTAGGAGAATTTCAAAAGGTGAAAAGACAGGTAGATTGTTCACATTTGAATTACAAGATACTAGAAACATTGCTCTCTTTAACTATGGTAGTCAGTCACTCATAGAATTGGAAGTATGGCACAAAAGGTTAGTACATATTGGTGAAAGATCGTTAAAGCAAATTTGCAGGGACCAAAGTCTACTTAGACTCCCTAACTTGTCAAAACAACACATGATTTATAAGTGTAGTGCATGTCAATTTGGGAAGTCTCACAGGTTACCATTCATGAAGAAAGGATATATGCATGGAGATCTCTTGGATTTGGTTTATACAGATGTATGGGGACCTAGCAAGGATGCTTCAATATCTGGATCAAGGTATCATGTCTCCTTCATTGATGGTTGCAGTAGATGGACTATATTATGTTTTGTGAAGTCTTTTCATGCTTCAAAGGATATTTGGCTCTTGTGGAGAATCAAACATGTAAAACATTAGTAAGGCTAATGTCAGATGGAGGGGGAGAGTACTTCTCCCATGAATTTGAATCCTTTCTTTAAGAAAGGGAAATCAAAAGAGAGATCACTACAAGGTACACTCCTGAGCAAAATGGAGTGGCAGAAAGAAGGAATAGGATAATTGTTGAAGCTCCAAGGTCTATGCTAAATGAGAAGCACTTACCTAATTACTTATGGGTTGAGGCTGTATCCACAACCACTTATTTGATTAATAGGTTACCTTCAAGGTCACTTGATGGCATGACACCATATGAGGCTTGGAATGGAAGAAGACCAAGCTTAGATCATTGTAAGATTTTTGGATGTGTTGCTTATGCTCATGTTCCTTCACATGTTAGAGGAAAGATGGATCCCAAAGCAGAAAGCTGTGTATTCATTGGATATGACAACAATCAAAAGGGTTACAGATTATACAACCTGACAACCAAAGGATTCTTGGTGAGTAGAGATGTATTATTTGATGAGAATAGTTCTTGGTATGAAGATTCATGTATAAAGGTCAACCTACCTTATGATCTTGAACAAGATTTTCCAAAATGTGTTAAGGATAATTCTTCTAAAAGTTGATGAGAAGGATACCGTAGAAGATGATGAAGCAAATCAGTATGAAAAACTTAAAATGTGGAAGTCTAAAGGTAAAGAAAAAATACAAGAACTTGGACAAGAGGCAAGATCATCACATCATGGCCTAAGAAGGTCCATGAGGGAGAAAAGAAAACCAGAAAGGTATGGGCTTGATACTTCTCTAGTCACTAAACTTTCAATCTATCTAGCATATGACATAAATCAAGAGGAACCCTCAACATTTGAGGAAGCAAAGAAGAAATCAGAATGGAGGCATGCAATGGAAGAAGAAATTGAAGCTCTTGAGGAGAATAACACTTGGGACTTGGTTCCCAAGTCTCCATCAATGAAAGTGATAGGCTCAAGATGGATCTACAAATTGAAGAAGAACTCAAATGGCTCCATTAATGGGTATAACACAAGGCTTGTGGCAAAAGGCTTTGCACAAGGTCAGGGAATTGGTTATGAGGAGACCTTCTCTCGTGTGGCAAAGATGACTACAATTAGGGTTTTTCTTAGTATTGGCTCTTCCAAGAATTGGAAGATACTTCAATTGGATGTAAGAAATGCATTTCGTAGTGGATGGATAATAGAAGAGGTATATATGGCATAACCACCTGGTTTTGAGAATCACATATATCCTGATTATGTGTGTAAACTTAATAAAGCTTTATATAGACTCAAACAAGCCCTACGGGCTTGGAATCACATGCTTGTTTCATTCTTGTAGGACAAAGGAGTTCAACCTAGCAAGGTAGATCCATCACTATTCATAAAAAGGAGTAATTTTGAAATCATCTATTTGTGTGTGTATGTAGATGATATGATACTTACAGGAAATGATATAGATGGCATGAAGAAAATAAAAAAAAAGATGAGAGAAGAATTCACGATAAGTGATTTGGGTTCACTTACCTACTTCCTAGGATTGGAAGTTGTCTACAAAGATCATTGTTTGTTTCTCACTCAAAGAAAGTACATTAAGGACATGTTGACAAAATTTAAGATGCAAGATTGCAAGATTGCAGGCACTCCAATGGAGGTTAATCATAAATTGAGCTCCCATGAAGGTGAACTCATAGAAGATGTGACAGGTTATCAAAGACTTGTGGGTAGCTTGAACTATGCCACATTGACAAAGGTAGAAATATGTTAGTGTGAGTGTGCTAAGTCAATTTATGCACACACCCAGGAAACCTCACATGGAGGCTGCCAAGAGGATATTCAGATATCTCAAAGGGACCATGAATGAAGGGTTATACTACCCTTATGTATCTGACTTACGTTTGAAATTGTTCTCTGATGCAAATTGGGCTGGCTCCAAGGAAGACAGAAGGAGCACCTCAGGTTATCTTACCTTTGCAGGTTCAAAACTTGTCTCATGGTCATCCAAGAAGCAACCCACAATTGATCTCTCTTCTACTGAAGCTGAATACAGAGGTCTTGCCATAGCTACTCAAGAAGCAATGTGGATGGACACTATTTATAGATCTTGGATTGGAGGTTGGAACTCCAAATATTTTTGGTGACAACATGAGCTCCATTCACTTGACTGCCAATCCAATTCTTCATGCAAGGGACTAAACATATTGAAGTACATTATCACTATGTAAGATAGAAGATTGTGAGCAAGGAAATTCAGTTAACTTATGTGTCCACTCATCAATAATGTGCAGATATTCTAACCAAAGCATTGGATGGTACAAAGCTTTGTAAATTCAAGGCTATGATTGGCTGGTAATCTTGGAAGATTGAAGACCTCAAGATCACTTGACTTGAGGGGGAGCTGTTGGCTTGAGTCATCAAAAGACCTAGAGACTTGAAGGAAATTTTTAGTCTTTGTAAAGTTCACTTGTGAACTACCTCTTGTAATTTTTGAGTACTTACTTGATGTAAAAGTAAAAGGAATCTAAAGTGGTTGAGTCCACTTGATGAAAAAAGAAATGAGAAGCCACGAATTCGCGATTGAAGGTAGTTGGAGAATCAAATCAATTACAAAAAGATTGGAGAGTGATTTTAGGTGAGAATCAAATTCAAATTTGGGCTCCAAGTATCACTATAAATACATGACCTTCTAGTGATATTTTTTAGACCTCCATGAGCTGAGCTTTATGCCATATTAGAGTGTGGGTTCAAGGCTTACATATTTATTAGTAAGTCCATTGTACTTTACAATCAATATACTTTCATTTTTATGATGATTTAATTTCATATCTTCATGCTTTTGTGAGTATATTGTTCACTACGATATCTCTCAGTTTTCTCAGTCAGATTGCAGAGATGATTTCTCTAAGCTTGGTGCATCATTTTAAATGATTTAAGGTGAAGTTGTTTTGCTTAAGTCTAGTACATGCACATAAAGTTTCATTGCAATTGGGTTTTTCAATCTTGAGTTTTGTTCATTTGAAGTCGACTATATTTGTTCATCCTTTACTTCTCTGTCAACACTCCATCTGAACAGTCATTTTTGGAGAGCTTGTTATCAGTGTGTACTTCATCATTTTCCGTGATTCAAAGCTTGATAGAATTCCCATACTGTCTAGTATATGCATACAAAAGCTCATAATCATTGCATCTTGAAAGCATGAGATATTAGCAATTCTTTGTGCACGTGTCTGAGTATTGCTACAACCCGTGAAAATCAGAGTGATGCTACAACTTGCTAAACACCTGTCCTTTTACGTAGCTCATCATTTTTTATGAGATAACTCTTTATTGTTAGCTTACTAAGTTAATAAGAGTTCCCCAAAAGGAATCAAGTCAATTGTGATTGTGGACAGAGAAGTGTTCAAAACACTCGACATGTATATGAACATAAATAGTAAGTTTTTTGTTCTTGAATCTACTCCAACTTATTTGTTTTGATTCACCTTTTTGAGAGTGATCTTCCAAGGTACATAGGGTTTCTAATACATTGTTTGGCAAGCTAAAAGGGCCCACTACATATCCCTGGAATTTATTTGGCTGGTGTAGTGCAAAGTTTTTGCAGCACCACTTCATCTTCTCCAAGTTCAAATCCATCTCTCCACAATATACACCTTAAAAATATGGAGTTTCTCAAAGAAAGAAGAGGTCTCTCATGGAGATGACAAGATGTATGGTCAAAAGTCATCCTTTACCACATAGCTTCTGGCTTGAGGTTGTTATGTGCGCAACATATGTACTTAACAGGTGTCCCACCAAGGCATTTGTTAGCTCCGAAAATGGTTGATTTTTATGCTCTAATGTGGTTTTATTTGGCAGGAAATTTGTTTGATTTCAGGTATTGCAGAATGAATTTGATAATTGATGAGAAGCATGCGGAGATATTGATTGCAGGGATGTGGAGAAAAGATTTCACTTGAAAAAGGCCATTGTGCTTTTGACGTTGGAGGATATTTTATCATCAAGGGTTCTGAGAAGGTCTTGATAACACAAGAGGAGAAGTCCAGAAGGCTTATTTGCACGTCCTTACGTAATGGTAAAGGTTTTCATGCAAGATATCCCTTGGAAAATAAGGGAATGACATCAAGGATTTCAAACGTGATAGTGAGTTTCAAGTATGATGTTGAGAAGGAAGGGGGGGTACTAACCCCAAGGGAACGCGGACTTGTTGTGCCTCTTGATAGGGCCAACCCATTGGCCACACTCAGTCATCTTCGTCAAACTGAACTTTCAGTCAATTCAAGAGCAAAATTGCTGGATTCAAGTTATCCGAACTTGTCTCACTTAGGAAGGTTTGGCGGGGTTCAAACATCAGATGGGCAGAAGGTGGGGGGGCGAATGCAGATATCGTGGGCGTTCTAAAATGTCTAAAAATGTTGTAGAAGGGGGTTGGTGTGTTGTTGTGGCTTTATGACAGAGGGGAAGAACGCTAAAAAGGGGAGAATTCGACTGAACCAGGAGAGTGTCTTTTTGTTCAGGAGCGGTGGTTCTTTATGTGTGCAGGTGTCTCATCAGGATAGGGCAGCCAAAAGAAGTTATCAAAAAGGAAAGGAGGAGATTTCTCTGTCGCTGGTTCCCTCTCGTTTTTGGGCGACGAACAAAAAAGGGATAACAGGAAGCGGGAGAAGGGGGTGTGCAGGTACGCATTGATGGAGTAGCATTGGGGAGGAGTACTGTTGATAGAGCTTGGCGAAGTTCTCTTGGCAGAAGAGTACTACGAAGGAAGGGCAGCGTATACAGAGCTGGGGGAGGAGGAGTTCCACTCAGCAAGGGAGAGATCGAGGGCAGCAAGTGGGAAAGACATCGAAAGCCGGAAGCAGAAGATTGTTGGTTTGTGTACAAGAGAGCAAGGATGGAGTTCATCGGGAGAAGCTAAAGCGCAGGATTTGAAGGGAGGGGCAACATCACTCTGTTGAGAAGTCGATGTTTACATACCATCTCCACCTGCATAATCGTCAATGATTTGCATGACTATACTGAAGGTACATATCATGACTGAACTTGAGGTTTGTTCGAAATACTACAAATGTCTCTACGTTAGAATGAGAGGGACATTATAGATTAACGGAAGTGAGAGGACCCTGCTCATGAAGGACGAGGGAACATGGTCGATTTGGCTTGTTAAAAACTTTAGAATAGATGTCTTGTTTATTTCCACATGTGAAGGAAGCAGATACATCCCACCCGCATGGTCAGGTATTTTAGAGGCTTTGGAAGTTAAGGATGAGGGTGATCCCGCTGCTCATGCACGACTCTGTTAGTGCGCCAATATACTTTTGCCTCATGGTTCCTAGAGAGAGACCATGCGGTGCATCCATCTTACTGTAGACTGTGACAGAATACGTTGAATGATATGTATTTTGTTTCAATATTATGAAGTCGTGAGCCAGAGAATTGTGAAAGTTGCTTTATACATTTCTATTTGCACACTTTCAGACCAGGAGGTCTATCTTTTCTGAAGAATAAAATACTTCACATACTTTGTGGAAATTGCATCCTCAGAGGGGGGGGGTCTATGTAGGGAGTACATAAGAGTTCGGAAAGTGGTTAGCTGCACATGCTAAAGGAGAAGGAGATAAGGGGCTTGTGGGTGGGTTGAACTCTTGGTATATAAAGAAACAAATTAGACTTCAGTTCATAATTTCATTCAACTCATACACGACAGTTTACATCAAAGATGCAGAACTCATTTTCCAACAGTGGTTTTTCGAGTTCACACTACTAAAGCATAAAAAGGGATATTGGTTTATGCACTAATTTCTATTGTTCCCTTGGTTGTATCAGAAATTGGACATGAATAAGGGGGTTTTATTCACAAGAGTGTGGATACTCGTGTGTCACATCTTTGATATATGGTTTGACCCTTGTTGAACGTGAACATCTACGGGAGTACACACATGAATGTATTTGACGTGGGAAAAAAAAAAGGGGGGGTGAGTTAGTATAGAATTCTCTTATTTCCCTATGCATGATTTATTGCAGAACATGGGTGTTTAGGGGTACAAAACTGTCTTCTGAATTTTTGGGCATTTGTATTATCAAAATGAAGGATGTGACTGTAAAGAAAATCGATTCTATTCCTGGAAATGAAAAAGGAACGTCTATATAGGCGATGCTAAACGTGATGATATGAAATCGATTCTTTTGCACATAAAAAGTGTTCACCTCATTGAATGATACTTCTCGCTGCTTTATAAAATTTGTAAAACGAAGGCAATAACACTAATGCATGAGGGGTGAAAGATGAGTCCAAAGGGTTCTAGTTGTATGAGTGTTTGAGTGTGCTTGAGTCCCTAGGCGTAGGTGTTGGAATAAGTAGCTGGGTGCAAAAGGAAGCAATGAGGTATGCTAGACCATTTATGTATGTGTGAGTGAGGACAGGAGTGTGAATGCCACAGAAAACAAAAAAACTCAATGTGAAAATTAGACGGACTTGCAAATAAGATGACATGTAGGGGGATGGGAAGTAACGAGTAACAATAGGAGTCGATGCGAGTGAAGTAATAGGGTAGGAAGAAAAGAACAAGGGAAGAAGCAAAGAGTGAGAAAGAGAGAGTACATGAGAGAAGGGTCAGACATATGTGTGTAGATGAGTGCATGTGTGCATGAGGGTATGTGAGAGGGTGTATGTGTGTACATAAGTGAGACAAGAGTGTGAGGAAGCAAGAGTAAAAGAGGGAGAATAGAAGTGCAGAATGTGTGAATGTATGTAAGGTGTTGTGGGAAGTGTGAATTTATGTGTGTGAGGCTAAGAGGGTAAGGGAGAAGGAGAGTTAGAGAGAGAGGTGAGGGCTGGTAGTGAATGCATGGAGGTGGAAGTAAGGGTGCATGTGAGAGAAGTGTGCAATTATATATGTGAGTGGGTGTGAATGCGTGGGGGAGTGGGTGAACGCAGGTGAGTGAGCACCAGCCAAGGGAAAGAAACCCAAGAGGGAAAAGAGGGGTTTCCAAGTAGTCAAAAACGTTGATATTTCCTAAACTCGAGTGGAAATATAGGACCAAACATAGGACCAAAAGCTAAACAAGTGCATTAATTTGCATAAATTTGATACATCAGGCCTTATCCATAATTGGCGATCCTACTGGGGATCGACAAGTGGTTGTAACTGTGTTCAGTGGTTTCAAGGCGAAAAGGACTTGTTGAGAAACAAAAATCCGAGCAAATCCACTTACATATGTCCATTTTCCCTTGGGTTTAAGGTCTAAACATTTTGGTGCGTTTGCCGGGAAGCATATGAACTAGTACATATACAAAGGAAGAATTCCTCGAGGGATAATTATGGGTTCCAGGTAATCCAATTGGACCGATTTCGAGGGGTTTGAACAAAATAAAGTCTCGAATAATCACTTTTTCCTTGGACTCAGAGGCTAAACATTTTGGTGCGTCTGCCGGGAATAGCTTGGTACGTCTCTATAAGAGAGTGCCATAGGTTCGCCTAGCGCCACAGGTTGGCCGAGCTTGGGGACCCCACGATCTAGTACATGAGCGAGGGGAGCTCATCGTCAAGAGCAACACAAACTCAAAGAGAGGAACGCGCTCAGAGAAGAGCCCTTGAAAGAGAAAGGAGAAGGTGGGAACCGCCAGGTGAGTGGACCCCGACTGGTTCGAAGAAGTCAGTCAAAAACGTGTACTCCCGTAGGAGAGTCGCGAATCAAGTGCGAAAGCTTGAAGGAGGGATCCTGAAGCCACGTGTATTAAATTTTTCGGATCGAAGTGATATCGACATCACACCTCTGTTCGAAATGGCTCAGCGGATTTCAGTTCACTTGGGGGACTTCACCAAGTTTTCAGGTACTTGGGACGAAGATCCGGATAGTTTTATCCAGTTGTTTGAGGTTACTTGTGAGGCCAATGACGTAGTTGACCAGGATCAAAGGTTGAGAATTTTTCCGGCTATTCTCCGTGATGAGGCAGCCAATTGGTATGGGAATCTGACACCACAAGAGCGTGGAACTTATCAGATGCTCAAGGAAGCCTTCTTGGCAAAGTTTCAACGACAGGGCTTCCAAGATAGATTGGCCCAACAAATGGATTATTTGCGACAAGGAGTCAATGAGAGCATCAACAACTATATTCAAAGAATGGAAACGTTGGTAAGAAAGATGGGCGTGAACGCCCCGAATGATGAGACATTGAAACGTAGATTCATTTCAGGATTGCCAGATCCTACGGCACAGCAGCACATCAGCCTGACAAGACCTGCAACTTTAATGGATGCTAAGGAACAAGCGAGGCTGTGGGAGGAAGTACAATTATGCCAACAAAGGAAGATGGAACTCTTATACGAGCCTATGGGAGGCCCAGGAAACATACCAATGAAAGATCCTAGCCAAGGAAGTCCCGCATTGACGACCCCAGCTTTTGTAGCTGCCACTAGCACGCCAGGCGAGGTAAAGCCTACGCTAACCGAAGAACGAATATTAGAATTGGTCACGCAAGCTATTAAAGCTGCCACGATAACTCAAGAGACGTATACAGTAAAACCAGAGGTCACAACAAACCCGAATCAAGTGTTTCGATCAAATACATGGTGTGGAAAGTGCCATGGTTACGGCCATTTGGCTTCAGAATGCCCTACAGTCTCGAGAGTATTCACAGATAGATCGCCACCTAGGATGCGTTGTACTTTTTGTGGAAGGACAAATCACACAGAGGACCGATGTTACAACAAGAGAGCCTATGAAGAAAGGACTATGAAATCAGGAGATACAAGAGAAAGACCTTACACGGGATTGCCCGCTCAAAGTGTACCACCTACATCTCGTTGGGAAAACAGACCGACTTATGGATATGGTGCTCAGGGTCAAGGAGGAGACTATCCAAGAGGAGCCACGCGTGATCAAAGAAGAGATGGTCCAATCCAGTGCTGGAGGTGTCATGGCTTTGGCCATACTCAATCTAGATGTCCAAACGAAAAGAAGCCAATCGATTATACCCCACTATGTAGGTACTGTAGTGGGGAGGGCCACTTTGATGAGGATTGTCCAAAACGAAGAGCTGCCGCCGGCAAGGAAAAAGGACTAGTAGGGCCTTCAAATTATGTTGATACTCAGATGCATTCCACATTGAGAGCTCAAGAGCACGTTCCTACGATCGGAGTAGTGTTCAAGACGCCGAACCCTCAAGAAGGCTCTAGCTCGTCAATGCACTTTGTGGATGCTTACGAGGCCAAGAAATTACACAAAGATCCAACTGTAGCAGTAGTCACAAGGACTCAAGAGTACTCGAAGAAAAATCCAGGCGGCGAAGGTGAAGAAGGGAGTCAAGAGAGGATAGCTGAACGTGAAGAGGTAGAAAACCAAGTTGGAAGACTTGTTGAGCAGCAAGAGTTTGAGGATGGGGAAGAGGTTGAGATCCTTCCACCAGTAACCAAGGAGTTTGTGCCGGGCATAGCACCATTCCCTGAAAGATTGAAAGCTCCTAAAATTAGAAAGGTAAGACAAAGTTCGGAAGAAGTGGATATTGTGAAGTTACTTGCTGACACTGAAGTCACGCTGGACATTGGCACATTGCTAAAATGTTCGCCTGTTTATAGGAAACAATTCTATAACGAATATATTAAGAAGCCGAGGAAAGCTTGAGATAAAAATAGACAAGATAAGGATGTCCAAGGAATCATTCAAAGTATTACGACGCAAATTGATTCGAATGCTCCAGCTGTGACGGTCGAGATTAAAGGATATGCAGTCCCCGGTGCTCAGTTAGATAGTGGAGCCGCAGTCAACCTTATGACTGAGTTCATGATGAAAGCTTTGGGCCTCAACCACATGGAAGAAACGCCGATGTCCTTGAGAATGGCGGATCAAACACAAGTGAAGCCTGCGGGTCTTTTGAAGAATGTAAGTACAGTTGTGGGTGGTCTAGAGTTTAAGGTTGATTATCTGATAGTAAGACCAAGGACCTCAGAGGCTACCTTCTCGATCCTACTTGGACGGCCATGGCTGGTGCAAGCCGAATGTGTGCATGACTGGCGCACAGGCTTTATTTCAATAGGGCCAAAGTCTGATCGAATCCAAATACAAGTATCCCCACCCTCGAGCAACAAGAAGAAGACAATAATAGTCGATGAGATGGAAAAGAAAGAAAAGGAGAAAGCAAGGCACGAGAGTGCACGAGCTAGGTTTTCTTTGAACACGGACACCTACAAGAATCTGCTTCAAGACGGGTTCAACTTGCAGCTCTTTAAGAATCAAGACACGAAGATGGGAGAGTATCAAAATCCATTGCTCTATAACGACGATTCCGACCAGGAGTTGCTAGGATGGTTGACACATACAAGTAAATTTGACTGCTACATGTTGAGTATAGACACAAGTAAAAACAAAGCTACTCAATCCCTGGAGAAGGGAACTTCAAGAGAAGAATTGAAACTAGAGCTAGCCCCGGCGATGGAGGTATCACAGTTGCGAGAAAGAATTAGAATGCTAGAAGCAGAGATTCTAAAGAGAAGTCGAGAATCGGAAAAAGAAGCGAAGGGTAAGACTAAGGTGTCGGAAGCCATTGCAAAAGCTGAATTGAAGAAACTAGGTTCAATCGGAAGAGAAGAAGACAATGATTTACTGGCCAACCATGCACGCGTGATCGGAGAGCACATTCCAATCACAGTGTCATCGAGAAATAAGGATTATTCGCGAGAAGCTCAGTTGGAAAAATGGGAAGTCTTTCCAGAAAAGTTCTTGAGTGTAGGGTCAGAGCTACCAGATGGAGTACGAGACTGCATTAAAACGACACTCAAAAATTTTAGCGAAGCCTTTGCATGGTCGTACAGTGATCTGAGAGGAATTGATCCCTGAATCTGCCAACATTATATAGACTTGGAAGAAGGCACACGACCAATATGTCAACGACTCAGGCGAACGAATCCAGTCTACTCGGAATTGATCAAGCTGGAATTGACCAAATTATTGGAGGCAGGATTTATATATCCCATCGCATCCAGCGAATGGGTATCACCAATTATAGTTGTTCCAAAGAAAAATAAGAAAATCCGTATTTGCATAGATTATCGGAAGTTGAACGAGCGCACGAAGAAGGATCATTTCCCCTTGCCATTTACTGATCAAATCTTGGATAGAGTGGCTGGCCATAAATTGTACTCATTTTTGGATGGTTTCAGTGGGTACAACCAGATCCAAATTCATGAAGAGGATCAATCGAAAACTACTTTCACGACAGAATGGGGTACGTATGCATATCGGGTGATGCCATTTGGATTATGCAATGCATCGGCCACATTCCAGAGAGCAATGATAGCTGCATGTCAAGACTACCTGCAGGATTGGATGGAGATATTTCTTGATGACTTTGCAATCAGAGGCGACGATGAGAACATGATGGAGAGGATCGAAGCAATTTTAAGAAGAAGCATCGAAAAAGGCATCGCATTGAATCCTGAAAAGTGTACATTTGGAGTACGAAGAGGATTGCTTTTGGGTCATGTCATTTCCGAAAAAGGGATTGCGGTTGACGAGGATAAAGTGGAAAAGATCGGACAACTTCCACCACCGCAAAACTTGCGACAACTCAGAGGATTTTTGGGCCATGCAAATTATTATCGACGTTTTATATTAAATTTTGCATCCATAGCGGCACCACTGACGACTCTTTTGAGGAAGGACCAACAATACCAATGGACTGAAGAGTGTCAGGTTGCATTCGACTCGATCAAGGAGAGGTTGATAAATGCACCGATTTTGGTAGCACCTGACTGGACGAAGGAATTTCATGTACATACCGACGCTTCTCATACTGTGGTTGGAGCAGTACTATGCCAAGCCGACGAAAAGAAGTTGGACCATCCTATTTACTATGCAAGTCGCAATTTAAATAGCACTGAGAGGAACTACACGACTACGGAGAAGGAGTGTCTCTCGATGATCTTTGCGGTGAACAAGTATCGGCACTACCTGATGGGAAAGCATTTCACTTTTTATGTGGATCACGAAGCCCTTAAGTATATCATTAATAAACCAGAACTGTCAGGGCGACTGATGAGGTGGATGCTACTTCTCCAAGAATTTCAGTTCACAGTGGTAACCAGACCAAGCAAAGCACATATATTGGCTGACCATCTATCTCGAATTGTTAATGAGGAGCCAATCTCTGGTGTGCCCGACGATGCTCCGGATGGACATCTATTCCAGGTTGATGCTAAAGTACCTTGGTACGCCGACTTGGTGAATTTCTTGTGCACTACTAAATATCCGCCAGGAGCAAGCAAGAGAGAGAAGCAAAAACTGTTAGCATTGGCGAAGCACCATAGCATCATTGGGGGGCAACTCTATCGATATTTTGTTCATGAGAGCATTTATCGGAGGTGTCCCGAGGAAGAAGAAGCAAATCTAGTGTTGAGGGCTTTGCATGACGAACCTTGCGGTGGACATTTTGCTGGTGAATTGACGGCAAGAAAGATTTTATTAGCAGGGTATTGGTGGCCAACATTGTTCAAGGACTCACATACATATTGTAAGAAATGTGACAAATGCCAACGAATGGGCAAACCCACATTATCACATGCTGCTCCTCTTACGCCGGTGTTGGCTCTTAAGCCATTTGAGAAATGGGGAATTGATTGTGGGGCCTATTGATCCTCCTTCACGACGAAGATCCAATAGGTATATCTTGGTCTGTATTGATTATGTTACCAAGTGGGTGGAAGCCAAAGCTGTGAAGACTGACCGAGCTATTGATGTAGCTAAATTTCTGTATGAGCAAATTATCACTCGATTTGGATGCCCATTGGAAATAGTAAGTGATAGAGGGACACATTTTGTCAACGAATTGATCGAAGAATTAATGGAACTCTATAAGATCAAACATAGAAAGAGCACTCCATATTACCCGAGAGCAAATGGACAAGTGGAGGTCACCAACAAAATTCTGGAACAGATTTTGACAAAGACAGTAGCTGTGCATAGGCGAGACTGGGATGAGAGACTTTTGGAAGCCTTGTGGGCATATCGAACATCTTACCGAGTGACGACAAAGAGCACTCCGTTCTCCCTAGTATGTGGCGAGGAAGCCATTTTCCCTATCGAAAAAGAAGTGCCGACATTAAGAGTGGCCATTGAAGCCAGGTTGGGCGAAAAAGAGTCATTAAAGGAGAGGTACATACAACTGGTGAAGCTGGAAGAAAAGAGGCTCATCGCACAACAAAGCTTGGAAGCTATTCAGAAGAGACGTAAGGAGAGACATGACAAGAATCTCAAAACCTATGTGATTCAAGAAGGGGATTTGGTACTAGTCTATGATAGTAAATATTATAAATTCCCAGGGAAGTTGCAGACAAGATGGGCGGGACCGTTTAAGGTGGTGGAACTCAATTCCAATGGTTCCATGCAAATTCAAGATTTAGGAGAAGAATATGCTCCCGTGAAGGTTAACGCGCTTCGAGTTAAACCATATTTCAAGTGATGTTAGGATGGGAAGAACCAGACGAGATCCAAACGAAGTGACGAAGTAGACTCCTTGTACATACATGTATAGTATTATATATATGCGCATAAGTAATCTATGATTTGTGTGTCATAAATATCCTTCCTTGCTAGCTCAAGAATTTTGGACTTCTAATATTTTTTGTGTTATGCAGAGACTGTTAGAGCCTAAGTAACAAAATGGCAGACCAAATTACGCAACTCTACTTGTACGAGCTAAGGATATATTTCTCGGACCAAACGTTCGCTCGCATGGACATAGATGTCGACAACTTTGAGACGGAATACGATGTTGAGGAAGCACATTGGCTGGTATGCTTTATAAACCAGGATTTGGGTGTTGCATTTTACATTGAGTGTTTTGAGGAATACCTAGCTCGACATGTAGGATGGGCGGGAGATCGATACTACTATTTTGATCCTTCTAGGGAAATGCCTAATGAGGAAAACGATATCACGTGGGCTTGGGCAGATGTGCTAACGCTAGGAAGTGATGACGAAGCTCCTGAAGTTGAGCCTGACTCGCCTTAGGGAAGTTGTCGGGATGCGAGTACGATGTGAGACTACATGAGACATCCCGGGGACTCACATTCTAGGACACCTAGGGATAGGTATACGAGGGACTAAGGCATAGCTGGTTGTAGTTACCAAGTGAAAAGTGGAATCGATGAATACATATGTAGTGTCTGTAATTGAGAGAATGGAGTGAAGAGGTGGTTGATCTGTCAAAGGCTAGTGTGTATCTGTTTTGCATGTATGTGTGGGAACAGTGGGAAAAGTTCCTTTCTTCCTCTCCCTAATTCTCAGGACTTGGGTGAACTAATTAATTATGAAAAGAAAAACAAAAAAAGAAAAGAAAAGAAAAAGAAAGTGTGTTGTGTGATCGTACCCATGCGCTATGGTGGGCTAGTAGGTGGGTGGATTTATCCTCGCCGAGTGGTTAGGACCACGAGCCGCAGCTAGTTTCGCCATAGGCTTGGGATGTATGTGATTGTGTCTTAGCTACGCGCCATAACGGATTGATAGGCAGGTGGAGCCATCGTGGCTGGGTAGTCACGACCACGAGCCGCATCCAGTTTCGTTATGGGCTAGCTGATATATGTTATGTGTTATCATTGTGTGTTTGTGTGTTGTGCGCTGCATTGCGTTGGTAGATGGGTGGAATCAACCTGATCGGGTGGTCAGGTCCACGAATCGCATCCAGTGTCAATGTAGGCCAACGTGTGATTGAAATAAAATTTTCATATGAAGTTATTCCCCACTCCTGAGGGGGAGAGAAAGAGAGGAGAGGGCGATGATCGCCTAGAAGGGAACGTTATTTTGTGTGATTGGTATGTGTTGGCTTGCGACAGATCAGCCCACTTTGAATCAACATTCTTGAAGGCACGGAGACTCTATATGTATTTATGGATGAGGCTTTAGCGAGGTAATGTAATGGTATTGCTTTATAACTTGCGTGCTCTATCTGAGGGTTTTTCTAGTGTGTGGGACACTCTAGGGTTCTGATGTATGTCTTCACTTGCACTCGAGTTTCGATGGCTTTTGTAGGACGACGATGAGGATTCTTTGGAAGTGTCTAGTCATGAAATGATTGTACATAGCGAATAGTAGATGCAATAATGGAGTATGCATTTTGGGTATTTCTGCATCTCCGACTGTGTTCATTTCAGTTGCTGTTGTTTATTTCGGTAATTTCTTTTCTGTTTTCCGCAATGGTAGTTGCATGTGTAATTCATGGAAAGGTATGCGTGTGTTATTTTGGTTGAGACCATTTTCATAATGGAATGGATGGGCAAATTGATGCATGGCTGAAATGGAACTTGCATACATGTGCATGATCTTGGATCATTTTGGAAGAGGCTGATTTGTATGTATTCATGAGTGATTTTTTTTAGCACTAATAGCTTCGATGAGTGCAGGTTCAGTGGAAGTGGCGGCTCGATGAAAAGGTATGTGAACTAATTAAAAATTGACATATTCATGGTTGTTGGGATTTTATTGCAGGAATAGTGGCTCGTCGAGGACGACTTCGCAAATAAGAAGAGGGAAGTATGTTAGCTCCGAAAATGGTTGATTTTTATGCTCTAATGTGGTTTTATTTGGCAGGAAATTTGTTTGATTTCAGGTATTGCAGAATGAATTTGATAATTGATGAGAAGCATGCGGAGATATTGATTGCAGGGATGTGGAGAAAAGATTTCACTTGAAAAAGGCCATTGTGCTTTTGATGTTGGAGGATATTTTATCATCAAGGGTTCTGAGAAGGTCTTGATAACACAAGAGCAGAAGTCCAGAAGGCTTATTTGCACGTCCTTACGTAATGGTAAAGGTTTTCATGCAAGATATCCCTTGGCAAATAAGGGAATGACATCAAGGATTTCAAACGTGATAGTGAGTTTCAAGTATGATGTTGAGAAGGAAGGGGGGGTACTAACCCCAAGGGAACGCGGACTTGTTGTGCCTCTTGATAGGGCCAACCCATTGGCCACACTCAGTCATCTTCGTCAAACTGAACTTTCAGTCAATTCAAGAGCAAAATTGCTGGATTCACGTTATCCGAACTTGTCTCACTTAGGAAGGTTTGGCGGGTTTCAAACATCAGATGGGCAGAAGGTGGGGGGGCGAATGCAGATATCGTGGGCGTTCTGAAATGTCTAAAAATGTTGCAGAAGGGGGTTGGTGTGTTGTTGTCGCTTTATGACAGAGGGGAAGAACGCTAAAAAGGGGAGAATTCGACTGAACCAGGAGAGTGTCTTTTTGTTCAGGAGCGGCGGTTCTTCATGTGTGCAGGTGTCTCATCAGGATAGGGCAGCCAAAAGAAGTTATCAAAAAGGAAAGGAGGAGATTTCTCTGTCGCTGGTTCCCTCTCGTTTTTGGGCGACGAACAAAAAAGGGATAACAGGAAGCGGGAGAAGGGGGTGTGCAGGTACGCGTTGATGGAGTAGCATTGGGGAGGAGTACTGTTGATAGAGCTTGGCGAAGTTCTCTTGGCAGAAGAGTACTACGAAGGAAGGGCAGCGTATACAGAGCTGGGGGAGGAGGAGTTCCACTCAGCAAGGGAGAGATCGAGGGCAGCAAGTGGGAAAGACATCGAAAGCCAGAAGCAGAAGATTGTTGGTTTGTGTACAAGAGAGCAAGGATGGAGTTCATCGGGAGAAGCTAAAGCGCAGGATTTGAAGGGAGGGGCAACATCACTCTGTTGAGAAGTCGATGTTTACATACCATCTCCACCTGCATAATCGTCAATGATTTGCATGACTATACTGAAGGTACATATCATGACTGAACTTGAGGTTTGTTCGAAATACTACAAATGTCTCTACGTTAGAATGAGAGGGACATTATAGATTAACGGAAGTGAGAGGACCCTGCTCATGAAGGACGAGGGAACATGGTCGATTTGGCTCGTTAAAAACTTTAGAATAGATGTCCTGTTTATTTCCACATGTGAAGGAAGCAGATACATCCCACCCGCATGGTCAGGTATTTTAGAGGCTTTGGAAGTTAAGGATGAGGGTGATCCCGCTGCTCATGCACGACTCTGTTAGTGCGCCAATATACTTTTGCCTCATGGTTCCTAGAGAGAGACCACGCGGTGCATCCATCTTACTGTAGACTGTGACAGAATGCGTTGAATGATATGTAATTTGTTTCAATATTATGAAGTCGTGAGCCAGAGAATTGTGAAAGTTGCTTTATACATTTCTATTTGCACACTTTCAGACCAGGAGTTCTATCTTTTCTGAAGAATAAAATACTTCACATACTTTGTGGAAATTGCATCCTCAGAGGGGGGGGTCTATGTAGGGAGTACATAAGAGTTCGGAAAGTGGTTAGCTGCACATGCTAAAGGAGAAGGAGATAAGGGGCTTGTGGGTGGGTTGAACTCTTGGTATATAAAGAAACAAATTAGACTTCAGTTCATAATTTCATTCAACTCATACACGTCAGTTTACATCAAAGATGCAGAACTCATTTTCCAACAGTGGTTTTTCGAGTTCACACTACTAAAGCATAAAAAGGGATATTGGTTTATGCACTAATTTCTATTGTTCCCTTGGTTGTATCAGAAATTGGACATGAATAAGGGGGTTTTATTCACAAGAGTGTGGATACTCGTGTGTCACATCTTTGATATATGGTTTGACCCTTGTTGAACGTGAACATCTACGGGAGTACACACATGAATGTATTTGACGTGGGAAAAAAAAAAGGGGGGGTGAGTTAGTATAGAATTCTCTTATTTCCCTATGCATGATTTATTGCAGAACATGGGTGTTTAGGGGTACAAAACTGTCTTCTGAATTTTTGGGCATTTGTATTATCAAAATGAAGGATGTGACTGTAAAGAAAATCGATTCTATTCCTGGAAATGAAAAAGGAACGTCTATATAGGCGATGCTAAACGTGATGATATGAAATCGATTCTTTTGCACATAAAAAGTGTTCACCTCATTGAATGATACTTCTCGTTGCTTTATAAAATTTGTAAAACGAAGGCAATAACACTAATGCATGAGGGGTGAAAGATGAGTCCAAAGGGTTGTAGTTGTATGAGCGTTTGAGTGTGCTTGAGTCCCTAGGCGTAGGTGTTGGAATAAGTAGCTGGGTGCAAAAGGAAGCAATGAGGTGTGCTAGACCATTTATGTATGTGTGAGTGAGGACATGAGTGTGAATGCCACAGAAAACAAAAAAACTCAATGTGAAAATTAGACGGACTTGCAAATAAGATGACATGTAGGGGGATGGGAAGTAACGAGTAACAATAGGAGTCGATGCGAGTGAAGTAATAGGGTAGGAAGAAAAGAGCAAGGGAAGAAGCAAAGAGTGAGAAAGAGAGAGTACATGAGAGAAGGGTCAGACATGTGTGTAGATGAGTGCATGTGTGCATGAGGGTATGTGAGAGGGTGTATGTGTGTACATAAGTGAGAGAAGAGTGTGAGGAAGCAAGAGTAAAAGAGGGAGAATAGAAGTGCAGAATGTGTGAATGTATGTAAGGTGTTGTGGGAAGTGTGAATTTATGTGTGTGAGGCTAAGAGGGTAAGGGAGAAGGAGAGTTAGAGAGAGAGGTGAGGGCTGGTAGTGAATGCATGGAGGTGGAAGTAAGGGTGCATGTGAGAGAAGTGTGCGATTATATATGTGAGTGGGTGTGAATGCGTGGGGGAGTGGGTGAACGCAGGTGAGTGAGCACCAGCCAAGGGAAAGAAACCCAAGAGGGAAAAGAGGGGTTTCCAAGTAGTCAAAAACGTTGATATTTCCTAAACTCGAGTGGAAATATAGGACCAAACATAGGACCAAAAGCTAAACAAGTGCATTAATTTGCATAAATTTGATACATCAGGCCTTATCCATAATTGGCGATCCTACTGGGGATCAACAAGTGGTTGTAACTACACACATTCAGTGGTTTCAAGGTGAAAAGGACTTGTTGAGAAACAAAAATCCGAGCAAATCCACTTACATATGTCCATTTTCCCTTGGGTTTAAGGTCTAAACATTTTGGTGCGTTTGCCGGGAAGCATATGAACTAGTACATATACAAAGGAAGAATTCCTCGAGGGATAATTATGAGTTCCAAGTAATCCAATTGGACCGATTTCGAGGGGTTTGAACAAAATAAAGTCTCGAATAATCACTTTTTCCTTGGACTCAGAGGCTAAACAGCATTGCAATCTATCACTCCATATGAGACTTGGCATGGTTGCAAGCCATATATTGCTCATCTATGTGTCTTTGGTTGTTTGCCATATGCACTAGTGCCCAAACAACAATGCATAACTGGTCCTGATATTCAATTTGTTGTCTCTTAGAGAGCATGTTTATGCACTACCCATGTGTCAAGCATTGGTAGGTAAAGCACATCTATCACTATTTTAGTCATACCTGGTTACTTGGATTGTTTTATCCCGAAGGGGGATCATTACCACCAGATTTACATGCTTTTTTTTTTAACTCAGATTGGGTTGGTTCTTATGATACTTGTGTGTTCACCAGTGATTTTTAATTCATCCTGGGTAGCTCATCCACCTAGAAAAATGTTTATGGACTTTCATTTCTCTATCGATTCTTCTATTTTATATAAATTTTTGCTGTAATTTAAGCCTTTTGCACATTCAGGTTTTGGGAATAGAGATTATATCCATAATAGAGACACAATATGTGTTTTTTTCCTACCTAATAGACTATAAGGATGTAGAAATACATACTACACCATAATTTAATAAAAAAAACATAAGATAGAAATATTACACATTATATTACACCAAACAAAGTGTCTTCATTAATGGAAACTCCAATATAACATAACTCTAAATCTCTGAAAACAAGGTTTTCAAAATTTCACTCAGAGTATATAAGACAAATTCATTCTCAATGTCTTCTCTCTTAGTACAGAAAATCATGGCATTGTGTTTGGTGGTTACAATTGTAGGATGCTAAATAAGTTCAATCTAGTAGTTGCTCAAAAATATAAGGATAGTTATCCATTAAAATTACAATTCAACAACTCACATTTATGATAGGTTACAAAATAGCCCACATCTATGGGAACCTAACATTGGCACATATGGTGGATTGAAACCACTATACATGATAGTGTATACACAATACAAATTAATCACTAAAAACTAATAATCTTCATTCAAAGTTGGATAAATTACATGGTAGCAATAATAGATAAATTTATCAAGAATTTGTTTGGGCTGGTCAGTTGCAATTTCCATGCTCTTCATAAGCACTCTTATGATGACATCGATCCTTTGTGTGATTTGTCCTACCACAAAAGGTGCAAAGCACCCTGGGTGGTGATTTATCCACGAACACTCTCGAGACTGTGGGGCACTTCGAAGCCAGATGACCATAACCATGGCACTTCCCACTCCAGGTGTTGGATCTAAGCACATCTTGATTGGAGGGCATGGCTGCCTCTTTCTTCACCGTGTATGCTTCTTGGGTCATTGTGGCAGCCTTTACTGCTTGCATCACCAACTCTAAAATTTGTTCCTTAGTGAGCACAGGCTTCACCTTGCTTGGCATGCTAGTGGTGGCTACAAAAGTTGGAGTCATCAACATAGGATTGCCCTGACCTAGGTACGTTCCCTAGTCCTCCAATTTGCTCATATAAGAGCTCAATCCTCCTCTTCTCACCTAATTGCACTTCTTCCCATAGCCTTGCTTGCTCCTTGGCAGCCATCAAGTTTACAAGCCGTGTAAGACTAATATGTTGTTGCACAATTGGGTCTTGTAATCCTGTGATAAATCTCCTCTTCAAGGTCTCATCATTCCGGGCATCCGCACCTATCTTTCTCACTAATGTTTCCATCCTTTGAATATAGTGATCGATACTTTCATTCACACCTTACTGCAGATAATCCATCTGTTGGGCAAGCCTATCTTGGAAGCCTTCTCTCCAAAATTTCACCAAGAAGGCATCCTTAAGCATCTGATAGGTTCCTCTCTCTTGTGGTGTCAGATTTCTATACCGATTGGCTACCTCGTCATGGAGAGTAGCCAGGAAAATTCTCAACCTCTAACCTTGATCAACTACTTTGTTAGCCTCATAAGTAACCTCGAATAGCTGGATAAAGCCTATCCGGGTCCTCATCCCAAGGGCCTGCAAATTTAGGGAAATCTCCCAAATGAACCGGTATATGATGAACCATCTCAAATAGCGGGAAGATCTCGATGTCACTATGCTCCCAAAAATTTAAAACCCTAGGTTTCAAGACGCCCTCGAATCTCCTAACCTGGTCAGCAACCCTTTTGCAATAATATTTCCTTTCTTCAAATTGTCTATGAATGGTCAAGGACTCTTCGTACGATCTTTGCCTCTGCTTCTCTCTAGCCTCGGCTCTACGAGTAGCCTACTCTTCTCTTTGTGTGAGAGTTCTCCCTGAGAACAAACTCTCCTCACTCATGTACCAGATCCTGGGTTTGCAAGCTCGGCCAACCTGTGGTGCTAGGCAAACCTATGGCACTCTCTTATAGAGACGAGCCAAGCAATATCCCAACAAATGCACCAAAATGGTGGATCCTAAACCCAAGGAAAAGATGTGTGATGTCTATTTTGTTGCTTGACTTCCTTGAAATATACCATTCATGCTCCAATATACTCATGAAAAGATGTGTGGGGATGTCTATTTTGTTGCAATAGGATATCATTAATATCTTTTTGGATTAGAGTGGAATCTCCTTGTAACAAATCAATTAAGGTTTTACTTCGCCATAAAGTTGAAGGGAACATTTACAATCAGAGGGATCAGCCTACATATAAATTGTTCATCGCACCATGCTATACGGAATATTACCCAAACGAATCTTATCAATGGTCGTTCTTCGATGTTGATGACACTCAAATACCCTGCTGAATAGATTCAAAAGAGTCTTATAACATGAACTATTGACGACCTGGACATGCTACGATTTGAAAATTCATAATCAGACATTAGAACCGTTGAGCAATATAAGCTTTCACATGGAAGCACTAGACAAGTGGCTGGTCAGATTCGAAGATATAGTATAGTTACATCATTTTTCTATCAAAAAAGTAATAATAAAATAAAATAAAATCATTGGGGAATTCACAAGCGGAATTCAGCAGCTAATTTTCAAACTGGCACACATTCAAACAAAAGAACTTCATGAAAAATTTGGTGCTTATTATCATTGTTCGTGCAGAGAAAGAGAGGAATTCGTTTTCAACTGGTCAAGAGCAGAACATTGATAGCCCATGCGACAGGGACAAGACATACATATTTTTACCTCCTTTCCTGACTGATGAAGAAGTGAGCCAATGCAAAGCAAATAACGAGCAGGAAATTATGCCAGACGACTTCGGGAGCATAGCTGGACAAACAGAGAATAATCATTCAGAAGATTTTCCCTTTCTCTTCTTCTCAGTAGCTTAAGAAGCCGAGCATCGAAAATGAGATTGAACAAGTCAGCAAATCAGAACTTTCCCAATCTTTGCTTGTCTGCCAGCATCATTTACTTCCAGAACCTTCTTCTGTCTCATTAACAGCCCTCTCCAATTCTTCCTAACATGCACTATACATGTGATTCCACAGGGTAATGATCAGAGACTTCCACTTCTTAAACAATGCTCGACGACATCTCCCAAGGAAGCGTTCTCCAATATTTCTTGTTCTACCTGCTGCAACCATAGCTAGGTCATCCGCAAGAACAGTCCTGTAGTCCACAACATCCCTCAATGCATTCCCTTGTCGCAGGTGCCTCTTCTCCCTTCTCCCTACTGCAACTTCCGTGCTTCCTTGTCATCCCCATGCTCCATCAAGAGCACCATAATTTTCCTCCTCTTTTATCGATTCCCCGAGAGAGAAAAAGGAAACTAAAAAGAATAGGGCTTCGCTCCTCTCTTTTTCCACCTTTTAGCAAACCCCGCTTCTCGCCTACACACGAAAACAAACTTCTCAAAACCGATGCTTTCTGAGCTTCTAGTGATGATGCCTCTGTCCCCAAAGTTTTTTTTTCTGCAACACTCTCTGTGTTCTTCCCCTTCCTAACCTGTGCATCTGCACATATGGAAGAAGCAGACCAATAAAAAACCCACCCAACAGCGAGAGAGTCCCTTAGACAACGCCCCCCCCCCCCCCCCCCCCCCCCCCCAAAAAAAAAATGCATGCTACCCCCAAAAAACCAAGCACGAGTGTCTTGATGAAGCATAAATCCCCCCCCCCCCTTCTGACATTTGCTCACATTTGCTCTGTATAGATCGGCTCTAAAAGCTAGAAAGTGCATCTGGGCTCACGATTGATCCCCTCAGGATGGCATACACCAACTATTTTCAAAAACACCCACTAAAGTGGATGTTTAAGCAACAAATCAAACCTACCCCATGGTTTCAAGCATGTTCAATAGATTGGCAAGATTTTTGCCAACAATCAAGTTAATATGAGTAGAAAAAACATCATGCCTACCAATGTATTGCCAACCATACTATCTACTTTGCATGAAGGTACAACTGTTTCAATATGAGTATGTTATTGCTTACCATTGTCAGATGATTTGATGCAACCACATGCTTTCAAACCATACATAAGTGCCACAGTAGCAAGAGATATACCTTCTATTTGCATTTGCTGGTAGCATTTTAGAGCACTCTCACTACCATCATGCTCGACATAACCAATTATAAATGATGTCCACAAAATAACATCATGGCCACGAAACCTATCAGAAACTTCTCTAGCTAAGCTGAAGTGGCCACACTCCCTATAGACATCCAACAATGTATTTGCTGCAATATTAGAATCTAGAAGCCCACACTTTTCCATTTCCATATGGAGTTCTTGAGCCTTATCTGGAGCCGTGATCTCATATACTTAATGAAAAACGCATTCAGGCTAATGCATGCTCACCTACACATCTCCCTAGCACACACACATCTTTTGCAACAATGCGCTCAGTACTAGACCCATGCTAACATATGCACCACCTATCTATTAATGCAAAACACTTAATCATCCTTATTTGGGGAATTCTTTCTCGGTTCCCTATACCAAATTGCATTAGTAAATCACCATACTTATACAAATCAACATGTAACACAAGTAATTATGAAATGATCTTAGGACGACCATTCATGAGATAGTTGAAGGTAGTACAAGATTGGGGAAGAAAAGCATTATATTTCCAACATCGAGATACAACTACAAAAATAAATATGCATACTTTCTCATATAGAGATGTACCACCTTTACAATAGAACCATGTACATAAAGAAGAAGATGACATGTCAATCCATAGTGCAGGGTCAAGTGACCAATCTTGGATGAGTGAGGACACTCAACTATGGATGTGTAAGGAAGCAAAATGAGATGAAGAGAGACCACAAGCTTGGCTAGTAGGACACGAAAGTTATAGACCAATAGAAGACACTGCTTACATGCCATAAATATTTCCAGGTGAAGCATTCAAGCTACATGGATGGATGGAAATATTAGCCACCCTAGATGTTTGTTTGAACGAAGAGGCCTTGAACATGAATGAATGCATACATGAGGAAGGGTATGATTTAAGTCTATACATGGTAGTCCTCCAAGAGGCAAAAGAAGGGGAATTTGTAGAAAAAGAATGGAGAGAGGAATACAAAAGTATATAAATGGATCCTTAATTCGACTTAGAAGAACAATACCTTAGAGAGGCCGAAATGGAAGATACCCAAGTAAACATGAAAGTATTAGCCATAGAAGAATATCAATGAAACCCTAAAGCGGAGAAAAACAAAACTCACAAAGATTTACATCATGAATCATTTGAGGTACCTGAACATTTCAAAAGGTATGAAGTAGAACAAAGGAAAATAGCTATTCAAATGCCTAAGAGAGAGGCACAAGATGGAATAGCTTATGACAACAAGGAACAAACCAAAAAGGTGCTAGTAACCATGGAAGTTGAAGAAGAGAGATGCATGTATATAGGTAAGGACATATCTACAGAAGAAGAGAAGGAACTTATAGAGTTGATCCAAGAATTATAGAGATGTATTTGCTTGGACTTACAAAGATCTTAAAGGAGTGGATTGATCTATTTGTTCTCATAGCATTCTAATGAATCGAGATGCAAAACCCTCAAAACAAAGACCATACACATATAACGATGTTTATTGTGTCAAGATAAAAGAGGAAATAGAAAAATTACTAGTGGCTCAATTTATATATGAAATTGAACATATAGAATGGGTTTCACCTTTGGTACTAGTACCAAAGAAGAATGGAGAACTTAGGGTTTGTATTCACTTGAAAAAGTTTAATGAAGCCACCATTTGTGACAATTATCCTTTAGCCATTACTGATCATCTTTTGGAAAGGGTAGCAAGCAAGGAAGTATACAACTTCCTTGATGGGTTCTCAGGCTACAATCAAGTAGCCATCATTATTGAAGTCCAGTATAAAATTTCTTTTGCTAACGAATGGGGAGTATATGCATTTAGGGTTATGCCATTTTTCTTAACAAACACCCCAATCACTTTCCAAAGATTAATGTGCCACATGTTCAAGGAATTTCTTAGGAAAAGCATGGAAGTCTATGTTGATGACCTATGTACATACTCGTCTCAAGATATTGCCCACATACCTACATTAAGAAAAATATTTGATAAATGTAGGCAATATAGAGTTTGTTTAAATCTAGAAAAATGTGTATTCATGGTAAGACAAGAAAAGATTTAGGGACATATAATGTCTGAAAATGGAATCTCAACCGATGAAGAAAAAATCAATGTTATCTTAGAATTACTGAGACTCAAGAATGCAAAGGAAGTACAAGCCTTTATCAGTCATTGTGGATACTACTGTTGGTTTATCCACATGTACACCATAATTGCAAAGCCATTATATGGGTTGTTAACTCAATTCATTTTGATAGAAGAGTGTGACAAGTCTTTTAAAGAATTGAAGTGGAGATTGAGTTCAACACCCATATCAAAAGTGCCAAACTAGAACAAACCATTCCATATTCATGTTGATGCATCCAACTTTGCCATAGGATGTATCTTAGCACAACCTGTCGATGAAGGAAAGCTAGACCACCCAATAGCCTATACTAGTGGACAACTGAATCAAGCATAATGCAATTACACCACTATGAATTGAGAAGGCTTAGGGATGGTTTACGCTATCAAAAAACTTAGACATTACTTGCTCGCTAATAAATTTAAGTTCTTTATTGATCACCAAGCACTATTGTACTTGGTCCATAAGCCGTGTAACACTGGAAGGCTAGTAAGATGGTTTTTAATATTGATGGAATTTAATTTTGAAGTAGTTGACAAGAAGAGTAACACAAATGTAAGTGCCAATCATTTATCTAGGATGATGCATGGAGAGCCACCTACAAGAGTAGCTGATGAGCTACCAGACACTTATTTATTCAACCTAGAAGTATGTCCCAAATGGATAGAAAAATTGATACCCATACTCATGCATGAACCACATCATAGGATCAATACAGCCCATAGTAAGGGGTTCTTCCAAACAAGAAACCTGATGGGGGATGATTCTAACACCCCAATGCAACAATGGAAGATAGCTGTCCTCCACTAGGCCCACAAGTAGTGATATATGCTCAATGTTCTCAAGTTTCTCTACACTTGTATGGAAAATTAAAATGAAACTTTGGGGAATTCAAGTAAACTTTAAGAGATACCCAAAGAGCTTTAAATCATCCCAAATGCATATTCCATCTAGGAGAACCATCCTATGCATAACAAGCTATCTATTTGCAACACTCTTTGCCTATGTGCAGATATATACCTTCACAAAGTTGGCAATTTCTCACAACTCACTCAATCAAAGAACTTGAACATTTGGCAAACTTCAGGGGGCTATATGAGAGAAAATGAGGCTTGTAATGGATGGGCATGAGGACAATGAGAGATCAAACAATTCTTTGCAATATGATACACTTCTAGATAGAGAGGAGAAAAATCATGAGAAAATGAGGTAAGCAAGCAAGAGGGACTGGTTGCTGGAGTTTATGACTTCACTAAACTAAATGGTAAACTTGTGGAATGCATACAACTCAAGAAGAAAAGGTGGGATGGTGCTTATACATCAAGAGGAAATTCAGGAGTTTCCCTTGGAAATCCCAATCAACGCAAGAGGCCATTGGTTATGAGAAGATCAACCCACAGGTGATCATTTGCTTTTTATCATTATCAGAATCATGGATCAGGATCATCAATTTCTAATGATGACTGAAGAGTTCAGAGTACTACATGAATTACCAAGAACAATATATAAATGTACCAAAGTTGGTATTGAAGGATATCTGAAGTTTCCAATTTACAAAATAGATTTCGAGGGGTGCACGCAAGTGATGAATACTCTGCACCCTGCTCTTGATATGCTGTCTATGCTAGAGGCCAATGTCATGAATACCATTTTGGATAATCAATAGGGACAACAAATATGAACTATAGTAGCCAATCTGATTCTTCTTTACCTGACTTAGCAAAATTCAGATTCATGCGATAACATTTTTGAATGATAGGTGAATCATTCAATTTCAATTGAATCTTAGGCTAAAAAATGTGAGGAACTAATCCTTGCATCTCAAAATATTCCCATGCAAAGAAATCTTTAAATTTGGTCAAGAGGGAAATTAGTTGAGCCCGGAGTAATGAGGGTAACACAACACATTTTTTTTATCATCTGAGGTTTTTCTAAAGTACCTTAATCAACCATCTCAATTTGTTCTTGAACATGCACACTAGTATATTCCAGTAGATCATCTAGTGGAAGGCTAAGCACATGTGTAAGGTTAGACAAAAATAATTACAGTGAGTCTGTAGTCGATACTAGATCATACCGAGCTAATACTGTAGGGATGTCCATCACTCCTATTGACCATAAGTTTTTATTGGCTTCCAAGAATCGAGCTTGCTCATCATCATTAGTCCTTCCAGCATAGGTAGAGGTTCTGACAACATCGATTTTTTATCCTCAGGGTAGATCTGATTATCATCTAAAGTGACCAAATATTTCTTATGACCTTACAGAAAGTGAGAGCTTGAGAACCCGAATCTTACTGCACTTTGATGTGCCATAACCACAAGTGACCCAAAAGTAGGTCATAATCCACATTTTGCCCCAATAATTTGATGTCTACAAAAGTAATGTGGAATGTAGCAATATGAATATCCTTAAGGAGACCTATCGGTTGGACATGTGATTGATCTGCCATGCTAATATAGAAGGGGGCTAGTTGAAAATCTGTCCCACCCAATTGCCTACACACTGCTAAGGTTGCAATTTTTGCTAGATCCTCCATCAATTAATACTCGTGGAATGGGTTTGGTCTTATACCAAACCATAATCAAAGGAACAACATAATGAACTAATTTATCTTCCATAGTTTCTACCTGATTAACTGACATAGACTATAAATCATATTGCAATGGAGGGGCAATCACTTTGGCATCCAAAAAAAATGTAGCTTTAAAGGTTGGTACCAAACTCAATAAATCTCCCAAAGGTAGCTGAATCGTAGAATTACAAAGTAATTACCAAGAATCCTTAAAATTAGTGGGAACAAAAGTGGTAGAATTTAAATAATTCTCCTTTTTTGTGTCTTGTATCTTTTGATTTATCTGATCCATAGAAGTTGAAGTGGTTACCATTGGCTAAAGTGGGTCTTCTGGCCATAAAACTGGAGCAGGGTTTTGATCCAAAGATAACATTGATGCCGGAGAGTTTAGTAGATTTGAAGAAAATGGCATGGTTACTAATTAGCCCATCCTGAAGCTTGAGTATACACTTCTTGGCTGGTGTTGAGCAGGTTTTTTCCAAAACTCTCATCTCTACAATTATCTGATCACCTCTTCATAGTGGTATCAGAGCAAAGCTAAAGACTAGGAATTGATAAATCATCAAGCTAGCATCATGCTTGAAGATGATTTTCTCTATTCCTAAATCCTTTGTTATAATGTGTCATACTGATAGAAATTCCTTAAGAATATTCATCCATGTAAAAGATCATTCATGGTTTTTCATAGGGATTTCATATTCATGTAGAACCTTGGATTTTTATTATTGTAAAAGGATAAGAGAAGAAACCAAGAGTCAAAAAGTTTTGAGGTTTGTTAAATTTGGTTTTCAATCATCACCAAAAAAAATCAAAAAGTAGATTTCTACTTTCCTTGATTATAGGAAAATGAATTCTCGTTACAACAACCAAAACTAGTGAGATATTTCAAATTTGAATCATTGATTGATGAGCCGTGTAAGACTCAAGAGTCTATGTAAAGACTCATAATCACTTGGAAATTAAGTTAGAGATATATACATTTGCTTTTGACCTTTCTACCTTGTCCTACTTCAAACTTACTTCAAGCTCTACATCATCTTCTCCAACTATAGTTAATGTAGAGGAGTTGGTTCTCTCTCTATAGTGGTCCAAAATTTATGAAGGAGCATTCATTGGAAAGGCAATCGAGTATACTTCATGTGTACAATGTTTTGTACAATTTGGTTTAGAATATTGAGAGAGATCTTGATTTTATGGTCTCAGGGTCTATCTCTACACACTCTTAAAAAGTTGGTGGTACCACCAATAAGAGTTAAGCTCACTGATAACACATTGGTTGATGATAATTCCTTCTCTTGTGCATTTTTGCCACTCAGCCCTATGTATGCCATTATACCAAAAGGAATTTGATCAGTTTTAATCATGATCGCTACTCTGAGCATTTGAAGTTCCATGATTCAATCCAAAATAGCAAGTCTTATTGACTAGACATTATGCAAATCTATTTGTCTTGTATCAACTCTTTCTCATTGATGTACAAAGTACATAATGGATTTTATTGCACTAAGTACAATCATATAAAGTGTATCTGACACTCCAAGAGTGCAAGCGCGGGTTTTGTGCTCGTTGGCTGGACCAATCTTCATCATTTCTAACCCCACTTTTCTATTTTCCTTAGGCTTCTCCAAATTCTTTAAGGCATCATGGGTGATGGATTCCACTCATCCATTGATAGATTTTATCAAGGTAATAACTTAGCATTATCATTGAGAATTGAGGCCCACCTAAAAGAAAGCAACTTATATGGATACATATCTAGAGATGAGATGATGCCAATACTCAGAAGCAAGGGCCAACCAACACAAGAGGAGCAAGAAAGGTTGAATGCATGGTTCTCAAAGGATGCTTTGGCAAGGCCATACATTCTCAAATCTATCTCTGATTTTCTACTCCCTCACATTAGGAAATGCAAGACATCTCAAGAGACATGGAATGCTCTAAAAGCATTCTTCTCGTCTATGAAGAGATGGATTTGAACTTGGAGAAGATGAAGTGGTGTTGCAAAAACTTTGCACTACACCAACCAAATAAATTCCAGGGACATGTAGTGGTACCTTTTAGCTTGAAAAATGATGTATTTGACACCCTATGTACCTTGGAAGATCACTCTCAAAAAGATGAATCAAAACAGATAAGTTGGAGTTGAACCATGAGTAAAAAACTTGCTATTTTGGTTTATACACCTATCCAAAGTTTTGAACAATTCTCTAGCCACAACAACAATTAACTTAATTCCTTTTGGGTAACTCTTCTAAAATTAGTAAGCTAACAATAATGAGTGATTTGATAAAAAATTATGAACCACATAAAGAGAAAAGAACTTAGC
This sequence comes from Ceratopteris richardii, assembly GCA_020310875.1. Taxonomy (NCBI): domain Eukaryota; kingdom Viridiplantae; phylum Streptophyta; class Polypodiopsida; order Polypodiales; family Pteridaceae; genus Ceratopteris; species Ceratopteris richardii. The sequence continues at coordinate 100,243,455 of CM035436.1, forward strand.
AAGTCATAGTACTATCTCGATTTTCATGGGTTGTAGCAGTACTCAGACCCGTGAGCAGAAAAATGATTATAACTCAAGATTCAAAAAGGCAATGATTATGAAATTTTGTAAGAATATACTAGAAAATATGCTTATTCTATCACCATTTAAATCATGGAAAATGATGAAGTACACACTGAGAACCAGCTCTGAGAAAAACACTGATCTGATGGAGTGACAACAGAGAAGTAGAGAATGAAGTGATATAGTCTATGTCAATTGAACATAACTCAAGGTTGAAAAAACCAATTGCAATGAAACTTTGTGTGTTTACAATAGACTTAGAGATTTAAAGTTACCAAGTTGAATTGCTAAAAATGATGCACGAAGCTCAGAGAAATCATCTCTACAATCTGATTGAGAAAACTGAGAGATATGGCAGTGAAGAGTACACTTCACAAAAGCATGCAAATATGAACTCAAATGATCATGAAAATGAAAGTATATTGATTGTAAAGTACAATGGACTTACTGATACATATGTGTGCCTTGAAACCACACCTTGATATGGCATAAAGCTCAGCTCATGGAGGTCTTAAAAAATGTGACTAGAAGGCCATGTATTTATAGTGATCTTTGGAGCCAAGATTTGAATTTGAATCTTCCTAAAATCACTCTCCAAACTTTTTAGTGATTGATTTGATTCTCCAGCTAACTTAAATAATGAATTCTTGGCTTTTCATTTTCGTTTTCAAGTGGACTCAACCACTTTAGATGCTTTCGCTTTTTGCATCAAGTAAATACTCAAAGATTACAAGAGGGAGTTCACAAGTGAACTCTACAATGAGTTGACATTTCTTTTAAATTTCTAAGCCTTTGGATAACTCAAGCCATCACTTGGACTTGCCATGGACTTGTTCCAACAACTCCCCCTCAAGTTAAGTGATCTCAAGGTCTTCAATCTGCTAAGATTACCTACAAACCAATCATACCTTTGAATTTGCAAAGCTTTGTACATTAGGAAAAAAGGTGAACCCTGGATGGGCCTTTTAGCTTAAGGAGTGATTAGTGATGGACCAATCAGAAGAGGGTGGTGGCCATAGTCTATACCCTATAAAATACTAGGCTGAACGGGGAAGAGGGGACAAGATTCCTCTATGTTCAGGGTTGTCTTCTAGAGAGAGAAGAAATCTCGTAATTAAGCTGGGCCCAAAAATTCAGAATTTCTTAAAAGTTGTAAAACTCATCATAATACCATTAAATGACCTCCATATCATTTTTCAGGGTCAAAAGTGCTATTTTTGACTTCTAATTCAAAATCCGTGCATGTTTTTGAACTAAAAAAGTGACTTTTTTCAAAATAACTCAAAAAACTCTATTTTCCCTCTTCAAACTCCCATTTTCATGCCCAAAACCCAAAAAGTCATATTTTTCACCTCTATTCCCTCCATACCATACAGCAGAAGTGTTGTTTCTCCTCCTACCATTCTCCCAACTTTTGCAGCAATGACAACAACTCTTACTCCCATGGAAAGCTCCAGAGCTCGTAGGAGACCAAAAGACGAAGTTCACACAATGACGTGCCACAACATCAAAACAATGGAAGGAAGTTGGCTACCACAAGAGTTTTGCAAAGGTGCATGGGTGTACATGTAGCCATCTGGACTTGGTTCTCATCGTGTTTGAGATCGTGGAAATTTGGATCTTCATTGCAAAGGTAAGCTCTTAGGCTTCAAGCAGCAAACACATGGTGGGATGGTTGCTATTGTACAACATGTCTTCACAGTTTCAACCATGAAGTTAGAAACCTCCAATAGAATTAGATATCCAATCCACTGTGAGTATTTCTATTTTTTCAATGCTTCATGGTGTTAAATGTCTTAATTACTCATCTCATATGTTTTTCATTGCTACAATCATATTTCCTTCTAGTTTAGTGGAAGAGCAACCACTTCATAGTCTTACAGGAACTTTCAAAGCATTACATGCAGACATTGGGGCATTAGTGTTTCCAGATGTACCTCCTGCTAAACGTATTCATGAAAGGATCTTCTTTTACGCTCACAAGTACATTGTTCCTTCCACAGATGGTGAATATGGAAGGTTGGAGATTATCAAAGTTGACTCTCTTCTTAGTTTAGAGTGGCCATAACCTGATTTTTGGTCCATATCATCTTTCAAGCGAAGATGGTGATGGACATACATAACTCTTTGAAATTCACACGAGTGTCTAGATCAATAGGTCTTCATTGGACTCTACCAATCCATTGCTTTGTTTTCATATTTCAAGGCATTCCTTTTGTAGAAACTCCTACAATATTCCTATGTAAAGATATTACATACGAAGCAGTAGAAGGATTGTTAGGGGAAAACTGGGGTTATGTAGAAGGATTGTCAAAAGGGGATAGATATTGTTGTAGAATTGGTGACACACGTATAGGGTTTTGCTATTTAAAACATCGCACCTCATTGTACATCAGATTTTCTTATGATCGTTGAATGTGTAAACTAGGAGAGTGGATACCTTTGCGAAGCTCGAAGGGATCTTTAGCTTCATTTGAAATTAATGTGAAGTTACCAAACAATGATATGGAGGTGGTTTTAGTTAATCAACATTGGAACTTGGCCAACTTGAGAGAGCACTTACTTATCATGGGATATGATGATCTTCATGATTTCAAATTTTGAATACGAGGGAACAAGGTAAGAGTTGTATTCCATATATACACACACATATATATATATATATATATATATATATATATATATATATATATATATATATATATATATATATATATATTATTCTATCACTATTGTTCATGATTTGAAAATGTTTTACTCTTTTATGAATTGTCCACAGATTGGAAAGAGATTGGAAGACAAAATCAAGGTTCTTGCAGATTGGAGCATGGATGGAACTGAAATTTCATTGTCATAACTCTGTTTTGTAAAGATACTGTGAAACCTGTAAACAAACCTATTTTTTCAATGAAAAGTTTTTCACATTAGCTTCAAGGATATTTTGGCCACATTCTACTTGTATCTGTACATTCTCAATGTTTTTCTTGAAAGAGCATTCTTATTGTTTATTTTCTTTGATGTGATCTCAAATGTCAAAGTTTTCCTTTCCAAGGCTCTTATGTTTTAACTTAAGGAAAAGTCACTTCTATGGAAAAGTGGGACCCATCACTTAAAAATTCTAGAAAAGTTATAAATAGGAGTCCTCTCTCCTCATTTCTCACTTTTGCAACTACATTGGGTGTTACAACAGTCTGCATTTGCAAGCTATGGCTTCCACATCTGTACCTACTAAGAGTGCACACCACAAGTTTCTAGAATTTTTGGAGGATTCAGATTATAAAGGTCAACATGACCTATATGATCTTCTCTCCAAGGTTCCTGACCTCCATGGAACCGTGCAAATGAATGCCGATGCTTTGGAGGAGCTACTTCAATATATGCAAGTTCATATATTGCGTTTCTCCATCGAAATACCACCATATGATGGAACCTGGGTTCCATGTCACCTTCTCACCTACATTCAAAGGTGATGAGGCATTTGCAAAACGATTGAAACGGTTCTAGGTAATTGCAGAGGAAGCAGGGCACCTTCTTGATGAAACTGTGCCACTTATAAGGAGATTGAATAGGAAACGCAAGATGGGTGCAAAATATCTTTCATTCATTGCTGCCACAATTTTCTTTGTGAATGAGGAACCAGAACCAATTCCTCATGAGATCCCGCGTCTTCTTACAGGTGGCTTTTTGTCGAGGATAAAAAGGAACCACCTCAAGAACCCTTGAATCTCCTATTAGAGAGAGAAGCTATTGAGAAAACTTATCCTCTTGGTGTGGATGATAAGTTGAAAGAAGTGCCTAAGCCATCCACCTCTTCAGAGCCAGAAGCAGCTATTCCAAAGGTGGAGATTGAAACTTTTTCAGTGGTTCTTGTCGAGGGACAAGAGTATTTGATTTTACATGATGTAGAGAAGGCATTTGGGCTACGGCTGGATGAATGCCTAAGTTTGTTTTGTACTTTGTCAGAGTGTCCTTTGGATAGTACCTCTGACTTGTTGGAGAAAAAGTTTCCATTTGGTGACTTAGTGGCCGACACAATAAAATTGGTTTGCAATGACATACTTACAAGTGAACATCAACATATCACAGAAGAACAATTTAGTAATGCACAAGAAAGGATATTGGAATCAGAAGTTCCCACCTCACCAGTAATCGAGCAGAGTGGGATGTCCCACTCCAGCATTAATTTACATCTTCAAGAGAGAGGAGAAGAAGAAGATAGAGTTCAAGATGTAAGTATCTTCAATTCATGTCATTCATTCTTACAAACACATGCAGCTACTAATCATAAAACTTTCTGCAGGAGGTGGTTGAAGTCGACAAGTTTGCAGCAAGGAGTGGAGGTGATCGAGTGGCTCGTGGAGGTGGCTCATCCCTTGCAAACTACATTGGGAAACTTCCCAAAGAACATTTTGTAATTATCCATAAAGAGTTCAGTCCGCAGGGCCACTTCATGACATGGTGTCTAAAGGCCTTAAGTAAATTGCTTTATTTATCAACCATTACACAGGGGAGTAATTGTATCTTTTTAGTTAAGAAATCCCTTGTAACTACAACCTTAGGTTCCAACTTTCGTGGAAAGGTCTTAAGTCAAATAGGTATATATCTAGGTCTAGGAGTTAGAAATGTTGATGAAATAGCAACCTCAATTTTGACTTACACCCTACCCATGGCTTTGGAGCGTCGAAAGAGAGTCATTGAGAAACTCAAAGCCAATTGATGTAAACAATTGAATTAATATCAAATTTTCACTTTGCTTTATTTACATTTTGTCTCAAGTCTTTCTTTTTTAGTATATTATCTAAAATTCTTTTGGACCTGCATGTGATGTATTGAGGTCATGTAGGGCATTGGGAGGCATTGGGAGGTTCTTTACTTTCATTCTTTTGGACCTTCTTACTCTCATTTAAGGTCTTGTAGGGCATTGGGAGGCCAAATAAAGCCCTGCCACAGAAACGTGAGAGAAGGCCCTACAAAACGTTTGCAGGGCCTTCTCTCGCATTTCTGTGGCAGGGCTTTATTTGGCCTCCCAATGTCCTACATGACCTTAAATGAGAGAAATTTCACTAGATGGATATTATCAAGAATGCAAATGCCCTAGGTGACCTTACATGAGAGTGAAACTTCACTAGATGGATATTTTCAAGAATGCAAATGTTCTAAGTTTCAAAATGCTCTGCTCATATGTTTCAAAGGTATAGGGAGGTCAAAATTTGTTCATGTTCACTCCTCATGAACTAGCTTTACTCCTCATGATCCTTCTTTACTCTCATTCTTTTGGACCTTCTTACTCACATTTAAGGTCTTATAGGGCATTGGGAGGCCAAATAAAGCCCTGCCACAGAAACGCGGGAGAAGGCCCTGCAAACGTTTTGCAGGGCCTTCTCCCGCGTTTATGTGGCAGGGCTTTATTTGGCTTCCCAATGCCCTACATGCCCTACATGACCTTAAATGAGAAAGAAATTTCACTAGATGGATATTATCACTAGATCAAAATGACAAGATAAGAAAACAATCACTGATATATGAGAGATTATCACAAGAAAACACATGGAAATGTAAAATGACTACTCATGTTTCATTCTAAATAATAAGATTATAAAGGGAATAGAGGAAAAGTGCTAATGTTTCATTGAAAATGGCAATATTTACAAAAAATCTCTTGTCTATAGAGATCAGTTACAAAACTTAGCTACGATCACCCCTAATTCTCCTAGCTAATTGTATGTCCTTTGGTTGTATAGTGACTCGCTTAGCATGGATGGCACACAGGTTGGAATCCTCTAGCATTGATATAAAAAATTCTTCAGGTGCCTCTTATAAAGCTTCTAAAGCTAGAGCCTGGATCCTTAACCCTGCACAATACCTTTGTAACTCTTCTTTGACCACCCTTGCAAAGGGTCTTTTTGGTATCAGAAGCTCAACGGTCTTTTGATAGTGCCTTATCTCTGCAAATGCCTTCGTATATCTTCTTCTTCATTGTGGTGCTCTAGCTTGTGGTGGTGGTGGTGGTCTTTGTTGGACATTTTCTTGTGGTCTTGGTTGGGGTGGTCTATGACGGGGTTGAAAGACTTTCTTCTTCCGTTGCACGTGTCTTGAGCTTTCTCCTTGTTCAGGATGTTGTTGTTGGCTTTGCTCCCTCTCTTGATCATTGGGTATGGCCCCCTGATTTGTTGGTAGTGTCTTTCCCGCTACAGTAACCCTATGATTTGTAGGTATTTCTTCGTTACCCCATGGTGGCAATGTTTGACTCTCCTCACTTGATTGTGAACGTTGTTGAGACACATCCTCATGCGATTCATCAAAATCATCATCAGAAACTACCTATCTGTGAGCACGCTCCTTCACCCTTGTCTTTATTGGTCTCTTTGGTGATGGAGGCTCATCATATGATGATGGTGGTGATTGGGGTTGATTTACGGCCTCTTCCCTGGATTGCCCATGCTCCACTTGTTCATGCAACTGTTCACTCTCAGAGGTATGACCTCCACTTGTTTCGCGATGGGATGCAGAGCGCGAGACACTACGTCGCCTTTTGTGGTGATTCATCCATGGTGGCTTCTGAGTGCCTTGCACATAGGTAGGAAAGTTAATGGGATCCTTCCTTGTAGTTTGCTTTGTTTGTGCCATCCTCTATAGAGCTAGAATGTTGAAATGAGACAATGAGTCTCCTTTTATAATGTTTCACTTAAAAAGGTTCTGTTCACATCTGAATGGACAAAAAATAGTTAAAAAGTTAAAAATTACCTTAAAAAATTGCAAACAAGAGATTAGTGTGTAGCAAACCTTATGAATTATTCAGAAAATGCCATGAATGTATTAAATGACTTCACTTCCATGATGAACCCTGTCGTGTTCTTGTAGCTCGCCATTGAGCATGACATAAAGGTCCCAATGATGACTTCCATTTTCCACTAGCACTTTTCAAAACTTTTTTGGATGTAGATAAATGATAAATAGACATAGGCATAATATCCTCTATATATAAGTAGTTTCCAAGAATACTAGCTATATCTTCATTGGACATTGACTTCTTTAGCGATACCTTGTAAGGAGATGGAAACATATTCTGCAAAATACCTTCTCTTTGTAATGAATGCTTCAAAAGGTTGTACAATGCACTGTATCCTTTAGTACTAATTCCTGCTTCATCACATACCATCTGCATGTCTCTAGGAGTGATAATATCTTGTAACTTTTTTGTGAAATCTTTAATCACTTGCTTCTTGATAAGGTTTCCTATCCGTGACACCAAAATACTAACCACCTGCTTGTTGGTCAAACAAGAATTTAATAACTTGAATTGATCCTCTGTTGTTGATGACGCACTAACATCTTCAACGAATGACCTGCATAACAAGAAAAAAAAAAAATATATATATATATATATATATATATATATATATATATATATATATATATATATATATATATATATATATATATATATATATATAAGTCTTCCAAAAAGAGAAACAAATACAAGCCAAACCTTATCGCAAAAACTCGTCGTTTGCGTGCTCCACCACCAATTGAAAGAGAGTCAAAGGATGTTAATGATCGTCTCCTACGTCGCATCCCAAGTGGAGTCTCTCTCAAGTGTTGGACAGTGTTTTTTAATTTTTCAATTGTTCTCTCCTTTTCTTCCATATGCTTTTCAAGCTCTGCAAGATTTTCTTGTAAAGATATGATTGTGCTTTCAAAAGTGACCAACCTTGTATGATTTAGTTGATATTGTTGAATCCAATACTTAGTAATGACAATTGAATGTGTAGATAATCGTTGACAATAACCTAAGAGCCCAGCTTTACTGGCACCGATGAACTGAAGTAAAGTTGAGAGGTTATGGAATGTTGGATGGTAAGAAGACATTGGATCAGGAGGGTATAATGAACCATGAGTCCAAAGATCAATATTCTTTTCTCCAGCTTCACGATGCTCATTTTGAGAGTTCACATCATTGTTGCACTGTGTATTTGGAGCAAACTCTCTGGGCACATGAACATGGATACTTGTTGATGTTGGGGCATGAGGACGTCCTAATGTGAGGTTTGTAATAGGTGTCAACACCATCTTTTCCAACAATTAAACAATACTGAGAAAGAGACCAAAAATTTGTTTGGAAGAGATGCTAGAGCATGATTTTCTCAGGAAAATTTTGTTTTCTTGGATGTGGATGGGTCACAGTGTGTTTTTCCACTGAGAATAGCCAAAAATGATGAAATTTTGAAAAAGTCATTTTTCGGGTGAAGAGTAGTTACGAATTTGATGATGTGGCACTCTACTTTTGGAGGGATTTTAAAAATATTACTTTTCCAAAAGGAAAATTAAAACTAAACTAAAAAAAGTCACTTCTGACATATATATTAAAAAATGAGCCATTTCAAGTAAATAAACACTGAAATTGAGACTTTGAAAAAAAATCATTTTTTTATTCCCATACATGCTCGAGTTTGATGATGTGGAAAGTAGATTCCCTTTCTCTCTCTCTAATAGAAGAGAGAGAGGATCCTAGTAAGCCTTTAAAAAAGCCTACTCGAGCCTACTAAAAAGTGCCCTATTAAATGCACTTTGTCCCCTTAGACAACAAGAGAATTAGGCTTAATCCCTAAAAATTAGGGATCCTTACAAGGCCCATGCAGGGTTCACCTTTTTTCCTAATGACCATCCAATGCTTTGGTTAGAATATCTGTAGATTGTTGATGAGTGGACACATAAGTTAACTGAATTTCCTTGCTCACAATCTTCTCTCTTACATAGTGATAATGTACTTCAATATGTTTAGGCCTTGCATGAAAAATTGGATTGGCAGCTAGGTGAATAGAGCTCATATTGTCACCAAAAATAGTTGGAGTCCCAAATTCCAATGCAAGCTCTATGAATAGTTTCTTCATCCACATAGCTTCTTGAGTAGCTATGGAAAGACCTCTGTATTCAGCCTCTATGGAAGAGAGAGCAATTGTGGATTCCTTCTTGGTTGACCATGAAACAAGTTTTGAACCTGCAAAGGTAATATAATCTGAGGTGCTCCTTCTGTCTTGCTTGGATCCAACCCAATCTACATCAGAAAACAATTTCAAACTTAAATCAGATACATAAGGGTAATATAACCCATCATTCATGGTTGCTTTGAGATATCTGAGTATCCTCTTGGCAGCTTCTATGTGAGGTTTCTTGGGTGTGTGCATAAATTGACTTAGCACACTCGCACTATAACATACATCAACCCTTGTCAGTGTGGCATAGTTCAAACTACCCACAAGGCTTCGATAACATGTCACATCTTCTATGAGTTCACCTTCATGTGAGCTCAATTTATGATTAACCTCCATTGGAGTACTTGTAATCCTTTAATCTTGCATCTTGAATTTTCGCCAACATGTCTTTAATGTACTTTCTTTGAGTGAGAAACAAACCATGATCTTTGTAGACAACTTCCAATCCTAGGAAGTAGGTAAGTGAACCCAAATCACTTATCTTGAATTCTTCTCTCATCAATTCCCTGATTCTCTTCATGCCATCTGTATCATTTCCCGTAAGTATAATAGCATCTACATACACACACACACAAATAGATGACTTCAGAATTACTCCTTTTTATGAATAGTGATGGATCTGCCTTGCTAGGTTGAAATCCTTTGTCCTGCAAGAATGAGACAAGCCTGTGATTCCAAGCCCTTGGGGCTTGTTTGAGTCCATATAAAGCTTTATTAAGTTTATACTCATAATCAAGATATATGTGATTCTCAAAACCAGGTGGTTGAGCCATATATACCTCTTATGTTATCCATCCATTAACAAATGCATCTTTTACATCCAATTGAAGTATCTTCAAATTCTTGGAAGAGGCAATACTAAACAAAACCCTAATTGTGGGCATCTTTGCTACAAGAGAGAAGGTCTCTTCATAATCAATTCCCTGAGTTTGTGCAAAAGCCTTTTGCCACAAGACTTGCCTTATACCCGTTAATGGAGCCATCTCAATTCTTCTTCAATTTGTATATCCACCTTGAGCCTACCATTTTCATTGATGGAGACTTGGGAACCGACTCCCATGTGTTATTCTCCCAAGTCCGGGAGAGTAGGCTAAGGCCGAACTTCCTTTATTAATAAAAGAAAAGTGTTATTCTCCTCAAGAGCTTCAATTTCTTATTCCATTGCATGCTTTCTTCTTCTTTGCTTTGCGTCTTTGCTTCCTCAAATGTTGAGGCCTCCTCTTGATTTATGTTCTATGCTAGATAGATTGAATGTTTAGTGACTAGAGAAGTATCAAATCCATACCTTTTTGGTTTTTGTTTCTCCCTCATGGACCATTTTAGGCCATGATGTGATGATTTTGCCTCTTAACCAAGTTCCTGCACTTTTGCTTTACCTTTAGACTTCCACATTTTGAGTTTTTCATACTGAGTTGCTTCATCATCTTCTAAGGTATCCTGCTCTTCAACTTTAGAAGAATTATCTTGAACAAGTTTTGGAAAATATTCTTCAAGATCATAAGGTAGGTTGACCTTTCTACATGAATCTTCATACCAAGAACTATTCTCATCAAATACTACATCTCTACTCACCAAGAATCCTTTGGTTTTTGGGTTGTATAATCTGTAGCCCTTTTGACTGTTGTCATATCCAATGAATACACACCTTTCTGCTTTGGGATCCATCTTGTCTCTAACATGTGAAGGAACATGAGCAAAAGCAACACATCCAAAAATCTTACAATGATCCAAGCTTGGTCTTCTTCCATTCCAAGCCTCATATGGTGTCATGCCATCAAGTGATTTTGAAGGTAACCTGTTAATCAAATAAGTGGCTGTGGATACAGCCTCAACCCATAAATAATTAAGTAAGTGCTTCTCATTTAGCATAGACCTTGCAACTTCAATAATTGTCCTATTCCTTCTTTTTGCCACTCCATTTTGCTCAGGAGTGTACCTTGTAGTGATTGCTCTTTTGATTCCCCTCTCTTGAAGAAAGGAGTCAAATTCATGGGGACGTACTCTCCCCCTCCATCTGGCCTTAGCCTTTTTAGTGTTTTACCTATTTGATTCTCCACAAGAGCCAAATATCTTTTGAATCATGAAAAAACTTCATCTTTGTGTTTCATAAAGTATAATATAGTCCACCTACTACAATAATCAATGAAGGAGACATAATACCTTGATCGAGATATTGAAGCATCCTTGCTAGGTCCCCATACATCTGTATGAACCAAATCCAAGAGATCTCCATGCATGTATCCTTTCTTCATGAATGGTAACCTGTGAGAATTTCCAAATTGACATGCACTGCACTTATAAATCATGTGTTGTTTTGACAAGTTAGGGACTCCAAGTACACTTTGGTCCCTGCAAATTTGCTTTAATGATCTTTCACCAATATGTGCTAACCTTTTGTGCCATACTTCCAATTTTGTCAGTGTCTGACTACCATAGTCAAAGAGACTAATGTTTCTAGTGTCTTGTAACTCAAATGTGAACAATCTACCTATCTTTTCACCCTTTGCAATTCTCCTGAATCCTTGACTTGGATCTTCAACAAATACTCCTGCTTTTGTGAACCTGACTTGCAACCCTTTCTCTACTATCTGCCCAACACTTATCAAATTCTTTGTTATGGTAGTGACATAGAGTACCTTATTGCGTAGGTTGATGTTTCCATCAGGTGCTTTGACATTTCCTATTTTCTCTACAAGGTGTGTTGTATCATCTCCTGTTTGTACCTCATGCTTGTTCCTTGGATCTTCTAAATCTGATAGGAGGTCCACATTTCCTGCCACATGATTGGAACAACCTGAATCTATGTAGAAAACATGCTCATTAGATTTACCTTGTGGCATGGCCATATGCATGATTAGCGATGAGTCCTCTTGATTTGAGTCTTCTATGTAGTTATTAAAGTCTCTTCTTCCTCTATTGCCTCCTGCTTGATAGTTTGAATGGTTGTAATTGTGATGGTTGCCATGGTAATTGTTGAACCTTCCTCTTGAGTAGCCATAACTTCCTCTATTGTAGCCTCTGCCTCTTTGATTCTTGGAATTCCTAAAGCAATTTTTAGTTGTATGATTAGTTAATCCACAAATAGAGCATGAATTAGAGTCTTGAGATCTCCTCCTGCCTTGTCTTCCTCCTCTACCTCTACCTCTACCTCTACCATGTCTTCCTCTACCTATATAATTAGCTTGATGTGTACCTGCTTCATCATCCACTTTCTATCCTCTTCCTTTGTTTTCTTTTGACTTGCCTTTATCAGTATACAAAGTTGAAGATTGATTACCTTTGGAGCTTTCTCCATTTTTGATAAGCTTGGCCTCTTGAGTAAGTAGTTGTCCTATGAGTGTGTTGAAATCTGGTAGATGCATATCCATGTATAGATCCATAGTTGTGGTGAATGCTTCCCACTTGTCATCTGCCTTCAAGACATTGATGACTTGCCTTAAAATTTGATCTTCATCTATTACCTCTCCAATGTTTCCCAATTGATGTGCTATGTCCTTGAACTTTGTGACAAAATCAGTCACATTTTGTTTGGGAGCTTTCTTGAGAGCTGTGAAGTCTAGCCATAGTTTATGCTTCCTGGCCTTTGTACTTGAAGAGAAGAAAGCTTCAAGTGCATTCCGCACTTCGTGAGATGTTTTACAACTTCTAATGTGAGGCAACAAAATTTTGAGATAGAGTTGAGGAGATAAGACCTTGTAAGTGCATCCTTGGAGCACCATGTGCTCAATCTTTCTTCTTCTTTTGTTGGTTGACCTTTGTTCCTGAAACTTGGCATAAATTCATCTCCAGCTATATAACCATATAAATTCCTTCCTTGAAGATAAGCTTCCATCCTTAATGACCAGGCTCAGTAGTTACCTCTATCCAATTTTTCAATTGATGAAGGAAATCCATCTGCCATGTTGTCCAACCTTGCTCTAATACCATTGTGAAGAGATGGATTTGAACTTAGTGAAGATGAAGTGGTGCTGCAAAACTTTGCACTACAACAACCAAATAAACTCTAGGGATATGTAGTGGGTGCTTTTAGCTTGACAAAGGATGTATTTTAAACCTTTATGGACCTTGGAAGATCACTCTCAAAAAGATGAATCAAAACAAATAAGTTGGTGTTGAACCATGAGTAAAAAACTTGCTATTTTGGTTTATACACCTGTCCAAAGTTTTGAACAATTCTCTAGCCACAACAACAATTAACTTAATTCCTTTGGAGTAACTCTTCTAAACTTAGTAAGCTAACAATAATGAGTGATTTGATAAAAAATGGTGAACCACATAAAGATAAAAGAACTTAGCGAGTCATAGCACTATCCCGCTTTTCACGGGCTGTAGCAGTACTCAAAACCGTGAGCAAAAAAACATTATAACTCAAGATTCAGAAATGCAATGCTTATGAAATTTTGTAAGAATATACTAGACAGCAGGATGATTCTATCACGATTTAAATAATGGAAAATGATGAATTACACATTGAGAACCAAATCTGAGAAAAACACAGATATGATGGAGTGTTGACAAAGAAGTAGAGAATGAAGTGATATAGTCTATGTAAATTGAACATAACTCAAGATTGAAATAACCAATTGCAATGAAACTTTGTGAGTATATGGTAGACTTAGAGATCTACCGTTACATAATGGAATCACTGAGAATGATGCACCAAGCTCAGAGAAATCATCTCTACAATCTGACAACGAAAACTAAGAGATATGGCAGTGAACAATACACTTCACAAAAACATGCAAATATGAACTCAAATGATCATGAAAATGAAAGTATATTGATTGTAAAGTACAATGGACTTATTGATACATATGTGTGCCTTGAAAGAACACCTTGATATGGCATAAAGCTCAGCTCATGGAGGTATTCAAAAATGCAAGTAGAAGGCAATGTATTTATAGTGATCTTTGGAGCCAATATTTGAATTTGAATCTTACTATAATCACTCTCCAAACTTTTTAGTGATTGATTTAATTCTCCAACTACCTTAAATCACGAATTCATGGCTTTTCCTTTCCTTTTTCATTAAATGGACTCAAACACTTTAGATGCTTTCACTTTTCACATCAAGTAAATACTCGAAGATCACAAGAGGGAGTTCACAAGTGCTCTACAATGAGTTGAAATTTCTTTTAAATTTCTAAGCCTTTTTGATGACTCAAGCCATCACTTGGACTTGCCATGGAATTGTTCCAACATACTCGAGTACCAAGTCCAGGAAGAATCAACTATGGATGGAGTTTACAACACTCAAGAAGATGCCCAAGAAAAGTGTGACTAGTTTTGTCACCAAGATGGACATTGTAGACAACCTTGGAAGTGTTGGAGAGGTCATTGATGAAGAGAAAATTGTGGGAAATTAATGAATGGGATCAAAGCTGATGACAAATGGGCATCCTTCACCATATCGATGGACCTCTACATGGACATCCAAGTACTTGACCTCATGGGGTTATTGTTCACACATGAAGCAAAGCTCATGAAGGATGGTGAAAACTAGAAAGGTAATCAATCCTCTTCTCACTATACATATAAGAATAATAGCAAGGATAAAAAAAATTAAAGGTAAGAAATTTGATGATGAAGGAAGTACCACTCAAGCCAACTTTGTAGATAGAGGTAGAGGCTCAAGAGGAAGATGCTCAAGAGGAAGATGCTCAAGAGGAAGAGGCAAAGGAGGTAGACAAGGCAGGGGAGAGCTCAAATCTCATCACCTTGTTCTATATGTGGTCTTACAAATCATATTAAAGAGAATTGTTTCTGGAATCCAAGGAATCAAAGAGTAAGAGGATACAATAGAGGAGGCTATGGAAATTCAAGAGGAAGATTCAACAATTCCTATGGATATAGCACCAACTCATACAACAACAATAACCAAGGTGGATACAAAGGAAGAAGAGACCACAACAATTACATAGATGATAAAGCTCAAGAAGATTCCCTTTTTCTTATGAACATGACAATGAAAGATGGTAAGTCTGATGAGCATGTGTTTTGTATAGACTTAGGTTGCTCAAATTATGTGGTAGGAAATGTGGCTCTACTCATAGAATTGGAAGACCCAAAGAATAAACATGAAGTCAAAATAGGAGATGACACAAGACATCCAGTTGAGAAGATTGGTGATGTGAAGACTTCAAATTGTAACATGAACTTACTAAGAAGAGTAATTTATGTACCTACCATAAAAAATAACCTTTTCAATGTAGGCCAAATTGTTGAGAAATGTTTGTAGGTAAGATTTACAAAGCATGGAGCATATGTTGAAGACCCACGTTAGGGTTTCAAGAAGGTAGCAAAGGGAGAGAAGATAGGTAGATTGTTCACTTTTGAAATCCAAGACATGAAGAACATTTCATTGTTCAATTATGGCAATTGAACCCTATCAGAGTTAGAGATTTGGCACAAGAGGCTAGCTCACATTTGAGAAAGAGCCCTCAAACAAATCAATTGATATCAAAGTGTACTTGGACTACCCAACATATCAAGACAACACATGATATACAAATGTAGTGCTTGTTAGTTTGGTAAGTCACAGAAGCAACCATTCACGAAGAAAGGTTATATAAATGGAGACCTCTTGGAGTTGGGCCACACAGATGTTTGGGGACCAAGCAAGGAACCTCGAATTCCTAGATCAAGGTGCTATGTGTCATTGATCTATGATTGTAGGAGATGGACTATCTTGTATTTCATGAAGCATAAGGATGAAGTATTTTCATGCTTTAAAAAGTACTTAGCTCTTGTGGAGAATCAAATAAGTAAAACCCTAAAAGGATTAAAGTTAGATGGAGGGGGAGAATACTTCTTTCATGACCTTGATTCTTATCTCCAAGAGAGAGGAATAAAAAGAAAAAAGTCACAACCAGATACAATCCTGAGTAGAATGAAGTGATAGAGAGAAGAAATAGAACAATTTTGGAGGCTAGAAGGTCCATGCTTAATAAGAAGAAAGTTTCCAACTACTTGTGGGCAAAGGCAATATCTAGTGTCACCTATTTTGTGAATAGTCATCTATCAAAGGCTCTAAATGGCATGAATCCATATGAGGCATGGAATGGAAGAGGACCTAGTGTGGATCATTGCAAGATCTTTGGGTGCATTTCATCTGTACACATATCCTCATAGATTAGAGGTAAATTGGACCCTAAGGCATAGAAATGTATATTCATTGGATATGAAATTAATAAAAAAAAGGTTATAGATTATACAATCCAAGCAACAAAGGGTTCAATGTAAGTAGATATGTTGTGTTTGATGAAAACAAATCAAGGTTTGAAGATGATTGCATGAGAATCAAGCTACCGTATGACCTAGAGGAGGACTTTCCAAATCTATCAAGAAAGAATGATCACACACTTGAAGCATCAAGTGACTCTGAAGATTATTAAAAGAATCCAAGGAGAGAAATTAATGCTTGGAGCTCTAGAATTAAAGTGCAGGAATTGAGGGATATAACAAAATCTTCTCAACAAACAATCAGAAGGTCAAAAGAGGAAGCCAGAAAGGTATGGCTATGACATATCATTGGTCATTAAACACTCTATCTATTTATTATGATGATCTCATCCTTTGAGGAACTGAAGAATAAACCTAAGTGGATAAATGCTATGGAGGAAGAGAGTGAATCCATACTAGAAAATTACACTTGGGATTTGGTACCCAAGACTTCATCTACGAAGATCATAGGATCAAGGTGGATATACAATGTAAAGTAAAACTCTGATGGGAATATTGGTAGGTACAAAGAAAGACTTGTGGCCGAAGGGTATGCACAAATGTAAGTGACTGATTATGAAGAGAATTTTTCACCTATGGAAAAGATGCCAACTATCAAAATACTTATGAGCATTGCAACTTCCAAGATTTAGAAGATTTACAAAATGGATGTTAAAAATGCATTCTTAAATGGATGGATATCTAAAGAGGTATACATGGCTCGACCTCTTGCTTTTGAAGACTCATTATTTCCTAAGTATGTATGCAAGTTAAGGAATGCTTTGTATGATCTAAAGCAAGCCCCACGGGCTTGGAATCATAGGCTTGTCACTTATTTGTAGGATAGAAGATTCATTGTGAGAAAAGCAGATCCTTCCCTCTTCATCAAGAGGAATCAATCTAGAGTCTATTTGATAGCCTAAACTATGCTACGTTGACAAGAAATCACATTTGCTATGGATTAAGTGTCTTTAATTCATACACACTCCTAGAAAACCTCACATGGAACCAACGAAGAGGAAACTTGAAGGGAACCATCAATGAAGGTGCAAAGCTAATGTGATGGTCCTCAAAGAAGCTACCTACTTTTGCACTCTCATCAACTAAAGTTGAATACAGAGGACTAGCTAATGCAACTCAGGAAGCAATGTGGATCAAGATCTTGTATTTTGACCTAGGTCTTAAGTCATCTACTTCTCACATTTTTGGGATAATATTAGCTAATTACATCTTGCTGCCAACCCAATCTACCATGGTAGGACTAAGCACATAGAAGTGCATTATCACTATGTCAAAGAGAATATCACAAGCAATGAAATTCAATTATCACATGTATATACTCACCAACAATGTGTAGACATGATGATCAAGGCATTGGATGGAGTTAAGTTGAATACATTCACGACAATGATTGGATTATAAGAAGTACTGGAGAATTGAAGACTCAAGCTTCTTAGGCTTGATGTAGATCTATTGGTGCAAGCCTAAGAGCTTGACCTATGCACTTGGATATCTCTCAGATTTATCATGCATCAATATAGATATATTTGAGCTTATATTTAGAAGTTTCAAAGGTTAACTCTATAGATTACTTCAAGTCAAAAGGTAAAAGAAAAAGATGGAAGGAATCTCGTGATTGAAGGGAGCCAAAATCCATGGATTTATCTGGAATTTAAAGTCAAATTGATACTAAGAATTAGGAATGATTTTATGTGGAAGATCCAACCACTTTCAAGTTCAAAAATATGTATAAAAGGACTACCTTTTAGTCATGTTTGTGAAGGCTGTATTTTGGGCAAAATGCAGCGTTCCTCCTTTCCAAAAGATGGTTCAGTTCGGGCTACATAGAAATTACAGCTTGTACATAGTGATGTCTATGGTCCTATGCAGACACCCTCTTTTGGAAATTACCTTTACTTCGTGACTTTCATTGATGATTTTTCCAGGCATGCATGGGTATATCCACTCAAAGCAAAATCCGATGTGATCATGTGCTTCAAACAGTTTTTGGTTTTGGCTGAAAATCTGTCAGCATGTAAAATGGGCACCCTCCGTTCTGATCGAGGGGGGGAATATATGTCTTTTGATTTTAATGCATTTCTGGCTGAATGTGGGATAAAACACCAGTGTACAGTGCCGTATACACCTCAACAGAATGGAGTTGCTGAATGAAAGAACAGGTCACTCATGGAGATGGCGAGGTGTATGGTCAAGAGTCAGGCTTTACCACATAGTTTCTGGCTTGAGGCTGTCATGTGTGCAGCATATATACTGAACAGGTGTCCCACTAAAGCATTGTTGTCTATCACTCGATATGAGGCTTGGCATGACCGCAAGCCATCTGTTGCACATCTACGTGTTTTTGGTTGTTTGGCATATGCATTAGTGCCTAAACAACATCGCAAAAAATTGGATGATAAAGCAGTAAAATGTATTTTTGTTTGGTATAGTTCTGAAAGTAAAGGCTATTGTATGTATCATCCACAGACCAAACGCATTCTGGTTAGCCGTGATGTTGTTTTTGTGGAGGATGCTATTCAGCCATTGCTTTCATGTACTAAGGAGACATTTGTTAGCTCCAAAGACATGTATGATACTTTGCTGCCTCTTTTTACAGGTGGACAGTCTAGTACTGGTCCTAATGAGGCAACTTCTCAGCCTTTGCAAGTTTCATATGATGATGCAAATCGTTCCATTTCTGATGCAGATTTACATGATGCACTTGTTGATGAGAGAGCTGATATTGAGTAGGAAAAAACAATGCCAAAATGGCTGGTGCAGACTTTGCGTGATAACAAATTAGATGCACATTTGTCATATCGTACTCGTTCAGGCTCTCATAGTGCCTCCTTTGCATCAGATTTCTATGCTATGGCTGCATCTAGTCTCTGTGATGAGAATGAGCCTGTTTCTTTTGATGAAGCACAAAATTCAGAAAATTGGATGGCTGCTATGCAATCTGAATATGATGCTATAATGAAGAATGGTACATGGTCTTTATGTGACTTGCCTCCTGGCAAGAAGGCCATTGGCACTAAGTGGGTATACAAGCTGAAGCGTAAACCTGATGGTACAGTTGATAGGTATAAGGCTAGGCTTGTTGCAAAGGGTTATGCGTAGGAAAGAGGCATTGATTTTGATGAGACCTTTGCACCTACATGCCGTATGACTATTGTTTGGAGCATTTGTGCACTTGCAGCCCATCATGGTTGGAATGTACATCAGTTGGACATTAAAACATCATTTTTGAATGGTGACTTGCATGAAGAAGTGTATGTTTTTTAGCCGCGTGGCTTTGTGCAGAAAGGGCATGAAAACTAGGTGTGCAAGTTAAAGAAGGCATTATATGGTTTAAAGCAAGCACCACGTGCTTGGTATGAGAAGATACATGCCTATTTGGTTGCACATGATTTTGAGAATAGTCCAACTGAAAGCACCTTATATGTTAAGCATGCTAATGATGTACTTCTGATCATTGTTGTCTATGTTGACGACATGCTACTCACTGGTCGTATTGAGAAGCATATTACTGATTTCAAGGCTGATTTGCATGCCTCATTTGAGAGGTCTGATTTGGGGCATCGCAACAGCAACAGCAGTTCTCTCTCTCTTTCACTAGCCCCCATCAAGTTCTTTGTGAAGAGGAGTGCTCTCTGTAGCTGTCTCAGACAACAGTCAATTTGAGTAACCCAAAAGTGGAGAGAGACATTGCTGAGCACAGGAGATCCTTCACTGCTGTTGCCACTTCTTTATATGTTGCATATGCTATACACATCAACACATGAAAGCCATCGAGAGCATAACAAGAGTGTTTATAGACACTTTTAAACAATGAGATCCATCAATAATTATACAAAGTGTTTATAAACACTTCAAAAAACTGAGATGAATGCAGCGAGCTCAAGAAATTTCCATGTTGTATGACAAAACAATGTAGTCTCCACACTTAAATAATAACTATGAACCACTAAATGAGCACAAATCCGTCAACGACAAGGGTGGGAGGGAAAATGGAAGTAAATGGTGAACAAATTGATGAAGAAAATGGGTGGGAGGGTGGGCAAATGGGCGAAATGAAGCCTCAAAGAGTAAAGTGATGGAAAAATACTTGTCCAAAGTGAGTGGAGAGCAAGACCACCAAACTCAAGCACCACCACCACCAAAATCACCGCCAAACACACCACCAAGACCTCCACCTAGCGCTTTAATACCATGTAGAGAGTACGCATGCAGAAAGAAAATGAAAATTAAAGTACTCTCACAAAACAAAGAATGTGTGAGACACAAAATGAGTAGACCATGAAATGGGTAAACTCATGTGTATTAGAAATGAGCTTGCCAAGAGCATGGAGTAGGCTCCTCAAGCTTCTAACCAAGTACAAATGAGGGGAGAGGCCCTCCTTATATAGATTTGGGAGGGGCTCTCAAAAGTACATCATATGTGGGATAAGTCTCCTGAAAGGAGAATGAATAAAACTAGTAGAAGCACATGGCAAGGTACCCAAATACAAAGGAAGTACAATATAAAATAGAAATAGACTAGAAATGGAGTGCCTCCTGGATACAAAATGGAGATGCACATGCGGATACAAATGTAGATGAAGTAGGAGCAATCATGTCGTCAACAGGCATCAAATTCAGAAGAGAAGTATTCTCCTCCACCATCTGATGTGAGTCGTTTCAAAGTCCTACTTGCTTGCTTTTCAACAAGAGCAATATACTTCTTCAAGCAATTAAACACTTCATCATTGTGCTTCATGAAAAAGAAAATGGTCCACCTGCTACAATCATCTATGAAAGACACATAATATCTTGAGATTTTGATACACATATCCCTTTTTATTGAAAGATTGTCTATAAGCCTTGCCGAGTTCACAAGCTTCACACTTATAAATCATGTTTTCCTTGTGATGTTAGGCAAAGCAAGTACACTTTGGTCCCTGCAAATTTGTTTGAGTGTGCTCTCACCAATGTGAACAAGCCTTTTGTGCCATATCTCCAACTTTGTGAGAGTTTGAGATCCATATCTAAACAAAGCTATGTTCTTTGTATCTTCCACTTCAAAAGTGAAAAGCCTTCCTATCTTTTATCCTTTGGCAATCCTTCTAAAGCCTTGCCTTGGCTCCTTGCCATATGCTCCAAATCTGTTGAATCTAACCTGCAATCCTTTTTCAACAATCTGTCCAAAACTTATTAAATTTTTGGTAATTGTAGGGACATACAAGACTTTGCTTAAGAGGTTCATATTCCCATCTAATGTCTTCACATTATCTATCTTCTCCACTGAGTGCTTTGTATCATCTCCTGTTTGCACTTCATGCTTGTTATGAGGATCCTCCAAATCAGAAAGTAAAGCCACGTTTCCTGCTACATGGTTTGAGCATCCTAAATCAATGTAAAATATGTGATCATCATCCTTACACTTCTTCACTGATAGATTCATAATCAATAATGAATCTTCTTGACTTTGGTCCTCTGCATAGTTATTATAGTCTCTTCTTCCTCTATGGCCACTTTGATAGTTGTTGTTGTTGTGATTTTTGTTGTAGTGGTTGTTGTTGTTGTTGTAGCCTCCATTGTATCTGCCTCTATTTGATCCATAGACACCTGTATTGAATCCTCTTCCTCTTGAGTTCCTCGGGTTCTTGAAATATTCTTCAGTAGTATGTTTAGATAAGCCACATATATTGCAAGGTTGAGATGATTGGAATCTCCCCCTCCCTTGCTTTCCACCTCTACCTCTTCTTGTAGCTCTTCTTCTACTTGCAAAGTTTGCTTGGAAAGAGCTACCTTCATCTTCATTCTTCCTATTCTTTGACTTTTCCTTGACCTTAGCTTTATCAGAATATAAGGTAGAAGTTTGATTACCTCTTGAGTATTAAAAATAAAGAAGTAAGGTTGTATATATTTTTGCAAAAAGGATTTTCTTCAAATAGAAGGAAAATACAAAAATGAAAAATGAAAGCATTTACTTCAGCAAGTAGTGGAGGCCAAAAGAGAATCAAATCCAAAAACGGAACTGTAAGAGGAGTGGTTGTCCAAAGTAGTGGAGAAGTTATGCAGAAGAGATCTCAAACTCATCATGAGAGTTTTTTGTCACTTGGCTATAAAATAGGCAAGGGAGGACACTCAAGAACAGAGGAAGAAGGTGTGGAAGTCCCCTTGTAGCTACTTCATTTGGTTTGACTCATTTCGTTCTCTTCACTCTCATAGACTATGTCCAGCCGCATACCCATTTCTGGGTAGTCTACTTGTGAGAGTCATATCTCTCAATATATCTATCCAATTTTAGAGTTTAAATGTTCAATGGAAAGCTTATCTCAAGTACTCCTTCTATCTAAAATAGTTTTATCAATATCTTTATGTTATATGAGTTATTCATGTTTTAGTGAAGTCCAGTTTTCAGCCTAATTGAGTGGATAGGTAGCCTGTTTTGACGCAAAGCATTGCCAACCCAAATCTACTCCAAATTGAGTGTTCGAGAGGTCATTTGAAAGCTGTAGATGTCTAGTTTGAGTGATCAAAGGATCAAGGTCATTGGAGTTTTCAATTGGTATTAGTTTTCATTTGAAGGTTCAGCTATTGGCAAAAATCTTGATCTTGAGAAGGTCTTCTACACTTTCCACTGCGAATAGGAGAGGAATTCTCCAACAATTGGTATCAGAGCATTGGAGTTTGAAGAGGCAAAGCATTGGAACTGAAGTGAAGCAAAGGAGAAGCTACAAATCAAGGGGGAGCTTTGTGAAGTCAAGAAAGAGTGCCACAACATACTTGAGGTAAACTTCAATCTCGGAAGTTTTCAATGGCTGATTTAGGATAACAAGTTGAGAAGTTAGACAAAGATAATTTTCAGTCTTGGAGGTATAGAATGACAAATTACCTTAAAGGTAAAGGTTTATGGAGTCTAGTTACTGGAGATGATCCACAACCGGTGGACCTTCAAGATCCCAACATTACTCAGGCACAAAGGAGACAATTTGCTGATTGGGAAGAGAGGAATCGAAGGGTGATGTTCCTCATCTCACAAGCTATTTCTAACACTATGATTGGTCATGTGCAAAGCTTAGAAATAGCCAAGGAAGTTTGGAAGCATTGGAGAAGGTGTATACTACCTCAACAAGGTCTCGAGGATGCAACTTAAGAACGAGCTCAACAACATGAAGAAAAGATCAAACCAAAGCATTAGTGAGTATACATTGAGGATCAAAGAGCTTCGAGATCAGCTAGCATCAGTTGGATGCAAGATAGAAGAGGAAGACATCATCCAAAAAGCCCTCAATGGCTTGAGGAGTGAAGAAAAGTGGAAGCCCCCTCATCACAAACATTCTTTATAGAGACCTCTACCAACATTTGACGAGATTATATCAAATCTTGTGGCTGAAGAGGTTGCTCAACAAGGAGAAGGCAACAAAGGTAAGGACAACCATAGTCAAATGTTATATGCAAGACGAGGTAGAGAAAGGTACTCAAGAGGACACTCGAGAGGAAGAGGAAGAAGGTACAACAACACAAATTTCAGCCGACACAACTCGGAGGACAACAAGGACAACTCAAATGACAACACACATGGAAGAGGTCGAGGAAGAAATAGAGGAAGAGTTCGAGGTTCATACAATCCTCATAAAGGTATAACATGTTATCATTGTGGTAAACTAGGACATAATGCAAATGATTGTTGGCAAAAGAATGGAAGGTTGAATCGAGGCAACCAAAGGAGCCAAAATAACTATGCGAGTATATCAAGTGAAGGAGATAAGCAAACCATGCTTGCCATGAAGCATGACTACAACAACTCAAGAATTGATGATAAAAAATGGTTCATAGATTCAGGTTAGACCGGTGATGAAACTCAACATGCAATTGAGCATATTGGAGATATCAAGCTTGGAGATATCAAGCTTGGAGATTGTGAAGAGATGGATAGGTATGTGCTTGAAGATGAAGAGGTGTTGCAAAATCCTTGATCTACACCAGCCAATTGAACTCCAAGAGTATATGGTGGGCCCTTTTAGCTTGCCAATGGATGTATTAGACACACTATGTACCTTGGAAGATGACTCTCAAAAAGATAGATCAAAACAGATAAGTTGGAGTTAGCTCAGAGGTGAAAAACTTGCTAATTTGGTTCATACACATGTCCAGTGTTTTGCATAATTCTCTGCGCACAACAGCAATTAGCTTAATTCCTCTTGGGGAAGTTTAGTTAACTTAAGGAGCTAACTTTCAAGAGTAATCTCATCAAAAATAATAAACCACACACTGAGAATGAGTTTTAACAAGTGATGACATCATCCCGATTTTCACGGGCTTCTACAGGTTGAGACCAGTGAGCAAAAAAATGAACATAACTCAAAATGTAGGAATCCAATGATTATGAAAATTTGTATGGTTATAGTAGCCAGTAAGGTAAACCCAAAAAGCTTTAAATTAGTGAATTTGGATAAGTAACCACTGAGAAATGGCTCTACCAAGATGAGTGAAAAAGTCGGGTACCTGATAGAGAAGTGAAGATGAACAGACACTGTTGACTTCAATTGAGCATAACTGAAGATTGCAACATCCAAATGAAATGAAACGTTGTGAGCACATAGTAAACTTATAGAGCTAACTTTACCAAGTGAAATCACTGAAAATGATGCACCAAGCTGAGAGAAACAATCTCTGCAATCTGACTGAGAAAACTGAGAGATATGGCAGTGAGTAGTACACTTCACAAGAACATGGACATATGAACTCAAATAATCATGAAAATGAAAGTATATTGCTTGTACAATACAATGACGTACTGATATATATGTGTGCCTTGTAATCACACCTTGATATGGCATAAAGCTCAGCTCTTGGAGGTCTTCACATAGGTCTCTCTAACCACGACTAAAACTGCCATCTATTTATAGTTGAGTTTGGGAGGCTAACTTCCCTCAATCACTCTCCAATCAATCAATGATTGATTTGATTCTCTACCTACCACAAATCACGAATTCGTGGCTCCTCTTTCCCTTTTTGATCAAGTGGACTCAACCACTTAAGATTCTTTCACTTTTACATTAAGTAAACTCTTCAAAAGTTACAAGAGGTAGTTCACAAGTGAACTTTACATTGTCTTCATTTTAAGGCTTCTTCTATGACTTTGTGGGAGTCAAGCCAATACTTAGGCTTTTCATAGACTTGCTCCAACAGCTCCCCCTCAAGCCAAGTATGCTTGAGGTCTTCAATCTTCCAAGATTACCTGTAAACCAATCATAGCCTTGAATTTGCAAAGCTTTGTACCATCCAATGCTTTGGTTAGAATATCTGCACATTGTTGATGAGTGGACACATATGATATTTGAATCTCTTTGCCTAGAACCTTCTCTCTTACATAGTGATAATGAAATTCAATATGTTTAGTCCTTGCATGAAAAATAGGATTAGCAGCCAGATGAATAGAAATCATATTGTCACCAAAAATAGTTGGAGTTCCAAACTCCAATCCAAGATCTTTGAATAATGTCTTCATCCACATAGCTTCGTGAGTAGCTATGGCAAGACCTCTATATTCAGCTTCAGTAGAAGAGAGAGCAACTGTGGGTTGCTTCTTGGATGACCATGAAATAAGCTTTGAGCCTGCAAAGGTAAGATAACCTGAAGTGCTCCTTCTATCTTCCTTGGAGCCAGCTGAATCTGCATCAAAAAATAGCTTCAAACCTAAATCAGATACATAAGGATAATAAAGTCCTTCATTTATGGTTCCTTTGACATACTTGAGAATCCTTTTGGCAGCATCCATATGTGGTTTCCTTGGTGTGTGCATAAATTGACTTAGCACACTCACACTGTAACATATATCTACTCTTGTCAATGTGGCATAGTTGAGACTACCCACTAGACTTTGATATGATGTGATGTCCTTCACAAGGATTTCCTAATTTGAGATAAAAGATAACTATTCTAAAAAATAATTAACATTATGTTGGCATGATAAACTGATCTTGATCATCCCTTCGTCTCCTACATTTTTCATATGCTTAATGCATCAATGTACCTTTCTATTTTCCAAATTATAGAAAGTCCTAACATTTTTTAAATGAATTAGAAATCTTTTCCCAATCATTATTTTCAATAATATGGAGGAACTTTCCTTGTTAAGAAGTTTTATGTTGCACCATCATTTGGAAAGCTTCCAAAATTACTTAGATTACTACTTGAGCTATCGCAACGAATAGAAGAAGTTCCTTCACATACATTGAATACATTACAAAGATGATGGTGTTACATTGTCATCCGTATGGATATCAAAATGTGTATTTTTGGAACTCTTAGCATTCCTAGGAAATTGATTGCTTGATATTCTATAACTCTTGTAATTGGGACTGCATTCGACACCGCTTGTCATCGTCAACTGTTTAGAGAACCAAAGAGTAATTCAAGTATGATTGTTCTACAGTCTATCATTATCTCCTATCTATTTGTATAGGTCTATCTAATTTTGAATTCTATTCATTCTTGAATTTTATTGTAATCTACACTCTATGGGAATAGAAATGCTTTGAGAGATTCTCAGTAATCCCAATTTCTTGAACCTTGGTTTTTGTCGAGGTAAAATTGGTAAAATTTTTGGTGACCACGATGGGATTGGATGTTGCTAATAGATTGTAAGTTACATGGCACATCACTATAACTTTAAAATGATCGTGATAAACCATGCCAACTCGATTTGCAGCCGAGTGTTCATGTAATTATGAGGAGCAATAACAATTAATGACTACGGAAGAGTCCATTTGGAATATTGTAGATGAAACTACCATGGATGTAGCAAGAAATGTCCCTATACTGAAACAATTCTGGTCCCTTATAGAGCGCAGTGTAATTCCATATCCATTAATCATGTGAAGAGAGGATGAGATAATTGTACAAATGAGAGAGTATTGGCAAAAACATGTTCAACACCAGCCAACACACTCCCTTAGCTTCCCAAATATGCATTAAGAACCCTAATTCCTTTGGAACATCACTCACAAATAGTTGTGACAAAATAGATAAGTTTGGATATCATAAACCTTGAAAAAACCTTCTATTTTTTGATGCAAAGCTCTTAGGAAAATGCTTAGAGCTTAGAGCCTTGTACAAACTAACCAGAAAGCTTTTGCACACTTTCAATTAAAATGTTAAGCTAACCAAAGCAAGTTATTTAGTGTCACTATACAATGAGCTATAAGTTTAAGAAATCTAGGGGGTCATCCTAACTTTTCAGAAAAAAGAAGATATACAGACACAATGACACTCAAAAACCCATATCTTGAAATCTACACATCCAATGTTAATGAAACTTTTTATACAAGCCCAAACTAGTACTAGCCAAGTGATCCAAGTTATGGGTTTGATATTGGGTATCCATACACTGAGAAATGAACTAGAGAAGATGACTATGTAACTCAAAGCACTGTAATAGTAAATAGAGAATGAGTAATCAATGGAAATGAATAATAATGTGTATTGATATTGCACATATGATACAAAGTAGTTGTCCTCATGTCTACATGGATTGACAATTATGAGTTGGATCTCCTCACATTGGTACTTGCCATTATGCTAGAGTGACACCAAATTTGGCGTCATTGCCAGGCAAAGAGCTTCGAGGACGATCCTGTGATGGTAAGATGTAGAGTTGTGACATTGGAGTCATAGGTAATATCCTTACTTTTTGTTTTTTTTCATCATTTTTTCTTGTTTTTTGCATCACCATCATCATCCACACCACCTCGCACCTCCATCTCCACCTTCACCAAAATTTCAGTTTTTTTCCATATTCCCCTCCCCACCTCATTTCCCTCATTTCACTTGTGAGAGAGAGTGAGAGAGAGTGAGAGAGAGCTTGCATGCATTCAGGTTTCGTGTGTTTTTGAGCATTTGTTGCAGGTTTTGGCTACATCACCATCTCGAGTAGCTTACATAGGTACGTCAAAACTCTGCATAGGTCCTAGGATGACGGCCTCTGTCTGTTGCGAGAGACACAAAAATTTAATATTTTGTGTTTACATGCATGGCACGATAACCTACACCACTAGAGCATGCCAAATCATTCAAAATTTCCAAAAAATTTATGTTTTTTCTGTCTATCGTGACAGACATAGTGTATTGCGATAGACAATGTCTATCGCGATAGACACCATCTATCATGATAGACAGCACCCCACGACAGAGACCGTCTATTGCAACAGACACCGTCTATCGCGAGAGACATAGTCCACGACAAATTGTGTCCATCGTGACAAACATAGTCTATGGTGACAGTCCAAAAGGACAACAGACGACAAATCACGTCTATCATGATAGACACCCGTCTATCACAACAAACAACCCCACGTGACACTCTCTATCTATCGCAACAGACAGTCCCATGATAGACGACAAACATGGTCTATCGTGACAGATGTCATGGACAAGGGAAACCATCCTGAATCTCAGATTCCATGTGAATCCTATATCTCATGATTGGTTCAGAATTTGGGGAAGCTAATGCTTCCATTGCATCCGGAACGTGCCAAAACCCTAATATCGACTGTCTTCTTGCTTGATTCTGACACCCGGAGGTCCTGATTCAAATCGATGACATCATGATGATATCATCAAGTCGCAACCGCCCTTGGGAACCGCCCTTGAAAACCTATATAAGGAGGGGTTGGCCACATTCATAAGCAGTCTTGCCAATACCAGTCTTGGGAGCTCAAGGAGTCGTGACCACCAAGTAAGTACTCTACAAGTTCCAGTTCTAGTTCTTGTCTTGTTCCTTGTTCTAGTCTAGTTCCTGGACATACTATCTTGTCCCCTTGTAATCTCGTAGTACGAGATCCTGTCGAGTTCTTTCGTGTATCCAGTTCATCTCCCAGAAGGGAGTTCTTGTAATCCAGAAATCTTGTCTCATACTTACGATCCCGGGTTGTGGGATCTCCTATATCATCTCTAGTCCAGTTTTCCATACCTATTGGTCCCTGGTTGTGGGACATCTTGTATCAACAACGTCTTCTTGTATTATTTCCCCTACGTGGGTGTTCTTGTAATCATAAGTGTATTTCTGAAATCTTGTCTACTGTAGTCAGAGAGCACAATCTAGTGCTCCCCTGACATTTTGGCAAGACTATCTTCTATCCAAGACCAGGCATCATGGAGAACGCTTATGAACAGATCGTAGCATCACTTCAGAGTCTCCAACAACAAGTCGAAGACCTAAGTCATCGACAGACACAAGTCGAGATGGGACATCCAATGCATGTAGGTGCACTCCTCCAAGAATTACAAGAACGAATCGGAAGTCTTCAAGAAAATCAAAGGGAGCATTCAAGTAAATCAACGGCCTAGTACATCATTTATGAAGGAACCCAAGATGTGCATGCCAGAAAAGTTCGATGGGGATCACACAAAGTTTCGTGGATTTCTCTAGCAAGTTAAATTGTACATCCGTATGCAACCTGATAGATACCCTGATGAGGCATCCAAGGTCGGGTTTATTGGAACCTTGTTGTGTGGCCAAGTTGATAAGCCTCTTAGTCCAAGGGAAAGTGTCACACGAATCTCTACTCCACATATCAACACACTTTCTACACACACCATCAAAAACCATTTCCGAGTTCCATTTTCGATACTTTTCCCGGTCACACGATCGTTTTGCTGATTCCTTTGTCTCATTTCTAACCGAGTTCTCTTGCCAATTTCCCATTTCCATCCCACCTAGGGTTTTCTATTCCCACTTACCTTTTCATCTACTCTGTGCTCTTTTGTTCATCAATCAGATCCTATGCTTGGTCACCACCACCTCTCCTAAATTGATGGACACGTGGCAAACACCACTCAAGCCTAACACGAGCTCACCTCGACAGGACCACTCATCATCAACGCGATTCAGGACTTCTCATGTTGTCATACCACCTAAGAGCCAAAGTGCACACTTCCTAAGAGTTCGCAGATGAACAAAGCAACTAGCACGCTTGGATCCTTCAAGTCCAGGTCTTCCATAGACACATTGCAGCCAAAACCCTAGTTGAGCTTAAGCTTTGATTCGACATGCCTCATCAGGAGTCCACACATAACCCGAATCCCCACAACACATATACACATTCCCATCCGAGCATTATGCTCTCTCACCTCTCTTCTGTCCCCCCTCGAGCGAGGAATTCATCTCAATATTTTTTTTTCTCACATTTTTCTCTTTTTCTTTTCCATCATTTTTTCACATATTTACTCACACTTGCCGGCCTACATCGAAGCTGGATGCGACTCGTGGACTCGACCACCCAATCAAGTTTATTCCACCCATCTACCAACCCAACGAAGCGCGCGACACACAGACAGCTAGCCCTATGCGAAACCGACGTCGGTTCGTGGCTTTGACCACCCGGCCAAAGTGGGTCCACCCACCTATCGGCCCACATAGGCGTGTAGCCACACTCACACATACACAAACATATATTTTTTCATTTTCTTTTCATTCCCACATCTCGAGAAAAGAAAGGACCTTTTCCCAACCCAACCAATCATGACACACACATATAACTCCTCGTGGACATCCCGATGAGACATATCTCCTCTCTGCTACCACTCAAGCCAAAATCCAGCCACTAATGCCATGGTCAACCCGTCCTCGCAAAACCCGCACATACTAACCACCTTGTCGACCTGAAACCTCAAAAAATGTCACTTTAGTTCCTAAGCATACAACAGACTTGGTCCATCCGTCCTCACATCTCTGACTCGCAATCCGCAAAGCAAACCCTAATCAGACTCAAGCCATCCTCACCGACATCCATCGCCTCGTCTATCTCTTTTTCATCTCCAACCTCTGCCTCGCAGAGATTCCACCTGACCTGGTAAATGACTTGGGAAACTACCATTACCCGTTGTGCCCCTCAATGACTCAAGCCTCGCTGCTAAGTCCCTTAATCCTTGCTTGTTGTACTCAATATCACTATGATATTGGAACAGGTCAGATTCAATGCCTCAAAACCGATTCCATATTTGCTCCATCTCTTTATCCTCTCTCACCCTTTTTGCAGATCCGAGGGGGATATCCTCCCTCTTCTCAACTCGAACGGTCAACTTCTCGACTTCCTCTCTAATCGATCTTTCCTCCCAAATCCTATTCATATTTTCTACATCCAAATCATCTACCTTCTTCGATAATTCATTCTTCATCCTTTCTAACTCTGCTCCAAACACATCCAACCTGTCCAACATGGCTTTCAGCTCTCCTTCCATTTTTCCTACTTTCCAGTCCTCTACCTCTCCTCTTGTCTTGTCGTCTTTCCAATTCATCCACCTACCGAGCTTGCTACTCAACTTTGCATTCTCTTTTTCTACCCGTCCAACTTTCTCATCACTCTCTGCTTGGGCACTTTTCATTCTTTCTAACTCTAGGTGGAACTCCTCACATGCCTTACCCGCTTGATCACTATATCCACGGATTATGCTTTGTACCTTCTCAATTTCATGCTCCATTCGTTCGACTCTCCTCATCAGGTCATCCCTATCTATTGAGGGCTCTTCTTCGATCATGACATGGTAGCAGTCTATTGTTACCCGACCAGTTCTAATGTCTAAGACTTCTTTTCTCCTTTGCTTTCCCCTTCTAACCTCGCTTTCATGTTGAAGTGTTTGGATTTGTCTTTTTAAGTTCTTGTTTTCCCCCTTTAACTCTTCATTCTCACTTTCCACCGATCGCATCTCCTTTTCCCAATTTCCTAAGACTTCTGCCATTTTCACTTGATTTTCTTCTATTCTCTCCATCTTGACCTTATTGACATCCCGCTCCACATGCAGCCAATTGACTTGACATTCCAGGCTCTTCACAAGTTCTACCAAGCCTGGGTCTGGAGATCCAGTGTCCTTGCTCTCACTCGCTCTTGCAGTCTCTGTCGACAAAGTAACTCCGCTCTTGTCAACCTCCACATATAGAGAAGATACACACCTATCAGGTCCATTTGTTGCAACCTTTCTGACATTCACTTCTTTTGAGCTACACATGTGCTCACATAACCGCTTTTTCCCACAGTCCTCACATGTGGGAACAAAATCCAACGGGGTGCATATGCGAGGGCAATATTTGGCTATATGCCCCACCTGCTCGCAACACCAGCATCTCACATAATTTTATATCGGGCCAAATCGCCACCCTCGGTTCACATGATGTCTCATGGTCGGACCAAAATATATCCATCTCCTATTTTGTCCAGAATTCATTTGCCTCATGTTGGTCTTCTCAAAACCACAGGCTTGCCTTTGTTGAGCCATTTCTTTAATGAAGAGCAAAGCAGATTTGGGATCGACTTGGCTGTGCCACACAATTGGGGCACCAAGCGAACTCGTAGCACTCTCTATGAGAAGTGCTAAGCCAATTCCCGGCAGACGCACCAAAATGATAAGCCTCTTAGTCCAAGGGAAAGTGTCACACACACACCTATGTTTTCTTCAAATAACTCGTACTAGGCCACTTTCTTTTGCTTTGAGTCCTCAATTGCTCACGAATATGCCCTCTTTTGGGATCCCCAGTAGGATCGCAAAATGATGAGCTTTTGGGAGCTTCTCCCTTCTTGGATGGCTCCCCAAAAAATCTAGCTTTCAATAATGTTGCAATCCTTTCCTTGTCGTGAAGCCCAATGTATAACTCTAAACAAAGGTTCAAGACCCCACAGCATAAAAACTATAACCATGGCAGGAATTGCACACTGCCAGAATAGCTCACTTTCTTATGCGATTTTCAAGATGCTTGTAACATACGATAAATGACTTCATCATTGTTTTCTGGTTTGTTATCAACAACAAACAATAGGAACTCATGAGCATCATGTTGCTGTATAAAAAGGAATGATCTAGATTGCATGCTAGAATTGAACTAGACATTGTTGACCCAGAAGCTGCCAAAACAGACTTTTATGTGACCTTCCATTGCACACATTGCACAGGACTCCTGACTTGTATAACTATTATCCATCTCTAGTCATGTTGACTATTTACTGAGATAGGAGGAATCATAACCAATTACCACCATGTGCGCTCCAGCCTCAACGACAAGAGGAAAAGCTTCAGGAATAATTGATGACATGCACACAGGCAAGATTGTCTGTAGCCAGTTTCACAAGGTCAACCGAGCATGCTATATCAACATCGGTCGCCCCTCCCTTTTTTCTGCTGCAATGAAAACTTGAGTAGCATTTTCAACATTAAAATTCTGCAGGCCCGATATAATCTTGGATGCACATCGAGAAACAAAGTCTCTAAGAGTGAACTCACTAATTGCTACAGTGGATAACACTTGGATCTGTACCTTCATAACTAAGGCAAAGGATGTGTAAGGATTCAAGCATGCAGCGATTTGAGTACTATCCTTTCAAAGAATAGAGTACAGTCTGAACTGGACAATTTATCTGCTAATCAAAATCAATGAACTGAATGGATCCTGGAAATACTGAGTAGATAAGAACACTTTTTCATCCTTTAATCCTGCCGTTGGAAATAAGCTGTTTGCAGCACATCTCACCACATCTTTATACAGCTCCACATTAACTTACCCATATTTTGAAGCTTTGCTAGCAGTGAGCGAATCTCATCTTCATCACCATCCTTTGCAACGTGCACAAGCTTGCTTTCCATCTTCAAAAACCAATGAGCCTTTCATGCCATGTCCTCATCTTTACATGACCATAAAAATCTTGTCAGTCTCCAAAGTAAAATCCCCCTATCTATTCCTGTGGCAACATACACACTGTAATGATGGTGCGCATACACATTCCCTCATCTCACATTGGGCTGAGTGTAATACGTAGGCCCATACGAACCAAGAAAACCATGTAGGGTTTGCTTTCGTCCATGCCATAACTGTGAGTCAAGATGTGACCACTGAAGATAAGATCATTGCAACCACCACCAGCTTTCTTTAACGTATTCAAATGGTCGAAGTAAATTGACCAAGAATTGCATATATCCCGAGTCAAGAACACACTCCGGTGGGTACTCTAAAGGTGAACCATATATCCTATCTTCAGAAATCAAAACCTTTCTCTTTATTTTAGGAAACTGTTTCTCTGAAAACTCTTTTTGACTCGCTCTCAGTGGTTTCCGTATCATCCGAAACAATTTTTTGTTGTTCTCCTCATATCATGCTCAAGGTTGCGCCTTTTTCCACAGGAAGCTGAGGACATTAACGATATTCCATAATTGCTATGTCAGATTCACATAGATACATTGCACGAGATGCTCCATCCGTTTTTTCTCTCTACTGACTTAAAGACGTCATCGATTATGCAATCATTTCTTATTTTTTTGAAATTAACAGTGATGCGGTTCAATGAATAATGACTGCCCATGACCAACAGAGTCGTCGGCATTCTATTTTGGGCCACCCGAATCTTTTATTGTTCACTGACGCAGACTCGACTTCTCTATTAGAACGTAGAGTCGACTCCTCCTTCTATCAGAAATGCAGACTAGAGACCCTCTATCTATCAAAAACGCCATGGATATTGTATACTTACATTTCGATTGGTGCAGCCGTAATGGTGTCTGGTCCACGTGATGAGGATGTTACTGTTGAATACCCTAAATTTTCGACTTCATTTCCCTCTATGTCTCCCTTGTGCACAACTCCATGTAGCTTTGACAATGCGAAGGTGAGGCAAAAAGAGTTCTTAGCATCAGTCTCGCTACATTTTCCAACACTTCTGATGTGAAGAATCTTGTTCACCTAAACCTCCCTGTGCAAATCCTGTAATCAACGCATTCCCCCCGAGACAACATCACGAAAAAGGAAGGTTTTGTAGTACATCTTGTGCCTTTGAAAAGTCACCACATTTGGCATACATGTCTCATGACAACCATGTCAACCAAACTGCAGCCGACTTTATCGATAGCCATTAGCACGCCACAAGATTTCAATGCATAGACAAATGAAACAGCCTCTGGGATAACACTTGGGTACTTCTCCATAAAATATCCAAAGCAACAGGGTCATCACCAAATGTGAACTCTGAACGCCTGAATGTGTCCAAGAACATCTTGGACATGCTTATATTTTCCATAATCGGAACTCCAAACACCAAGGGCATTCCCCTCTTAGCAAGATGTCGTCATGTAGTTGCAAATACCTCCCTTCAAACATTTGATCACTCTTCAAGTACCTGTAATCAAACATCTTCTTCTGCCAAATAGCAACACATTAGTGCCTAAAAACCAACCATTTCTTGAGCTAACATACTCCCCTCTTCTTAATTGCGAAGTCGTCCTCAAGTTATCCAACATGTGATCTGTTAGCTCAGAAAATGGTTGGTTTTTATGCACTAATGTGGGTGTATTTGGCAGGAAAATACGTTTGATTTCAGGTACTTGAAGAGTAGATTTGATGATTGTGCTGACTTCCAACTTTGCATCCGATCAGGAGTTTGGAGTGATATTGGTAATTGGCAGTACATGGAAGATGAGCATGTCCTTGTTGATGACTTAGAAGAATATTTGAATCCAGAAGCTTTGATGATCATGATGGGAAGAATGCAGCATAGTTTTTAAAAGAGAAGTTGCTCAATTATATTCCATCACAGTTCTTATTCTTACAAGGGAGATTTTTGTTGCTAATGCAAGTGATTGTAGGTTGTTTTGTGTAGAAGGGGGAAAGCCATTGAGATGTCACGGGATCATAAGCCTCATGAAGAAAAAAATCGCATTGAAGCATTTGGGGAATACATTTATGATGGGTAGATGCTTTTATTGGCATATCTTTGTTTAATATGTACGCAAAATGTGGATTATTTGCAAAAGCTCAAGAGGTAACGGGTTTTGTTTTTCCCCGTGGTTCTGACAAAAAAACGGAAAAGAAGGCTGGGGGGGGCACATTCTCTGTCGAGGGGGGGTTACCTGTCTTTTTGTTTTTTGCCCCGTTGTTCTAACAGGGGAGAAATGGAAAAGGAAGGGGAGTGCTGCTGTTCGTGGGGGAGGTCGTGGCAGATTGGAGAGCATAGAAGAGGGGTGTGTGCAAATAACGAAAAAAGGGGGGTTTCTTCTTCATTTTTTTGTGTGCAGGAACGAGGGGGGTGTGCAGGTGCACTGTCCGACTAGGAGAGAGGAGGAGGGCAAAGGTTCAGAGACACCCGCTTGCATCAGGGTATGCCGGGGAGCTTCTCATTTGCTGCAGATACGTGGAAGTGCTTGATCATTATGAAAAAGGTATTCGCAGAGAGGCTCTCTCTGGAGACTGGCAAAGGATTTTGAAGTGGGCTCTGATGAGAGGAAGCGCTGGGGAGAGAGAGTAGTACAGGACAAGAAGCCTTGTTCTTCTTGGCTCAAGGGCATATGACGGGAGAGAAAAGGAGGGCTGCCTCCCGATGCTGGGGATGAGTTGGCATGCTCATGTCAACATAAATAACAGAGCTCAAGGACAGAAGACGGGCACTGCTGATAAAAAAGATTCCTTCGCTCTCAAACGGTGGCCTTATTAGATGGGGTCTAAGTGTGATGCCTTTCATCATCTACACTATTCGTGAATACATAGAGGCTGACAGGTGCTATTTGGAAGATGGGTGCTCCCTGTTAGATGTGACGAGGAGGAGCATTTTCTCATGTTTTAGGGGATGGACAAAGAATGGAAGTATGATTCCAGAGGAACATACAACGCTTAGAACGTGGCTACTTCTGCTCAAACCTGAAAAATACAACATTCAGAAGGAGGACACTTAGCTTTACCTCGGCTAGTCTTTGGTTTGCAAAAATGTATGGAACGTTCATTTCAAAAGGGAACTTGCATGATGGAAACTAGTTGGCAGACATGAATTAACGCAGAGGATGATGGCATTTCATCATCAAAAGAGTTGGAAGTGAAGACAGGAATGTACGTCGTGCATCTACATAGTGTTCAAGAAGATATGCTTTGATTCAGAAATGTGAGCGGAAGAACTTCTCTGCTAATGTTTTCACTCCGTACACAAAGCTTTTGGAAAGAAATTATGGCTAAGTGACGTACGAAAATTTCTGAAATAGCGATGCTATATTTGATACACTTCAAAAATGCTTCAGCAAGCAAAAAGGGAGAAACTAGTAAAGAGCGTCTAAAGGTAACAATTATTGAATCTTATTCAGTTTTTCTTTTTGTTGAGTTTCTGGAATACTGGAAGTGTTACATAAACCAAACAATTCTATCTCCAAGCTTGAATGTCTAGAACCTGAGTAAGACTTTAGTGAAACCCATGTTCTACTCCCTTTTCATGAAAGCAATTAGTTCAGGGCAGACTTCATGCAGTGAACTTGAAGGTGTAACATTTGATGCGCAAAGTCTAACCAACAAACGAAATGAATGGAATTTGCAACAGTATAAGTGTTGGTGTGTGCATGTGTGTAAGAGGAGAACGGAAGGAACAGAGGGAAAGGGGAAGTAAGAGTGCATGAGGGTGTGCGAAAGCATAGGTATGTGTGAGAGTGAGAGAAGAGAGTTTGCTAAAAGGTAGCCACTAGAGTTGAAGGCCCCTTAGTGCAGGTATTTGTCCATATTTTCCCGCGGTACATCAGATCGAAATTGTGGATTTGGGACGATCAAATGATGACTTAGCATCAGAAGGTTTGACCAAAATATCATGGTGTATAGGCTTTTTCCCTTGGGCTAAAAGGCGAAACATTTTGGTGCGTTTGCCGGGAATAGCTTGGTACGTCTCTATAAGAGAGTGCCATAGGTTGGGCTAGCGCCACATGTTGGCCGAGCTTGCGGACCCCAGATCTAGTACATGAGCGAGGGGAGCTCATCCTCAGGAGCAACACAAACGCAAAGAGAGGAACGCGCTCAGAGAAGAGCCCTTGAAAGAGAAAGGAGAAGGTGGGAACCGCCAGGTGAGTGGACCTCGATTGGCTCGAAGAAATCAGCCAAAAACGTGTACTCCCGTAGGAGAGTCGTGAATCAAGTGCGGAAGTTTGAAGGAGGGATCCTGAGGCCACATGCACTAAATTTCTGGGATTGAAGTGATATTGACATCACACCTCTGTTCGAAATGGCTCAGCGGATTTCGGTTCACTTGGGGGACTTCACCAAGTTCTCAGGTACTTGGGATGAAGATCCGGATAGTTTTATCCAGCTATTTGAGGTTACCTGTGAGGCCAATGATGTAGTTGACCAGGATCAAAGGTTGAGAATTTTTCCGGCTATTCTCCATGATGAGGCAGCCAATTGGTATGGGAATTTGACACCACAAGAGCGTGAAACTTATCAGATGCTCAAGGAAGCCTTCTTGGCAAAGTTTCGACGACAAGGCTTCCAAGATAGATTGGCCCAACAAATGGATTATTTGCGACAGGGAGTCAATGAGAGCATCGATAACTACATTCAGAGAATGGAGACCTTGGTAAGAAAGATGGGCACGAATGCCCCGAACGATGAGACATTGAAACGAAGGTTCATTTCGGGATTGAGAGATCCTACGGCACAGCAGCATATCAGCCTGACAAGACCTGCAACTTTAATGGACGCTAAGGAACAAGCAAGGCTTTGGGAGGAAGTACAATTATGCCAACAAAGGAAGATGGAGCTCTTATACGAGCCAATGGGAGGCCCAGGTAACATACCAATGAAAGATCCGGTCCAAGGAAGTCCCGCATTGACGACCCCAACTTTTGTAGCTGCCACTAGCACACCAGGCGAGGTAAAGCCTGCGCTAACCGAAGAGCGAATATTGGAGTTGGTCGCACAAGCTATAAAAGCTGCCACAATGACCCAGGAAACATACACAGTAAAACCAGAGGTGACTACAAACCCCAATCAAGTGTTTCGATCAAACACATGGTGTGGAAAGTGCCATGGTTACGGCCATTTGGCTTCAGAATGCCCTACAGTCTCGAGGGTATTCACAGATAGATCACCCCCTAGAATGCGTTGCACTTTTTGTGGAAGGACAAATCACACGGAGGACCGATGTTACAACAAGAGAGCCTATGAAGAGAGGACCATGAAATCGGGAGATACAAGAGAGAGACCTTACACGGGATTGCCCGCTCAAAGTGTCCCACCTACATCTCGTTGGGAAAACAGACCTACTTATGGATATGGTGCTCAGGGTCAAGGAGGAGACTATCCAAGAGGAGCCACACGTGATCAAAGAAGAGATGGTCCAATCCAGTGCTGGAGATGCCATGGCTTTGGCCATACTCAATCTAGGTGTCCAAACGAAAAGAAACCAATTGATTATACCCCACTATGTAGGTATTGTAGTGGAGAGGGCCACTTTGATGAAGATTGTCCAAAACGAAGAGCTGCCGCAGGCAAGGAAAAAGGACCAGTAGGGTCCTCGAATTATGTTGACACTCAGATGCATTCCACAACGAGAGCTCAAGAGCAAGTTCCTACGATCGGAGTAGTGTTCAAGACACCGAACCCTCAAGAAGGCTCTAGCTCGTCAATGCACTTTGTGGATGCTTACGAGGCCAAGAAACCACATAAAGAGCCAACTGTGGCAGTAGTCACAAGGACTCAAGAGTATTCAAAGAAGCATCCGGAAGGCGAAAGCGAAAAAGCTAGCCAGGAGAAGATAACCGAACAGGGAGAGGTAGAGAACCAAGTTGGAGGATTTGATGAGCAGCAAGAGTTTGAGGATGGGGAAGAGATTGAGATCCTTCCACCAGTGACCAAGGAGTTTGTGCCAGGCATAGCACCATTCCCTGAAAGATTAAGAGCTCCGAAGTATAGGAAGGAAAAACAGAGTTTGGAGGAAGTGGACATTGTAAAATTGCTCGCGGACACGGAAGTCACGTTGGACATTGGCACATTGCTAAAATGTTCACCTGCTTATAGGAAACAATTCTACAACGAATATATTAAGAAGCCGAGGAAAGCTCGAGATAAAAAGAGACAAGATAAAGATGTCCAAGGGATCATTCAAAGTATTACGACGCAAATTGATTCAAATGCTCCAGTTGTGACGGTCGAGATTAAAGGGTATGCAGTCCCTGGTGCTCAGTTAGATAGTGGAGCCGCAGTCAACCTTATGACTGAGTTCATGATGAAAGCTTTGGGCCTCAACCACATGGAAGAAACGCCGATGTCCTTGAGAATGGCAGATCAAACACAAGTGAAGCC
Organism: Ceratopteris richardii; assembly: GCA_020310875.1. NCBI lineage: Eukaryota > Viridiplantae > Streptophyta > Polypodiopsida > Polypodiales > Pteridaceae > Ceratopteris > Ceratopteris richardii. The sequence goes on from CM035436.1 coordinate 100,283,802, forward strand.
TACGGGTCTTTTAAAGAATGTAAGCACAGTTGTGGGCGGTCTAGAGTTTAAAGTTGATTATCTGATAGTAAGACCAAGGACCTCAGAGGCTACCTTCTCGATCTTACTTGGACGGCCATGCTGGTGCAAGCTGAATGTGTGCACGATTGGCGCACAGGATTTATCACAATTGGACCGAAGGGCGCTTCAAGTGTCTCCCAATTTGACCGGCAAGAAATTGACAACAACTGAGGAAAGGGAGCAAAAAGCGAAGGAAAAGGTTAGACAAGAAATGGCGCGGGTAAGATTTGCCCTGCGCACGGAGCCTTCCAAGGACCTTTTACAGGATGGATTTAATCTGCAATTGGCCGACCTCCAACATGCGGAAGTGGGCGAGTACATAGATCCTCTATGTTACAAGGATGATTCAGACCAAGAGTTGCTGGGATGGTTGACACATACAAGTGAATTTGAGTGCTACATGTTGAGTATAGACGCAAAGGAACAGTTGAAACTGGAGTTAGCTCCGACAATGGAAGTGCAACAGTTGAGAGAAAGGGTTAGAATGCTAGAAGAAGAGCTTCTAAGGAGAAGTCAACAATCGGACAAAGAAAAGGAAAGTAAAACTAAAGTGCAGGAAGCCATTGCAAAGGCTGAACTAAAGAAATTGGGTATGGCTGAAAAAGAACAAAACAATGATTTACTGGCCAACCATGCACGTGTGATTGGAGAGCACGTTCCAATCACAGTGTCATCGAGGAATAAGGAATATTCGCGAGAAACTCAGGTGGAAAAATGGGAAGTTTCTCCGGAAAAGTTCTTGAGCGTGGGGTCAGAGCTACCAGATGAAGTACGAGATTGCATTAAATTGGCACTCAAAAATTTCAGCAAGGCCTTTGCATGGTCATAGAGTGATCTGAGAGGAATTGATCCCCGAATCTGCCAACATTATATAGACTTGGAAGAAGGTACCCAACCAATATGTCAACGACTCCGGCGGACGAATCCAGTCTACTCGGAATTGATCAAGCTGGAATTGACTAAGTTATTGGAAGCAGGATTCATATATCCCATCGCATCCAGCGAATGGGTATCACCGATTGTAGTTGTTCCGAAGAAAAATAAGAAAATCCGTATTTGCATAGATTATCGTAAGTTGAACGAGCGCACAAAGAAGGATCGTTCCCCTTGCCGTTTACTGATCAAATCTTGGACAGAGTAGCCGGCCATAAATTGTACTCATTTTTGGATGGTTTCAGTGGGTACAACCAGATCCAAATCCATGAAGAGGATCAATCAAAAACTACTTTCACCACGGAATGGGGCACATACGCATATCGTGTGATGCCATTTGGATTATGCAATGCGCCGGCCACATTCCAGAGAGCAATGATAACTGCATATCAAGACTATTTGCAGGATTGGATGGAGATATTCCTCGATGATTTTGCAATCAGAGGCAATGATGAAAACATGATGGAGAGGATCGAAGCTATTTTAAGAAGAAGCATCGAAAAAGGCATCGCATTAAATCCTGAAAAGTGTACATTTGGAGTACGAAGAGGATTGCTTTTGGGACATGTTATTTCCGAAAAAGGAATCGCGGTTGACGAGGATAAAGTGGAAAAAATTGGACAACTTCCACCTCCACAAAACTTGCGGCAACTCAGAGGATTCTTGGGGCATGCTAATTATTATCGACGATTTATATTAAATTTTGCATCAATAGCAGCACCGCTGACGAATCTTTTGAGGAAAGACCAACAATACCAATGGACTGGAGAGTGTCAAGTTGCATTCGAATTGATCAAAAATAAATTGATAAATGCACCGATTTTGGTAGCACCTGACTGGACGAAAGAATTTCGTGTGCATACCGACGCTTCTCATACTGCGGTTGGAGCAGTGCTATGCCAAGCCGATGAAAAGAAGTTGGACCACCCTATTTATTACGCGAGTCGCAACTTGAATAGCAATGAGAGGAACTACACGACTACAGAGAAGGAATGCCTCTCGATGATCTTTGCGGTAAACAAGTATCGGCATTACCTGATGGGAAAGCATTTCACGTTTTATGTGGATCATGAAGCCCTAAAGTATATCATTAATAAACTCGAGTATCAGGGCGATTGATGAGGTGGATGCTACTCCTCCAAGAATTTCAGTTCACAGTGGTAACCAAACCAGGCAAAGCGCATATATTGGCTGACCATTTATCTCGAATTGTTAATGAGGAGCCAATCTCTGGTGTGCCCAACGATGCTCCTGATGGGCATCTATTCCAGGTTGATGCTAAAGTACCTTGGTATGCCAACTTGGTGAGCTTCTTATGCACCACTAAATATCCGCCAGGAGCAAGCAAGAGAGAGAAGCAAAAACTGTTAGCATTGGCGAAGCACCATAGCATCATTGGTGGGCAGCTCTATCGATATTTTGTACATGAAAGCATTTATCGGAGGTGTCTCGAGGAAGAAGAAGCAACCCTAGTGTTGAGAGCATTACATGATGAACCTTGCGGTGGACATTTTGCTGGTGAATTGACGGCAAGAAAGATTTTATTGGCTGGGTATTGGTGGCCAATGCTGTTCAAAGACTCTCACACATACTGTAAGAAATGCGACAAATGCCAAAGAATGGGCAAACCAACATTAGCACATGCTGCTCCTCTTATGCCGGTGCTGGCTCTTAAGCCGTTTGAGAAATGGGGAATTGATTTTGTGGGGCCTATTGATCCTCCCTCAAGACGTCGGTCTAATAGGTATATTTTGGTCTGCACTGACTATGTTACCAAGTGGGTAGAGGCTAAAGCTCTGAGGACTGACCGAGCTGTCGATGTAGCTAAATTTTTGTATGAACAAATTATCACCCGGTTCGGATGCCCATTGGAGATAGTGAGTGATAGAGGAACACATTTTGTCAACGAATTGATCAAAGAATTAATGGAATTATATAAGATCAAACATAGGAAAAGCACTCCATATTACCCGAGGGCGAATGGACAAGTGGAGGTCACCAACAAGGTTTTGGAACAGATTCTGACAAAGATAGTAGCTGTGCATAGGCGAGACTGGGATGAGAGACTTTTGGAAGCTTTGTGGGCGTATAGAACATCCTATAGAGTGACGACGAAGAGCACTCCGTTCTCCCTAGTATATGGCGAGGAAGCCATCTTTCCCATCGAAAAAGAAGTTCCGACATTAAGAGTGGCCATCGAGGCTAGGCTGGGAGAGGAAGAGTCATTAAAGGAGAGGTACATACAACTGGTCAAGCTAGAAGAAAAGAGACTCATTGCACAGCAAAGTCTGGAAGCTATTCAGAGAAGACGTAAGGAGAGGCATGACAAGAATCTCAAGACCTATGCGATTCAAGAAGGGGATTTGGTGCTAGTTTATGATAGTAAATATTATAAATTCCCGGGGAAGTTACAAACAAGATGGGCAAGACCGTTTAAGGTGGTGGAACTCAACTCTAATGGTTCCATGCAAATTCAAGATTTAGGAGAAGAATGTGCTCCCGTGAAGGTTAACGCGCTTCGAGTTAAACCATATTTCAAGTGACATTAGGACGGGAGAAGCCAGACGAGATCCAAGCAGAAGGACGAAGTAGATTCCTTGTACATAGATGTATAGTTACATATATATATATATATATATATGCGCATATGTAAGCTATGATTTGTGTGTCATAAATATTCTTCCTTGCTAGTTCAAGAATTTTGGACTTCTAATTATTTTTTGTGTTGCGCAGAGACTGTTAGGAGCTAAGTAACAAAATGGCAGATCAAGTAACTCAACTCTATTTGTACGAGCTAAGGATATATTTCTCGGACCAAACATTCGCCCGCATGGACATAGATGTCGACGACTTTGAGACGGAATATGATGTGGAGGAAGCGCATTGGCTGGTATGCTTCATAAACCAGGGTTTGGATGTTATGTTTTATATTGAGTGTTTTGAGGAATACCTGACCCGACATGTAGGATGGGCGGGGGATCGATATTACTATTTTGACCCTTCGAGGGAAATGCCTAATGAAGAAAACGATATCACTTGGGCTTGGGCAGATGTGTTAACGATAGGAAGTGATGACGGAGCTCCTGAAGTTGAGCCTGACTCACCCTAGGGAAGTCGTTGGGATGGGAGTACGATGTGAGGCTACATGAGACATCACGGAGACCCACATTCTAGATCGTCTAAGGATAGGTACAGGAGGGACTAAGGCATAGCTAGTTGTAGTTACCTAGTGAACAGTCAAATCGATGAATACATATGTAGTATCTATAATTGAGAGAATGGAGTGAAGAGGTGGTTGATCTGTCAAAGGCTAGAGTGTATATGTTTGCATGCATGTGTGGGAAAAGTGGGAAAAATCCCTTTCTTCCTCTCCCTAATTCTCAGGACTGGCCAAATTAATTAACTATAAAAAATTTTTTAAAAAAAGGGAAAGAAAAGAAAATTTGTGTTGTTGTGATCGTACCCATGCGCTATGGTGGGCTAGTAGGTGGTTGGATTTATCCTAGCCGGGTGGTTAGGACCACGAGCCGCAACTAGTTTCGCCATAGGCTTGGGATGTATATGTTTATGTCTTAGCTACGCGCCATAACGGGTTGGTAGGTGGGTGGAGCCATCGTGGCTGGGTAGTCACGACCACAAGCCGTATCCAGCTTCGTTATGGGTTAGCTGATATATGTTATGTGTTATCATTGTGTGTTTGTGTGTTGTGTGCTGCATTGCATTGGTAGATGGGTGGAATCAACCTGATCGGGTGGTCAAGTCCACGCATCGCATCCAATGTCAACGTAGGCCAACGTGTGATTAAAATAAAATTTACCTATGAAATTATTCCCCACTCCTGAGGGGGAGAGAGAGAGAGGAGAGGGCGATGATCGCCTAGAAGGGAACGTTATTTGCTTGTGTGATTGGTATGTGATGGCTTGTGACAGATCAGCTCACTTTGAATCAACAATCTTGAAGGCACGGAGACTCTATATGTACTTATGGATGAGGCTTTAGCGAGGTAATGCAACGGGTTTGCTTTACAACTTGTGTGCTCTATCCGAGGGTTTTCAAGAGTGTGGGACACTCCAAGGTGTTTTATACCGGTCTCGACTTGTACTCGAATCTCGATGGTTTTTGTGGGACGACGATGGGGATTCTTCGAGAGTGTCTGTTCATGGAATATGTGTACATAGTGAATAGTAGGTCAATAAAAGGGGTATGCATTTTGGGTATGTTGCATCTCCTGTTGAATTCATTTCACTTGTTGTTGTTATTTTGATATTTCCGTTTCTGTTTTTTGGCAATGACAGTTGCATGTGTAAAACATGGAAAGGTATGCATGTGTTATTTTGGTTGAGACTATTTTCATAATGGAATGCATGAGCAATTTGATGCATGTTGGAATGGGAGTTGCATAAAGGTGCGTGTTCTTGGATCATTTTGGAAGTGAGTGATTTGCATGTATTCATGAGTGATTTTTTAGCACTAATAGCTTCAATGAGTGCAGGTCCACTTGGAATAATGGCTCGATGGAAAGGTATGCAAGCTTGTTATACACTGATATTTTCATGGCTGTTTTGATTAGATTGCAGCGAGAATGGCTCGTCGAGGACGACTTCGCAAATAAGAAGAGGGGAGTATGTTAGCTCAGAAAATGGTTGGTTTTTATGCACTAATGTGGGCCTATTTGGCAGGAAAATACGTTTGATTTCAGGTACTTGAAGAGTAGATTTGATGATTGTGCTGACTTCCAACTTTGCATCCGATCAGGAGTTTGGAGTGATATTGGTAATTGGCAATACATGGAAGATGAGCATGTCCTTGTTGATGACTTAGAAGAATATTTGAATCCAAAAGCTTTGATAACGACTTCTGGATCTTATTATGGGGTATTTTATGATCATGATGGGAAGAATGAAGCACAGTTTGTAAAAGAGAAGTTGCTCAATTATATTCCATCACAGTTCTTATTCTTACAAGGGAGATTTTTGTTGCTAATGCAAGTGATTGTAGAGTTGTTTTGTGTAGAAGGGGGAAAGCCATTGAGATGTCACGGGATCATAAGCCTCATGAAGAAAAAAATCGCATTGAAGCATTTGGGGGATACATTTATGATGGGTAGATGCTTTTATTGGCATATCTTTTTTAATATGTATGCAAAATGTGGATTATTTGCAAAAGCTCAAGAGGTAACGGGTTTTGTTTTTCCCCATAGTTCTGACGAAAAAACGGAAAAGAAGGCTGGGGGGGCACATTCTCTGTCGAGGGGGGGTTACCTGTCTTTTGGTTTTTTGCCCCGTTGTTCTGACAGGGGAGAAACGGAAAAGGAAGGGGAGTGCTGCTGTTCGTGGGGGAGGTCGTGGCAGATTGGAGAGCATAGAAGAGGGGTGTGTGCAAATAACGAAAAAAGGGGGGTTTCTTCTTCATTTTTTTGTGTGCAGGAACGAGGGGGGTGTGCAGGTGCACTGTCGACTAGGAGAGAGGAGGAGGGCAAAGGTTCAGAGACACCCGCTTGCATCAGGGTATGCCGGGGAGCTTCTCATTTGCTGCAGATACGTGGAAGTGCTTGATCATTATGAAAAAGGTATTTGCAGAGAGGCTCTCTCTGGGGACTGGCGAAGGATTTTGAAGTGGGCTCTGATGAGAGGAAGCGCTGGGGAGAGAGAGTAGTACAGGACAAGAAGCCTTGTTCTTCTTGGCTCGAGGGCATATGACGGGAGAGAAAAGGAGGGCTGCCTCCCGATGCTGGGGATGAGTTGGCATGCTCATGTCAACATAAATAACAGAGCTCAAGGACAGAAGACGGGCACTGCTGATAAAAAAGATTCCTTCGCTCTCGAACGGTGGCCTTATTAGACGGGATCTAAGTGTGATGCCTTTCATCATCTACGCTATTTGTGAATACACAGAGGCTGACAGGTGCTATTTGGAAGATGGGTGCTCCCTGTTAGATGTGACAAGGAGGAGCATTTTCTCATGTTTTAGGGGATGGACAAAGAATGGAAGTATGATTCCAGAGGAACATACAACGCTTAGAACGTGGCTACTTCTGCTCAAACCTCAAAAATACAACATTCAGAAGGAGGACACTTAGCTTTACCTCGGCTAGTCTTTGGTTTGCAAAAATGTATGGAACGTTCATTTCAAAAGGGAACTTGCATGGATGGAAACTAGTTGGCAGACATGAATTAACGCAGAGGATGATGGCATTTCATCATCAAAAGAGTTGGAAGTGAAGACAGGAATGTACGTCGTGCATCTACATAGTGTTCAAGAAGATATGCTTTGATTCAGAAATGTGAGCGGAAGAACTTCTCTGCTAATGTTTTCACTCCGTACACAAAGCTTTTGGAAAGAAATTATGGCTAAGTGACGTACAAAAATTGTTGAAATAGCGATGCTATATTTGATACACTTCAAAAATGCTTCAGCAAGCAAAAAGGGAGAAACTAGTAAAGAGCGTCTAAAGGTAACAATTATTGAATCTTATTGAGTTTTTCTTTTTGTTGAGTTTCTGGAATACTGTGAAGTGTTTCATAAACCAAACAATTCTATCTCCAAGCTTGAATGTCTAGAACCTGAGTAAGACTTTAGTGAAACCCATGTTCTACTCCCTTTTCATGAAAGCAATTAGTTCAAGGCAGACTTCATGCAGTGAACTTGAAGGTGTAACATTTGATACGCAAAGTCTAACCAACAAACGAAATGAATGGAATTTGCAACAAGTATAAGTGTTGGTGTGTGCATGTGTGTAAGAGGAGAACGGAAAGGAACAGAGGGAAAGGGGAAGTAAGAGTGCATGAGGGTGTGCGAAAGCATAGGTATGTGTGAGAGTGAGAGAAGAGAGTTTGCTAAAAGGTAGCCACTAGAGTTGAAGGCCCCTTAGTGCAGGTATTTGTCCATATTTTCCCGCGGTACATCAGATCGAAATTGTGGATTTGGGACGATCAAATGGTGACTTAGCATCAGAAGGTTTGACCAAAATATCATTGTGTATAGGCTTTTTCCCTTGGGCTAAAAGGCGAAACATGATCATCACTCAATCAAATACAAATCTTTACCTTGTATGCCTATTCTCTTCTTCCTCGATGTAGCACCTGCAATCGCCCTCATACAATCATCGGTTAGTACCAAAATCCAATCATTCCACTTACCATCTTTGTCCATCCTCTCGCATCTTCATCGACATGTCCACCTGTCTGCAAACTTCATTAAGACATTAGAACCTTTTTTCATCAAATCACAATATGTACAACCAAAATGAAAAGACAATCATATCCTTTATCCACATCACACACATATATACTCAGCACACACATCATGATCTCGCATCACACATGCATTCTCGTCACGCACAACACGCATGCAAGCAAAAAGCCCATCCACATTCCCTCTCGTCACTCTTCTAGACTGTTCGTTCAACACGTCACGAATCTCTACTCCACATATCAACACACTTTCTACACACACCATCAAAAACCATTTCCGAGTTCCGTTTTCGATACTTTTCCAGGTCACACGATCGTTTTGCTGATTCCTTTGTCTCATTTCTAACCGAGTTCTCTTGCCAATTTCCCATTTCCATCCCACCTAGGGTTTTCTATTCCCAGTTACCTTTTCGTCTACTCTGTGCTCTTTTGTTCATCAATCAGATCCTATGCTTGGTCGCCACCACCTCTCCTAAATTGATGGACACACGGCAAAGACCACTCAAGCCTAACACGAGCTCACCTCGACAGGACCACTCATTATCAACACGATTCAGGACTTCTCAAGTTGTCATACCACCTAAGAGCCAAACTGCACACTTCCTAAGAGTTCGCAAATGAACAAAGCAACTAGCACACTTGGATCCTTCAAGTCCAGGTCTTCCACAGACACATTGCAGCCAAAACCCTAGCCGAGCTTAAGCTTTGATTCGACATGCCTCATCAAGAGTCCACACATAACCCAAATCCCCACAACACATATACACATTCCCATCCGAGCATCATGCTCTCTCACCTCTCTTCTATCCCCCCTCGAGCGAGGAATTCATCTCAATTTTTTTTTTTTCCTCACATTTTTCTCTTTTTCTTTTCCATCATTTTTTCACATATTTACTCACACTTCCCGGTCTACGCCGAAGCTGGATGCGACTCGTGGACTCGACCACCTGATCGAGTTTATTCCACCCATCTACCAACCCAACGAAGCGCGCGACACACAGACAGCTAGCCCTATGCGAAACCGACATAGGTTCGTGGCTTTGACCACCCGGCCAAAGTGGGTCCACCCACCTATCGGCCCACATAGGCGCGTAGCCACACTCACACATACACAAACATATATTTTTTCATTTTCTTTTCATTCCCGCATCTTGAGAATCAGGAGACAAAATAAAGGACCTTTTCCCAACCCAACCAGTCACGACACACACATATAACTCCCCGTGGACATCCCGATGAGACATATCTCCTCTGTGCTGCCACTCAAGCCAAAATCCAGCCACTAATGCCATGGTCAACCCGTCCTCACAAAACCCGCACATACTAACCACCTTATCGACTTGAAACCTCAAAAAATGTCACTTTAGTTCCTAAGCGTACAACAGACTTGGTCCATCCGTCCTCACATCTCTGACTCGCAATCCGCAAAGCAAACCCTAATCAGACTCAAGCCATCCTCACCGACATCCATCGCCTCGTCTATCTCTTTTTCATCTCCAACCTCTGCCTCGCAGAGATTCCACCTGACCTGGTAAATGACTTGGGAAACTACCATTACCCGTTGTGCCCCTCAATGACTCAAGCCTCGCTGCTAAGTCCCTTAATCCTTGCTTGTTGTACTCAATATCACTATGATATTGGAACAGGTCAGATTCAATGCCTCGAAACCGATTCCATATTTGCTCCATCTCTTTATCCTCTCTCACCCTTTTTGCATATCCGAGGGGGATATCCTCCCTCTTCTCAACTCGAACGGTCAACTTCTCGACTTCCTCTCTAATCGATCTTTCCTCCCAAATCCTATTCATATTTTCTACATCCAAATCATCTACCTTCTTCGATAATTCATTCTTCATCCTTTCTAACTCTGCTCCAAACACATCCAACCTGTCCAACATGGCTTTCAGCTCTCCTTCCATTTTTCCTACTTTCCAGTCCTCTACCTCTCCTCTTGTCTTGTTGTCTTTCCGATTCATCCACCTACCGAGCTTGCTACTCAACTTTGCATTCTCTTTTTCTACCCGTCCAACTTTCTCATCACTCTCTGCTTGGGCACTTTTCATTATCGACGGATTATGCTTTGTACCTTCTCAATTTCATGCTCCATTCGTTCGACTCTCCTCATCAGGTCATCCCTATCTCTTGAGGGCTCTTCTTCGATCATGACATGGTAGCAGTCTATTGTTACCCGACCAGTTCTAATGTCTCAGACTTCTTTTCTCATTTGCTTTCCCCTTCTAACCTCGCTTTCATGCTGAAGTGTTTGGATTTGTCTTTTTAAGTTCTTGTTTTCCCCCTTTAACTCTTCATTCTCACTTTCCACCGATCGCATCTCCTTTTCCCAATTTCCTAAGACTTTTGCCATTTTCACTTGATTTTCTTCTATTCTCTCCATCTTGACCTTATCGCCATCCCGCTCCACATGCAGCCAATTGACTTGACATTCCAGGCTCTTCACAAGTTCTACCAAGCTTGGGTCTGGAGATCCAGTGTCCTTGCTCTCACTCGCTCTTGCGGTCTGTGTCGACGAAGTAACTCCGCTCTTGTCAACCTCCACATATAGAGAAGATACACACCTATCAGGTCCATTTGTTGCAACCTTTCTGACATTCACTTCTTTTGAGCTACACATGTGCTCACATAACCGCTTTTTCCCGCAGTCCTCACATGTGGGAACAAAATCCAACGGGGTGCATATGCGAGGGCAATATTTGGCTATATGCCCCACCTGCTCGCAACACCAGCATCTCACATAATTTGATATCGGGTCAAATCGCCACCCTCGGTTCACATGATGTCTCATGGTCGGACCAAAATATATCCATCTCCTATTTTGTCCAGAATTCATTTGCCTCATGTTGGTCTTCTCAAAACCACAGGCTTGCCTTTGTTGAGCCATTTCTTTAATGAAGATCAAAGCAGATTTGGGATCGACTTGGCTGTGCCACACGATTGGGGCACCAAGCGAACTCGTAGCACTCTCTATGAGAAGTGCTAAGCCAATTCCCGGTAGACGCACCAAAATGATAAGCCTCTTAGTCCAAGGGAAAGTGTCACACACACACCTATGTTTTCTTCAAATAATTCGTACTAGGCCACTTTCTTTTGCTTTGAGTCCTCAATTGCTCACGAATATGCCCTCTTTTGGGATCCCTAGTAGGATCGCAAAATGATGAGCTTTTGGGAGCTTCTCCCTTCCTGGATGGCTCCCCAAAAAAACTAGCTTTCAATAATGTTGCAATCCTTTCCTTGTCATGAAGCCCAATGTATACCTCTAAACAAAGGTTCAAGACCCCACAGCATAAAAACTATAACCATTGCACAAATTGCACACTGCCAGAATAGCTCACTTTCTTGTGCGATTTTCAAGATGCTTGTAACATACGATAAATGACTTCATCATTGCTTTCTGGTTTGTTATCAACAACAAACAATAGGAACTCATGAGCATCATGTTGCTGTATAAAAAGGAATGATCTAGATTGCATGCTAGAATTGAACTAGACATTGTTGAACCAGAAGCTGCCAAAAGCGACTTTTATGTTACCTTCCATTGCACACATTGCACAGGACTCCTGACTTGTATAACTATTATCCATCTCTAGCCACGTTGACTATTTACTGAGATAGGAGGAATAATAACCAATTACCACCATGTGCACTCCAGCCTCAACGACAAGAGGAAAATTTCAGGAATAATTGATGACACGCACACAGGCAAGCTTGTCTGTAGCCAGTTTCACAAGGTCAACCGAGCATGCTGTATCAACATCGGTCGCCCCTCCGTTTTTTCTGATGCAATGAAAACTTGAGTAGCATTTTCAACATTAAAATTCTGCAGGCCCGATATAATCTTGGATGCACATCGAGAAACAAAGTCTCTAAGAGTGAACTCACTAATTGCTGTAACGGATAACACTTGGATTTGTACCTTCATAACTAAGGCAAAGGATGTGTAAGGATTCAAGCATGCAGCGATTTGAGTACTGTCCTTTCAAAGAATAGAGTACAGTCTGAACTGGACAGTTTATCTGCTAATCAAAATCAATGAATTGAATGGATCCTGGAAATACTGAGTAGATAAGAACACTTTTTCATCCTTTAATCATGTCGTTGGAAATAAGCTGTTTGCAGCACATCTCACCACATCTTTATACAGCTCCACATTAACTTACCCATATTTTGAAGCTTTGCTAGCAGTGAGCGAATCGCATCTTCATCATCATCCTTTGCAACGTGCACAAGCTTGCTTTCCATCTTCAAAAACCCTTGAGCCTTTCATGCCATGTCCTCATCTTTACATGACCATAAAAATCTTGTCAGTCTCCAAAGTAAAATCCCCCTATCTATTCCTATGGCAACATCCACACTGTAATGATGGCGCTCATACACATTCCCTCATCTCACATTGGGTTGAGTGTAATACGTAGACCCATACAAACCAAGAAAACCATGTAGGGTTTGCTTCCGTCCATGCCATAACTGTGAGTCAAGATGTGACCATTGAAGATAAGATCATTGCAACCACCACTAGCTTTCTTTAACGTATTCAAATGGTCGAAGTAAATTGACCAAGAATTGCATATATCCCGAGTCAGGAACACACTCCGGTGGGTACTCTAAAGGTGGACCATATATCCCATCTTCATAAGTCAAAACCTTTCTCTTTATTTTAGGAAACTGTTTCTCTGAAAACTCTTTTTGACTCGCTCTCAGTGGTTTCCGTATCATCCGAAACAATTTTTTGCTGTTCTCCTCATATCATGCTCAAGGTTGCGCCTTTTTCCACAGGAAGCTGAGGACGTTAACGATATTCCATAATTGCTATGTCAGATTCACATAGATACATTGCACGAGATGCTCCATCCGTTTTTCCTCTCTACTGACTTAAAGACGTCATCGATTATGCAATCATTTCTTATTTTTTTGAAATTAACAGTGATGCGGTTCAATGAATAATGACTGCCCATGACCAACAAAGTCGTCCGCATTCTATTTTGGGCCACCCGAATCTTTTATTGTTCACTGACGCAGACTCGACTTCTCTATTAGAACGTAGAGTCGACTCCTCTCCTTCTATCAGAAATGCAGACTCGAGATCCTCTATCTATCAGAAATGCCATGGATACTGTATACTTACATTTCGATTGGTGCAGTCGTAATGGTGTCTGGTCCACGTGATGAGGATGTTACTGTTGAATACCCTAAATTTTCGACTTCATTTCCCTCTATGTCTCCCTTGTGCACAACTCCATGTAGCTTTGACAATGTGAAGGTGAGGCAAAAAGAGTTCTTAGCATCAGTCTCGCTACATTTTCCAACATTTCTAATGTGAAGAATCTTGTTCACCTAAACCTCCCTGTGCAAATCCTGTAATCAACGCATTCCCCTCGAGACAACATCACGAAAAAGGAAGGTTTTGTAGTACATCTTGTGCCTTTGAAAAGTCACCACATTTGGCATACACGTCTCCTGACAACCATGTCAACCAAACTGCAGCCAACTTTATCGATAGCCATTAGCACGCCACAAGATTTCAATGCATAGACAAATGAAACAGCCTCTGGGATAACACTTGGGTACTTCTCCATAAAATATCCGAAGCAACAGGGTCATCACCAAATGTGAACTCTGAACACGTGAATGTGTCCAAAAACATCTTGGACATGCCTATATTTTCCATAATCGGAACTCCAAACACCAAGGGCATTCCCCTCTGAGCAAGATGTCGTCATGTAGTTGCAAATACCTCCCTTCAAACATTTGATCACTCTTCAAGTACCTGTAATCAAACATCTTCTTCTGCCAAATAGCAACACATTAGTGCCTAAAAACCAACCATTTCTTGAGCTAACACAAGCATTATCATGGTTTGCCCCAATCTTGGAGAAGAACATGGCAGTACTTCAGGACTATGAGGGGTTTCTCAGAGAACTCTCCGCCACATTTGGAGATGCAGATACAAGTCGAGTAGCAGAAACAAAACTTCAAAAGTTACGTCAAGGTAACCGCCCTGCCTCTACCTATGCATTTGAATTTAGGCAATTGATATGTGATCTCACTTGGCATGAAGATTATTTCATAAGCCAATTCAGATGGGGTTTAAGAGATGATGTGAAGGACCTTTTGCTCACGATGCCAGAGGTTAAAACATTGAATGAATATATCATGCAAGCTATTCAATGTGATAACCGACTTTTTGAAAGGAAACAAGAAAAACAAGTAGAAGGAAGACCTCGCCAGTGGAAACCTTTCCAACCCACTACTAAAGATGAGTCCATGCCTGAACCTATGCAAATAGATGTAACTAGGTTTCAGCCTCTAACACTAGAAGAGAAACAGAGAAGGAGAGTTAATAAGTTATGTCTCTACTGTGGAAACCCTGGACATATTGCAATTAATTGTCCAAACAAGAGAACAAACTCCAGAGTCGCAACCACCCTTGTAGAGTAGGGAAACGAGGAAGTCCAGTTGTAAAAGAGACCCTACAGCCAGACCATGATATAAGAAAGGGTCTCATAATTCCAGCTACACCCATAGAAACATGTCTTGCACCTGTCAAGTTAATCATGCCCAAGAAGACCCTTTCCCTTACAGCCCTAGTAGATTCAGGAGCCTCCTCATGTTTCATCGATGAAGGATTGGTTAAGAAACATGGAATTCTTGTACTTCGGAAGAACAACCAGTAGTAGCTGAAATAGTAGATGGACGACCTCTAGCATCTGGGAATATAACCATGCAAACCACACCATTAAGAGTACACCTTGGTGACCATGAATCCCACATATGTTTCAATGTAATATCGAGCCCTGTACATCTAGTTATCATTGGAATGCCCTAGTTAAAGAAGCATAATCTAGACATTAATTGGGAAAAGAATAAAATCACCCGTCGAGATATCCAGAAGAACCCAACATATGTTGGAGCCAAAGCCTTCATACATGCAGTAAGGAAGGAACCTACATATATGATCTATGCCATACCAGCTCAAGAATCCAAGAAAGATGATCCAGTACAGCTACCGAATCAGTACAAAGGCTTTGAAGATGTTTTTGAAAAGAAGAATGCAGATATTCTCCCAGAGCATAGACCTTACGATTGCCCCATAGATCTTCAAGAGGGAGCACAGCCACCCTTTGGACCAATCTACAGACTATCTCCAGAGGAACTTACAGAACTACGCAAGAACATTGATGAGAATCTAGCAAAGGGGTTTATCAAACACTCCAAGTCTCTAGCAAGAGCTCCTATTCTATTTGTAAAGAAGAAGGATGGGACTCTCCGGATGTGTGTAGACTATCGTGGATTGAACAAAGTCACTATTAAAAACAGATATCCTCTACCACTCATATCAGAGCTCTTGGAACGCTTTGGAAAAGCAAAATTCTTCACGAAAATTGATCTTCGAGGAGCTTACAACCTTGTCAGGATCAGAGAAGGAGACGAACGGAAGACAGCATTTCGAACAAGGTATGGGCATTTTGAATATGTAGTTATGCCATTCGGTCTGACAAATGCTCCAGATGTCTTCCAACATATGATTAATGATATCTTTTGAGAATATTTAGATGATTTTGTTGTAATATACCTTGATGATATCTTGATATTCTCCAAAAATCTAGAGGACCATGAAGAACATGTAAAGATAGTCCTAGAGAAACTAAGAGAAAAAGGCTTATATGCGAAATTGGAGAAGTGCTCTTTCCATAAGACAGAAGTGGAATTTTTAGGGTACATAGTATCAGATAAAGGAATTTTTATGGACCCTAAGAAGATTGAGACAATCCTTGATTGGAAACCACCTTCATGTGTTCGAGATGTACAATGTTTTTTGGGGTTTGCTAATTTCTATAGGATATTCATCAGAGATTACTCCAAGATAGTGACACCTCTTACCAAGCTTACAGGGAACTCCAAATTCTCATGGACCGAAGAAGCAGAGAAGGCCTTTCAGACCTTGAAATCAGCATTTACTACCGCTGCAATTCTAGTTCATCCTGATTCCACTAAGCCCTTCTTCCTTGAGACAGATGCATCGGACTTTGCTCTAGGGGCCATTCTTTCCCAATATGGAGATGATGGACACCTACATCCAGTTGCATATCATTCAAGGAAGTTTTCCCCTCCAGAAATTAATTATGAAATTCATGATAAAGAACTTCTTGCTATAGTAGACGCATTTGATACATGGCGTCACCATCTAGAAGGAGAAGCTCATAAAGTCATTGTGTATTCAGATCACAAGAACCTAGAGTATTTTATGACCACCCGGATTCTCAATGGAAGGCAATCTCGATGGAGTAACTTTTTATCCAGATTCGACTTTGTCATCACATACCGTCCAGGACGTCATCAATGTCAGTTAGATGCCCTGTCCAGAAGATCTTAGCTTGCACCAAAGAAGGGTGAAGAGGCCTTTGATCAACAAGAGAGTGTATTACTCAAGCCTGAGCATCTCCAGTTAGCAGCTATCTCTTCAAGCCATCATGAAGATTCATCCTTGAATCAGTTAATCCGTGAGAATCTACCACAGGATGAATTGTTTTGTAACGTTAAGCAGAAAGCTCAAGAAGGAAAATTCCAAGAAGTAAACAAATTTTAGGAAAAGGATGGTTTACTAATCTATAACAACCTATTATATGTCCCTCCAGGAAAGCCCAGGATCCAAGTACTTCAACAACGCCATGACAACCTTGCAGCAGGACATTTTGGAGTGAATAAAACAATAGAACTCATATCAAGGGACTTTTGGTGGCCTCAGATGTGGAAGGAAGTCAAAGAATACATTCGAACCTGTGATTGTTGCAATAGATCTAAGGTACCCCGACATAAACCTCATGGCCTCTTGCATCCTCTACCTATTCCAGAAAGGCCATGGGCTTCATTGTCTATGGATTTCATCACAGATCTACCAAAGTGAGATAAGTATGATGCCATTCTTGTTATTGTGGATAGATTTACAAAGATGGCACACTTCATTCCAACTACCAAGGCAATCACAGGTGCAGCCACTGCTAGACTTTTTCTCAGGTATATATTTAGGCTTCATGGACTGCCTGATGACATTGTCAGTGATCGAGGTCCACAGTTCATATCCAGCTTTTGGAACAGTCTTTGCAAGCTCCTTTGTGTTCAAGTTAAACTATCTACAACAAATCATCCACAGACTGATGGACAAACAGAACGAGTGAATCAAGTCCTGGAGCAATATCTCCATTGCACTAGCAATTATCATCAAAATGATTGGTTTGAGCTTTTACCCTTTGCAGAGTTTGCTTATAACAATAGTGTTCATTCATCTACTAAGCAGACTCCCTTCTTTGCTAATTATGGACAACATCCAAGGATGGATAGACAACTGTCAAATCATCTCAAGAACGCAGCTACCAGAGACAAGGCCTAGTACCTGATGGACATTCACAAAGAACTCAAGGAAGAGATCCATAAAGCTCAACAACAATATAAGTACTATGCAGATCAACATCGTGTCGAGAATCCATTGTATCAAATTGGGGATAAAGTATGGTTATTCAGAAACAACTTGCAAACTTCAAGGCCTTGTGCAAAGTTAGATCATCAAAGATTTGGTCCATTTACCATCTTGGCCAAGATTAATCCAGTCACCTTCAAGCTCCATCTACCAAGTACCATGAGAATACATCCAGTTTTCCATGTATCCATGTTGGAACCATATCAGATTTCACCATTGAGGGGGGAGAGACCTAGTCCTTCACCACCTATCGAGATTGATGATCATGAAGAATTTGAAGTTGAGCATGTCCTAGATTCGAGAATATCCCGAGGAAGATTAGAGTACCTTATTCATTGGAAAGGGTATGACATCAGCGATCGTACTTGGGAACCTGTAGAAAACCTTCAAAGAGAACCAATCAAGGTTCGAGAATTCCATAAGAGAAATCCAATGAAGCCGAGACCAGAGAACGTGACCGCTCCTCATGGAACTTGTCGCTTGAGGGGGAGGTAATGTCATGGACAAGGGAAACCATCCTGAATCTCAGATTCCATGTGAATCCTATATCTCATGATTGGTTCAGAATTTGGGGAAGCTAATGCTTCCATTGCATCCGGAACGTGCCAAAACCCTAAGATCGACTGTCTTCTTGCTTGATTCTGATACCCGAAGGTCCTGATTCAAATCGATGACATCATGATGACATCATCAAGTCGCAACCGCCCTTGTGAACCGCCCTTGAAAACCTATATAAGGAGGGGTTGGCCACATTCATAATCAGTCTTGCCAATACCAGTCTTGGGAGCTCAAGGAGTCGTGACCGCCAAGTAAGTACTCTACAAGTTCCAGTTCTAGTTCTTGTCTTGTTTACAGTCCATTCCTAGCTTAAGCTAAGTGTGGATAGATCTTTTGATTGCTTAGAGGTACGATAGGAACACTCAAGTTCTAAGAGACTCTAATTTCTCAAGTCTAAGAATAGGTTAAGTTGCAGTCAAAGGACAACCTAAGGGGAAAGAACTTAAGCTAAGTGGACGAAAAACATCAAGCATGACACACTTAAATGCTCTTGACGATGCTTAGCTAAAGATAAGAAAACAAGTACCCAAGAAATTAAAAGAAACAAGTGATTGGTATCAAAGAATGAGCAACGTGGTTGTACAAGGATCATTGGATTAATTAGAAGGGCATATGAACCTGAGATCAGGAAGAAACCTAGGGAGAGACCGTCAAAGTGTTAGATCATCAGATGCTAGTGTCAACCATATAGCTAGGTCTTGGGCCCAACAATTGAGTGATCACTTGTTGTATAAATACAGCTTCCTAGAAACTAAGCTACCATTCAAGGGTATAAAATCAACTAGTCTAAACCACCAAGGTGAAGAGAGAGCACGTCTCCACCCATCCAACTCCACCCATATATATACCTCAAGACCAAGGGGGGGGAAATGTGAGGAGAGCTTGCCAAGTGTCCTCTCCACATGGATTCTAATCCAAGGCATTCTAACCTTGGAAATCACATGCAATCACATGGCCTTCACATGGATTCTTAAAAGGACTTCTCCCAAGCTTGTACGTAGAACTCTCAAGGCTTGAGAGGCCTCCCTAAGGGTTAAATACCATACCCTTAGGAAATATCAATCCTAAGGGTCAAAAACCCTTCAATTGGGAGTAATAAGTCCAAATATTTCAAGGGTTCAAACCACACTCTTGGAGACACTTTCCCAAGGGTTTCCCAATAGAATCCAAGGGCTCTCCAAGTGGTTTTGGACCCTCAAAACCCATGTCTTTGGCCACTTTGACCCATTGTTATACAACATTCTTCCCCCCTTTTACATTTTCGTCCTCGAAAATGTGTGTAGGTATATTATGTGGAGTATTCCCCCGTGCCCCATGATCTATACTCTGAGCATAGTCATCTCTCTCTCTTTAGATTCATTTCCAGTAATCAAATAAGGGCTAATCCCTATCTTAATCTAAAAGGAAAAGAATCAAAATCCCTGCCCAAATCACTTTCTCTTAGTCCACTTGAATGTACATGCATGCTTGGTACCTATGGACTAGTGAAATGGGTGGTCTTTTTCTTTTGGCACTTTCACAAACCTTGAGCTCCATAAAATAATACATTTCAGTACACTTTGTACTTCCCTAGAAATTTATAATTTTATAAGTCTATGATAGAGATCCTATCTCTATCTTAAAAGGGCCAGAAATTGGATTCGTCTTCCACTTTCAACAGAAAGGAGAGGAATCTTCATATGTTTTGAACTTAACTTATTCTTTTATATTCCTTTTCAGATACAAATATACTTTATTTGTATTTTCCAGGACTTAGCTAAAGATATGAACTTAGCAAAGTGTATCTAGTGAGTCCCTGCCAAGACATGCTCAATAAAATGAGGAGAAATACTATCTTCTCATTCATTGGCAACTTAGGTGGACTTATTTCAATCATCTAGGTTTTCTTGAAATATAAAGTTCAAGTATTCTGAATGACAATATACCCAATTTTAAAAGTTCATGTCTACAAGTGGATCCCTATCTTGATCATCTTTGATTTTCTCTTGGATTAATTCTCAGAATAGAGTTTTAATCCTTTTGGAAGTTTTAACATTCAAGACTTAGATCCAAATATGGCTTTAGGAATTTGGAATTATTTGGTAGACAATTCTCCTAAGTCTCTACCCTATTTGTTCGTCTTAGCTTAGTATGTTCTTCCAATGAGAATCGGTACTAACTATCTTGAACCAACTATGGTTTAGATAGTTATGTATACTAACCTCAAAGTTCATCAAGCTTTGCAAAGAGAAACAAATCTTAATAAATCAATTCCTTCAAATCCTTAAAATTGAGGAACAATACTTCATCAAGACACCCTCTAGATTTCCTATTGGATGGAGTTGAGATGATTCAAGTTTTGCAGCTTTAGTTCCAAGGACTTGCAAGAAAGATACCTGTTTCTAGGCATCATATCTCAAATCTTGCTAGGAACATTCTTGAATCACTTGTTCCAAAGATTCAAAAGAAGATCTTTTACAGATCATTCTTTCATTCAAGACTATTATACTTGAATAGGCTTGACTTTACTTTTGGAGTTTAACTTGGTAAACTCCCAAAGTTCTTTACCCTCTTTACTTATCCAAATTTATTGTTCCATATAAAATTTGGCTATGCATTTTATTAAGAAAAATGCATCTGCTTAAGAGGATAAAAGATAGCCTTTTTCCAGGATAAATGTCATGTTCATTCTATTTACCCTTTTGTTCATACAACTAGGTGTATTAAATTGGTTCAAAGTGGTACATTTCTACACCTCATAATGAACCTAAGACTTTAATCTAAATGGTCTTATCTTTAAGGCTTATCCCGATGTTTCCTATTGGATCTTGAGTCTATTTTCTCTCTGGCCATCAGAGAAAATTCTCAATGGGCGTTAGTTCTTATTGTCCCATACCAGTGAGTTCTTTCTCCAATCTGTAGAACTACATCCTTAACCTTTCCACATTCCTACGAGCAAGTGATGGCACAAGTGTGTGAGTGAGAAGCACACAAACATGCACACAGATACACACACATGCACACAAGGCAAGAACAAGGAGAGGAACAATGGAGTTCTTTGCATTAGTCAAAAATTCTCTTACATAAGCTCAAATCACTAACAATCTAACCTCAAAAATGAGCTCTCTAGCTCTATTTATAGTTTTTTTACTAGCTTTGGCCCTGTCTAGACCTAGTATCCAACCTAGTTAAAAATTAGGTTCTAGAGCATATTTGAGGGCTCAAACGGAATCTAAAAATTATGAAAATTGGTATGTATCTAATTCTAATACTCCTCAAGCTCAAGGAATCCTCAGCTTGCACAATCCTTCCAAAATGGCATACGCCAAGTTTGGCAAATTTCCAAGAGATGATCTAGATGCACATGTACACACTTTTGAAATTAATTAGTGTATTAGATAATCTAGATGATAATGCAAACAAGGCTCAAGTCTTTCTATCAACCTAGGTGAATGAAGTAGCAAGGTGGTTGAGGAAATTTCATTGAAATCAATTTCAACAATATGAGGTAGTCCATGATGCTTCCCTACAAAGATTTTGGTTAAAGAAGAATCCAACACAGATCTTTGACTTCCTACAAAATAATAGGCAAAAAATGAACCAAGGAGTGCAAGAACATGTGAAAATATTATGGACTCACCTTAGAAAATTACCTATTGCAAATGCAAATTTACCCACAGATGTTATTACATAGTGGTTTATCAGTGGATTAAACTTGCAATTATGTCAAATCATGATAATCAGATGCATTAGAAATATCGATTTGGATGCATTCATAGAAATGGCCTTGTAGTTGGAACATAAAATCAGAGGCTTCATTGAAGATCTAGAATGGATGAGAACTGGGAAGAGTAAGTTAGAGGAAATTTTGAAACAAGTCTTCTACATTAAATGTAAAAATCTAGGTCACGTTGCCACTAATTGTGCACTGAACCAACTATACTACGTTATATGTGAAAAAAATAGTCACTCTTTGGAGACTTGCTCATATAATGCTAAAACCCAAAATCATCTGGTAGTCAATGCAATTATACAAGAACTTGGAGAATCCTTAGCCAACTATGTTCCACCCCATCTTCGTAATACAGATTACCCAACATATTCCAATTCCCAAATGCAAATACATGAAAATTATAATCCATTACGATGGAATCAAGGATATGTCAAATCCACTAATCGGCAACTATACTTCTGTTGTTGCTTTTGTGAAGAAATGGGGCACATTAGACCAATATTGTTAAGATGCACAAGAGGATTATAAATGGAGAAAATATATGCAAAACCCTATGAAAAATATGGTTATCATTTCACTTGCAGAAGCACATGTTGTTATTGTACAAATACGATCCAAAAAGATGCTACAACCAATTGCAAAATCCTTTGAACTAGGTTTCAAAGAGCAACAAAGAATGGTAGCAAAGGCTGCAAAATAGGCTCAGCATAAAGCCCTAGTCTTCCCCACACCAGAACCAATCAATGCTTCTATATCTGATACACCACCAAAGAGCACACCCGAATTGTCATCCGAATAAGAAAAACCATCCAAAGAATCTACGCGTACTATGGCATGGGATATTTTATCCCAAGTCATTATCACCTTACCATTGGGGCAGCTATTGACCTTTGTACCTTAGATTCGATAGCAATTTCAATAACAAGTAAGAGCTGACCAGATTTGGGTACCATCTACAATAATAGTACACCAATAACTAGATACTACCATAGACCATGTCGTCCCTTCGATGGCGGGTTCAGAGTTAACATAGCTCTTTTCTGCCCTCTGCAAGAAATTAGGGTGGATTCATATTGAACCAATTGAATTTTTTGATCAATCGTGAGTATACCTCATAGGGTTACTTCACAATGTTCAATCACATTGCAAGGTAGAGTCTTTCAAATGACTTCATGGTTGTTGGCACTCAAGGTCAAGCACGAGATGCGGGAACATGTCAAAGAAGTGGACACACAAAAAGAGGGAGCATATAGGGAGCTTGAAGAAGTATATGTCAATTTTTCAGAAGAAATCCCTAAAAAAATAGTGATTTTGATCACTAAAAACCATTGTAAATATCATTTCATATTTTTGCAACTCCATTTTATTCAAGCGAAGGAGTCCTTGAGCTTGAGGAGTGTTAGAAGTGTCCATGTACCAATTTCCATAATTGTTAGACTCCATTTGAACCCTCAAATAATCCCTAGAACCTAACTTTTTAATAGGCTAGAGACTAGGTCTAGATAGTGCCAAAGCTAGTGAAAAAGTATAAAAAGAGCTAGAAAGCTCATTTTTGGGGTTGGTTTGGTAGAGATTGAAATTTTTATAAGAGAGTTCTTTTGTAGTAAAAAGCATTCCATTGTTCCACTCTTTGTTCTTACCTTGTGTGCACGTGTGTGTATATGTGTGTGCATGCTTGTGTGCTTCTCACTCACTCACTTGTGCACTTCACTTGCTCATGGTCATCATACCTCCCTTATGTCTTCCTAGATTGACAATTATGGGGTGGATCTCCTCATTTTGGTACTTTCCATTGTGCTAGAGTGACACCCAATTTGGCACCGTTCTTGGGGATCAAGCTTTGAGGACGAGCATGTGATGGTAATATGTAGAAGCGTGACATTGGAATCATAGGTAAGTATGTAATTTTTCAATTTTCATTACTTTCTTCACAATCATCATCATCTCCATCATCTCTACTCTCCATCTTCTTGCGTCATCATCTTCCCCATTTTGTTCATGCCTCCACCTTCAATACCAATTCCCTCATTTCATTTGTGAGTGCGAGAGAGCTTGATTTGGTGTGCTTGAGAGTTTTTTGGTAGGAACAACATTCAAAATTATGCACAGGTAGCGAAATATGTAAAGTTTCTATGTTTTCATCATCTCTGTCGAATGTGTCAAACCATCACGATGGTCTGAGAAGTTCGTGTTTTTCCAAATACATTGTGTGAGGGTGTAGAGCATCTTGGTGCACTAAGGACTCCATAGTTGCATTCAAAAAAATTGCATTTTTGTGGAACATCATGATGGGCTCAAGCAATTGCGACAATGCTAGACCATCACAATGTCTTGATGATCTAAGACCATCATGACGACATCAGACCATCACGATTGGGTCAAGCCATCACAATGATCTGAGACCATCGCAACAATGCCACACCCTTGCTATGAGATATCATGCCATCATGATTGGCTCATGCCATCACAAAAATCCATTTGACCATCTTGACGACACCAGACCATTACAATAGTGCTTATGCTATCACAACATTCACACGCCATTGCAATGGTCTAATGCCATCATGATCATTACATGCAATCATGATGTTCACACACCATCACAACGGTCTAATGCCATCGCTACTGATACATGGTGTTGCTCTAGCACAATGGTAAGTACCACGTTAAGAAGCTTCACCTCCTTAATTGTCAATCCGTGGGAGAGGTAGGAGTGATATGAAGATCGTGAACGTGAGATGATGTGAGAGTGAAGGTGAGAAGCACAAAGATGCACACACACATACACACACACAATGAAGAGACAAGCAAGACACAATGGAAGGTGGGAAATTAGCTCTATTACTCAAGAATACTCTTACAAGCTCAAATTAGCTGTATGCTCACACTAACCAAAATGAACCAACCTCAAAAATGAGCTCTCTAGCTCTTTTTATAGTTTCTAGACTAGTTTTGACCGGTTTCACATCTAGTGACCGGCCTAGTTAAAAAATAGGTCCTAGATGCTATTTGGAAGGGTAAACGATGTCTAAAAATAACGAAAATTGGTACGAGCATTCTACCTAAGCTCCTCAAGCTCGAGGACTCCTCGGCTTGCACAAAATGGAGCTATGGATTACAAAATGGGGTTTTCTATGATACATATGTTACAATTAGTGATAACAATCACTGTTGAATGTTTGGAGAATTAATAAGAAATATATTTGTTTGAAAAATTGATCCGCCTGGCTCCCTTCTCCTTCTTTACATGCTTCCGTGGCGTCTGTGCCTCTGGCTGCTTCCAACACCCCCCTCCCTCTCGCTTCTGTCGTCCCTGACAAAACCTTGTTGTGAGGTCTGCCGAATGTAGTTCTGTAGGAGGTCTTGAGCGAGGGTGTGCTCTGATATACGAATGCCTCGGGCTAGATCAACCTCGAGTTTCTCCCAGTCGATAGGTTGCGGCTCGTCTGGTGGTGGGAGCTGATAATGTGTGGAGTACACCATTCGTTCACAGGCGAATAATTGCAATAAGTGTGTGGGTCTGCTTATAAATACCTCTGAATGGTACTCCCAAAAGCCGGTGGTGAACATTTCTTCGAATGTCTGCTTGTAACATGCCGGTAGATATTTGATCCTGCAGTGCCAGGCGTAACACACCCGTAGCGATGGCGTTGTGCTCATATCATAGACTAAATCAAAGTTGCCATGCTCAAAGCCCGGGGTGTTTACATGGGGAGCCTTGATGCGTCGGAAGACTTTAAAGACCATCTGCATCATGTCAAAGATTTTGACAGTCATGTGCGCGGCAATATCATCCATATGCTTTAACCTAGGGAGCCAGTGGCGGATCGTCGCCATCATGTAGCCTACTGTGGGTAACTCGATTGGTGGCCTGAAATAGGGATAGTTCAGCCAGTCTTGGCACTGCTTATTGTTCTGTAGCTTAATAGCGAAGGCAGTCCAAGAGTGGCGTCGTGGGACTGGTCCCCAGCACGGATTAAATTTTAAGTGCAGCGGCGCTTTTACCCACGTGCTCATCATCTCTGGATAATTTTGCAATAAATCTTTGCGCCAGTCTGGTTGAAGGATTTCACCTGTCTGCGCCCTTGGTGGCAAGTCCTCTGGCGCGAATTGAGTGGCATGCGTTGGTTTCATACCTGTTTCTTTCTCTATGGCTAACTGGTATTCAGCCATTAACATGAAGTACGGTTTATATTGGAGCTCATGCCCAGATATGTATCGTCGCGGGGCCAATTGAGCAAAGAATGGTGACTGTAAAATTTTCTCTTCAATTATGGCCATGGCATGTAGTTGTGCCTCTACT
The DNA here is from genome assembly GCA_020310875.1 of Ceratopteris richardii. Lineage (NCBI taxonomy): Eukaryota > Viridiplantae > Streptophyta > Polypodiopsida > Polypodiales > Pteridaceae > Ceratopteris > Ceratopteris richardii. Next base: position 100,310,051 of record CM035436.1, read on the forward strand.
CTGACCGAGTGTGTCGTTCCGAGTTCTTCCACTGTCTTCATCCACGCGGGGGTAGGTAATTCATAGGTCATCTGGCCTTCGGCCGTGACACGTCCGCCTGGGATGGGTATCGGTTCGTATGCCTCTTCAAATGTCTCCTCCACCGGGATAGTGACGGTTTCTTCCTCAGCTGGTAGCTCAGGTGGGGAGTCTGGCCTTGGTGGTGCTTCATAGACTGCAATTCTAGATTCAAGAGTTGTTACCTGGGCCCGGAGTGCGTTGAGTTCCTCTAAGATTTCAGGGGCAGGGTCCGCAGGCGCTGGTAATTCTGCTGCTACTTGTACTTGTTGTGTTGCTGGTTCTCTGAGCTGTAGCAGTTTGTGATCTTCCTTTAACTTTTGATGCTCTTCATTCATACGATCATAGTCCTCGAGCAATCGCACATGATCATCTAGCAACATCCGCATCGATTCAGATGGGATTGCCTTGAATCTGCTCGGACTTAAGGGTTGGTCTGGGTGGTCCAAAGCCGCTTCCAAGTTCTCTCTATTCTGCTCTTGGAGTCTCTGGTTCTCCTCTTTTGCTGCGGCTAAGTGTCTTCTTAGTAAGCCCATATTTCTAGTAAGCGTTGCATTGCGGACGGTCTGGGCTCGAAGTAGGTTATCCAAATCCGCGGTGGCCTCTTTGGTTTTCTCCTCACTTTCTAGTTCTAATTTGTGATAGGCCTCTCGTAAATCTTGGTATCGGCTGTTCAGTGAGGCGTTCTCAATTGATAACGAATTAAGCTGCGTTTGTAGTTCATTCGTCGTCTTCTGCAGCTGTTGATAGTTGGTGCCGAGTGATGCAAACTCATCGCGGACTTGCGTCATGCATGTGAACATGTGTTGAAATGCGGTGTCTATGGTGGGCGATAGTAGTAGTGAAGTGCTAAATGAGGATGCAGTGGGAGTAGATGCAGTGGGAATGGGAAATGGGGTTGGGACAGTGGATGCAGTGGTGATTGTGGAAAATTGTGACGTGCCTAAATAGGAGGGTGTTGTGAGTGGAGTGGGTGGTGGTGAGGTGGATGGTGATATGTCCATACCATTGGACGTGTTTAGTGTTGTGACTGTGAAAAGTGGTGTGATTGTGGGTGGTTGTGTAGGTGTGAATACGGGATTTACAAATGTAGAGTAGTTTACAGGGGGGATGGTTGGAGCAGCTTGGTGAAACGGGGAAATAGGAGATATGGTGGGTTGGGGAGGTGAGACTGGTGAGAAGGTTAGTGGGGTTAGAAAGGGGAATGGGGGTCTTAGAGGTGGGGGAAACGCTGGGAAGGATGAAGGGGTGAAGGGGTTAACATATGGATGCGGAGGGTTGGGTGTGGGCATGGTGGTATGAATGGGTAAGGAAAAGGTTGTGGCTATGTTGCCTTGTACAGGTGTGGATGTGGGAGAAGCAGGTGGGTGTGCGGGGGATACAGGATGGGTTGGTGAAAGATGAGGTGAGAGGGGAGTAGAAGGGGTGGATGTTATTTCGAGGATAGTAGTGGTATGTACAATGGTAGTACGGGATGGGGAATCTACAAGGATGGGTTCTGCGGTCAATGAACTTTCGGGGACGAGGCGTGCCTCCCTGGCTTGTGCTGAAGATTGAGCTCCTGTTGGTACACGAATATACTCCCCGGGTTTTGAAAGTAGTCGCACTCGGCGGGGATCAAACTGTGGTAGTTGCTTTCTTTGTAAAAACCTGAGTGCTTCATGGGAGCCTACTGATTTGACTAACTCTCTGAACCCTCTGATGTAGGCGTCTTCGAATCCTCCGGAGATGAGTTCCTGTTCAATTAATGCCTGGCTCTCCTCTTCAGTTAACTTCTTCCGTGCCCAGACTTTCTCCATCGTTCGATATAATTTCTTTATGGCCAGCGTGTATGCTGCGGCTTCGAAAGTCTCATCTTCATATGTGCTGGTGTCGCCGTGTGTGTCGGTTTGTTGGCCTTGGCCCTCTGTCTGTCCGTCATGTGAGCCCTGGCTGGCTTTGTCATCACCTTCGTCATCGTCGGTGGCAGTTCTTTCATCATCAGAGCTTGACACAGCTTGTCCTTGTGGCAGATCTCGTGGTGTGGTCGGGTAGCTGGGACGTTCGTATTCCTGGGAGAACAGTTGTGCTTCTGAATACTGGAATTCGTTTGAGAATGCATCAGGCATCTCAAAATCAAATGTCGTGTTTATGGGGTCGGCCTCCATATGTGGTATCGGGAAAGAAAACGCTTCCGCACCAATAGTGGTGGGAGCTTCTGCTGTTGTGGTGGTGGGTTCTGAGGTGGCGGCTGCTTGAGGTGCAGCAGTACTAGTGGTGTCCTCCGTAACCACTGGTCTGGACAACCTTATGCGAATAGGTTGTACAGTGGGAGCAGCTTCTGTCTGTGGTCGCTCTGGAGAGGGTTGTGGTGATGGCGACTCTCGCACTTGAAGGCAAGGGATGGTGCCTCGCATGCGCTTACCTGCCCGTGTCCTACTGGGCTTCCTGGCTTTCTTCGTTGTGCCCTTGAATGCCTTCAGTTCTTCTCCTGTTAATGCACGCTCGATGGGCAAGTCATAAGCTAAGCACATATACACAATTCTAGTGAGTGCACAACATCCGTTAAGCACTTTTTTGCGTTCCCATCTGTGCTGTGCCAAATACATTTGGTCTATGATCCAGCTTGCCAGATCAACAGTTTGAGGTCCCGTGCATGCCAAATATAATCCGAACCAGATTCGTTTATGGGGCATGGTAAATCTGTCCTGAGCTGGAAATGCGAAATGTTGCATGCATATCCTTAGTGGCTTTGACAGCTCAGGTGTAATGCCCGAAATCTCCTCCCACTTAGTGACATCCCCACGTTTCATCGGTTTTGGAATCAATCTCTCTCGATCTGTGGGTGTGTGGGTGCCATGGATCTTGATGGCTGCTCTGATTAAGTCCTTAGAGAGATAAAATCTCTTGTAAGGTGGATCATCCACTAGAGTAGGCAATATGAAGGTTCCTGGGATGTCCTTATTCTCTGATGCCAGTAAGGTAGTGATTAAGTAATAGCACCTGTAAAAATCCGGTTTGGGCAGAGGATCACTGAAATACTCTGTGAAGCCTGCTCTGGCCCAAACATGAGTTAAATCCTGGGTGCTTTGTAGGGCTTCGAACTCTCTGGAGAAAAACTGGTACTTTCCCCACGTGCGGTCATCAAATGTCAGAGAGGATTCAAATATAAAGTCCGCGTCCGCAAGGGGTCCTGCAAGTCCCTGAAACCAATGAGAGTTCCGGTGTATCTTCTCTGTGTAGCCCATAGGTGGATTGTCGATAGGCATGGGCCCTGGAAACCCTTGGAATTCCGGCGGTGGAGCAGTCGGGTGGGACTCTGCTCGTAGCACGTTGAGGGGCACAGCCGCTACACTGGGGCCTGCTCCTGATGTTCCTTCGTCGGTTTGCATGGTGATTGGGTCGCTAGTGAGAAAGATCTGCTACAAAAGATTAACACATTAGCATGGAAATTAATTATGATCCCATTAAAGTGAGACCGCAATCCCTTTCCATAACTGATGCGTAACCCGTGTAGCCAAGTGCTGTGATGTGATGGATGCAATGTTTCTTGCAGCACTAGTGCAGGTCTCTAGACACCTATACGTTTCAGATCATGCATACATTTCTTGATGAGATGAGATTACGAGTGATGTGTGATGATGGTGTGTGAATTTATACAAGGTTTAAAGGTTAGTAATTGAGTACAAGGTCGTATGTTAGTCGGGGGGTAGTTAGACAATGGGTTAGGGGAAGACGGTTGGACACGTTTCGGTATCCATTTCCTAAGGATCTTGGAGTGGGTGGAGGGTTTCTGCTGAGGTTCAAAGGGTGGTGTCGGGTGTGGTGGTATCGAGGGATGAAATGAGTTGTGGGGGTTATATATTACATGGCTTATTGGTTGAGCTATGATACATGGTTTGGGTACCCAAATCTGCGTGGGTGTGGGTCGATTGATAAGATACTTCTTGGCGATCCAAATTTGTCGAATGCTCGGACCTGTAGGAGACTGTCGAGGGGATGGTGGATACTGATTCTGTTTCTGCCTTGCCTTTTTCTTGTTGATCTCTGCTTGGTTGGAGATCTTTGGTGCTTTTTGTCCTTTTGGCACCCATATTTGTCTAGTGCCGCTGCCTTTGGCTGGCCTGAACTGCCTTCCTTGTTGTTTCCTCCGATACTGCAGTAGGTCTGGGTTCCTTTGTCGTGGTTGACTCTGTTGTTGCTGGGGTTGAGAGGTCGGATGGACACTCTGCTTTGGAAAAGAAGGGAGATCCAACACTTGCGTGACCTGCCCATTAGGAAGTGATGCCTTTTGTAACTTTAATCTAGGCCAGTCCGCAACAAGTTTGGAAGGATGAGCACCGCAGGGTGTCGTGCTCATTTGGCCGCTGATGCAACCCACCTGACCGCTGATTGTGTCCATCTGCCCTAGCGGATGGGTAGCTACCTCTTCTAGTTTGCAGGAAGTCCCAGGGAAGATCTCCTGTCGTCCTTCTGATTGACAACTGTCCATAGCCAAGCCCGAGTGGGTTGGTGTAGACGTAACTTGACTGGTCGGATTAAAGATCTTCCGGTCTTCCGTCGCATGTATTTCATAGGGTCTAGGGTTACAAATCTCAGGCGGAATGCTGTTAGGGAAGTCAAGCGGTATCACTCGCTTCTGCTCTAAGGTTCCAATCTGTAAGGAGCCTTGTCTAAGATTTAGGTCCACTGAGTGATCGTATAGCCAATCTTGGCCAAGGATTAGGGGTTCTATCAGGTCGTCATCATGGCACACTAGTAGCTTCGCTGTCATGGTCACATCCTTAACGAGGATAGGAAGGTCCACCTCACCCATGCAAGGGGTTTCCATGCCACCTAGGCCTATGAGGTATGCCTCAATTGGCCGCATTTCTATTCCTGAATCCTTATAGTGGGACCATCTAATCGCACTAGTTGCAGCACCTGAGTCAACCAAAGCCCTGAGTTCTTGGCTATGTTTACCGTGTTCTAGCCTAACTGTAACGAATGGTCTCCTGTCCACTATGCTAGGATGAGTGGTTGACTTTACTTGACACATGGCCATGGGGTATCTGGGTGATATCTCCAGATGGTTATAATGTTCTCTCCCTAGTCCTTGTCTTCTTAGCTTCATGCGCTTAATGCGTTCTATGGCTTCTGCCTGAGCTTCCGCTCGTATTCTATTTTCTTCCTCCTTACGCTTCTTTGCCAACGTGAGTCGTCTAAGCATATCCTCAGTAAGAGGTTCTTGATATAACCTGACTCTACAGCCACTAATGTAATTAGGCATTATATCTCCTTCTAAGGTAGCTAACTGTACTGCTCCACTAGTCGAAAGTCTGTTAATGATCATAGGTCCATAACCTCGCTTTTCTAACTTCCGTGCGTGCTGTTTCAGCGTATATACTAGAACTAAATCTCCTTCTTTTAGGCCTTTATCTTTCACATGTGCATCAAAATATGCTTTCTGTCGCTTCTTTGCTGCGTATATTCCTGCTGCTGCCCTCAGCCTTGTTTCTCCTAATCGTTCCAAGTCCATTATTCTTGCTGATAATTCATGGCCGGTCCACTGATGTTCTTGTGCAACCTTAAGGGTCGGTATCAAGAAGTCCAAAGGAAGCACTACATTCTGACCAAAAACCATCTGAAAGGGAGTTGCATTGAGTACGGTCTTGTAGGCCACTCGATATGCCCAAACAGTGTGGTGTAGCTGTTTGTCCCAATCTGAACGTTTATTGTTCACGAGTTTCGTCAGTACGTTACAAAGTATCTTGTTAGTGCTTTCAGCTTGACCATTGGCCTGAGGATGATATGGTGCAGATTTCTTGTGAATCACCATAAAATCCTGTAACAAATATTCAATGACTTGGTTTAGAAAGTGAGTGCCTCGATCGCTCACTAACTCTATAGGCAATCCATATCTTGTAAAGACATTTTCAAATAAGAATTTTGCAGTCGTGTGTGCATCATTCTTTTTTGTGGCTTTTGCCTCTACCCATTTCGTCAGATAATCTGTGGCAACTATAATGTATTCCGCATGTGTACCTTTTGCAGGGGGGTTGATGGGTCCTACAAAGTCTATACCCCACTTAGAAAATGCACGTCCGCCCATCATGGGTTTCAATGGCATTTCATCTCTGCGAGTAGGAAACTGAGTTCTTTGGCACACGTCACATCTCTTTACATAGGTATGTGCATCCATGTGAAGAGTGGGCCACCATAATCCTGCAAAGAGAATGGCTTTGATTATCCTATCTGGTCCAAAATGACCTCCTGCAACACCTTGGTGTGCAGTCTCTAGTATGCTCAGATAATCGCTTTCATGAACACACTGTCTCAAATATCCATCTCGTCCTCTTTTGTATAGATTATCGCCAATAAGTGAGTAGTCTTGAGCTTCCTGCTCTAGACTGCGTTGTCGAGCTAAGGTCATTCCTTGAGGGAATGTGTTCGTCCTCAAGTAGGTCACCAAAGGTTCACTCCAGTCTGGTGTGAGAGACACGTGATATAGTGTAGCATGTTCTACTGGTGGTCTTTCACAACACACGTTGCATTCCTTACACAACTTGTAGACATCTGCTTCCATCGTAGGCCAATATACACCTAATCTATGCAGAGTCTGTAATGTTCGATGTTTTGAATGATGTTGCTTTACTGCACCTATGTGTGCTAATTGCAACCAATTCGCATGTTCTGATTCATCTACACAACAAGCAAGAATCTTTTGATTATCCTGTTTGTATATGCTTCCTGCCATTATTTGGTATCTCTGAGACTTGGTAATCTCTCCTTCCTTGATCTTTATTCTAGGATTCTTGGGTCCGTATGTCAGAATAGGGACTAAAGGCTTAGCCCATTCTGGTGCTATCTCAAGGTTGAACAAGTATGCATCTGGTAGATCATCCGCTACTCATTGAGGAGCTTCTCCTGAGGTTAATCTTGAGAGGTGGTCAGCTCTAAGATGTGTCTTTCCTTTCCTGACTACCACTTCAAAATCATACTCCATGAGTAATAGAAACCAACGTATCAATCGTCCTGTGTTACATGGTTTATTGACTAAATATAATAGGGCTTGATGATCTGTAAAGAACTTGAATTTGTTGGCCAACAAGTAGTGCCTAAACTTCTTTACAGCATAGATCATCCCTAGTCCTTCTCGTTCCGTCGTGGTGTAATTTCTTTCTGCTGCGTTCAGTTGTCTGCTAGCGTAGGCTATGGGGAGATCGATGTTACCTTCATTCGTGGGTTGTGCTAACACACATCCTATGGCGTAATTGGATGCATCCACATGTACATGGAATGGCTTACTCCAATCTGGGGTAGTCAATATAGGTGCTGAGCACAAACGTCGTTTAAGTTCATTGAATGAATTTTCACATTCATCTGTCCACTCAAAATTGGTCAAAAGAGAGTACAGAGGCTTGGCTATGATTGCATACATGTGTATGAATCTCCTATAATAACCGCAATGGCCCATAAATGCCTGTACCTCTTTCACATTAGTTGGTCTAGGTAATTCTGCAATTACCTTCACCTTTTCCTCGTCCGTAGAGATTCCATTTTTTGACACAATGTGTCCTAGAATTTTTCCTTGTCTGACCATGAAAACGCATTTTTTTGGGTTCAAACAAACTTGATATTCTCGACATTTGTCAAATATTTGTCTTAACTCTGGGATATGTGTCTGCCTTACATTTGAATGAGCACATAAGTCATCGACATAAACTTCCAAGCTCTTGCGTAAAAATTCCTTAAAAACATGACACATAAGTCGCTGGAAAGTGGCGGGTGCATTTGTTAAGCCAAATGGCATTACACGAAATGCAAATATGCCCCATTCAGTGGCAAAAGCCGTCTTGTGTTGGTCTTCTGGAGCAATGGCTACTTGATTATAGCCTGAGAATCCATCAAGAAAGCTGTAAACTTCCTTGCCCGCAACTCTTTCCAATAGGTGTTCCGTGATAGGAAGAGGATAACTATCTCTAATCGTTGCGGCATTAACTTTTTTAAGGTTAATACACACACGCAATTTTCCATTCTTCTTGGGCACAACCACAATGGGGGATACCCATTCGGTATGCTCAATTTCGTAAATGAATCTTGCTTCTATCAAACGATCTATCTCCTCTTTAATCTTCGCAGCGTAGTTATCATTATACGTGTAAGGTTTTTGTTTGGTCGGTTTTGCATCTGGAGTCATAGGGATTCTATGAGAACATATATCTGGATCTACTCCCTTCAAATCTTTGTAACTCCAAGCAAAAACATCTCTATATTCGCGCAATAAGGCAACTAATTCTTCTTCTTCTTCAGTCGTCAAATCATGCCCTATGTATGTACATTTTTCTTCTTCTCCTTCTATGGCAACTATGACTTTCTTGGTTTTCTCTCGGTTATCATATGCTTGTCCATCATTCTCTTTTCTATTAGGCATTCGTACCATGATTCTTCTCTCTTCAATTTCATATTTCTTGAAGTTCTCGGGTACTTCAAATAAAGATTCTTCTTTTTTCGACATGGTTTCTTTCTTCTTTCTCTTCTTGCCTTCACTCTTAGTAGTCACTTCTGTGGCTAACCTTACCTCGTTCGTTATGTCCTCGTGTCTCTGAGTGTGAGTCTCTATTTCGTAGAAATATTCTTCCTCTGATGCAAAGGGTGGGTCCATGAGAATTGATTCTAAATCAAAATCGCTTGCATCCTCAAATGCATCAGTGTCTGGTTCACACTCTTCTAAAATTGCATCGCCCATGATTGGCTCTATCGTGAAAACTGAAATGTCATAGCCATCCTCGTCACAGTGGGGTGTCCATTGTTCTTCATTGATGGCTACATCCATGGTTGCTAGGATTTCCGCCCAACCATGGGGTTCAAACTCCTCGTCTGGGAATACTACAGGTGCATAGGCTGGATCTTGAAGGGTTCGTGGATGTTGTTCCGCACCTAAGGTCCTGGCTTCTAACCGCTCTTCCTCTTGTTTGGCTACTTTACACATCCATAAATGGGTATCCTCATGCAACCAAGAAGGATCTGATTCTAATGAGTGCACGGATTCCGTCTCTACTGGTGTCTTATGGATGGTATTCCATTGTATTGGGGGTACATCTCTATGTGAATAGTCTTTAAGATTGACTTTGGTAGTCACTCCTAAATGTTGCAAGTACAAAGAATTAGTTCCCCAATCTTGTACAATTTGCAACTGACGCATGAATGGTCGTCCCAATATCATCTCATACGCATGATTTTTAGCAAAGTCACAAATGGCGAAAGTATGCTCAAATTCTACACCACAAGTGGTGAGGGATATGCCTTCTAGTAAGCCTAATGGTTTTTCTATGTGTCCATCAGCCATTTGTAGCTTCATCCTGGTGGGTCTGAGGGCTGGCTTACCCCAACGTTTCCATAAAGCGGTGGTAGCGATGGCTACTCCGGCTCCTGAATCTAAGATGGCTTTCGTGGTGTAGCCCTGATGGGTTATTGGAAGATATGTGTTACCTTCCTCCCCTTCGCTTACATCTCCAATCTTTTCCACAGGTATCTCTGGTACCTTCTTATGGGATCCTATTTGAGAGGGTGTGGTGGCTAGCTCCGGGAATTGATTTGCTACGTGCTTCCACAATTCTGGTTTTACCTTTAACAACTCCTCCAGAGTGAGATTACATTGTACTTTCGTGTTCTTGATCACTTCCGTGTTCCTAGGGATCACTGATTCTTCATTCCTCACTATTATCGTGGGTGCTCTCATACTAATAGACTTAGCTTCCCAAGGTCCCGTGAACTGAGGTAATTCTTGTAGAGAATTATATTCAAATCCTGTGGGTTCACTCAGTCGTTCCACCTCTACATCGTCATATATAGAGGGGATGTCTTGGGGAAATTGTTCTTGCAAGTCGTCTATTTCTTGGATAGGAGGATGAGTTCCTTGTTCCTTTCTCCATTTCTCTTCTTGTATTTCTCTTAAAAATTCATGTGAGTACCTATGTATGGAAGACAAATTGTCTTGACTTTCTGTATTGGGTACTTGAGACAGGGATGGTGCAATCCTTTCCTGTGTCTCTGGGACAATAGGGTTCCTAGACTGATCTTTTTCTCTTTGCTTTCAATCAAATATTCTAGCCTCTCCATTAGTCCTTGAAAGTGTAGTTCCGGTTTTGCCATGTTATTCCAATTAAGATATCTAGAGGCTTCAAACAAAGCTTGTGCTAACTCTACCATCTTCATGCAAAGTTTAGTTCTCTCAATTTCTAGATCAGCTCGAGGGTAGTTTTTACTCATTTCCGTGACTTGAGGTCCCTCTTTTATTCTAGCCTGATATGCACGAAACATCATGTCTAGATCTTCCGGTATGGGTTCCGCTAAAACTGATCCTGATTCTTGAGCTGGATTTTCTTGGTTTAATTCTTGTGAGGTCAATTCTTGTATTTTGGCTCTAGATTCTCTTAGACTTCCTTCCAACTCACTTATCTTTTTACTCCACTTTCTCTTGATTCTTTCTCTAGAATCTTTCCAAGATTTCGTCTTTTTACTACTCGATTCTGCAACTTCACTAGTTACGGCTACTTTCTCTTGATTAAGTTGTTGGTTTCGTAAGAGCGCCTGGGCTCTGGTTATAGCTTGGATAGGCACGTATGTAGGGTTGGATCCATCTGCGTTGTTTACAATACCTATCACGTTGATCGGTGTCACATTCGAAGCGTTGACTGGGTTCTTAGGACAATCTTTGATTACGTGCTCTTTGCCACAATCGACACAAAAGCCTTGTATGTTATAGTACTGTGATTGCCTTGCTATTGGGGGATGTGGACAATCCTTAATGAAGTGATCTCCTTGGCACCTAAAGCATGGTCCTCTAGGGCCCTGTGGTCTCTGTTGTCTCAATTGGGGCCGTGGGTTTGGGTTTGCGTACATCACATTAGCATAGTCTGGCTCCCAACTAGGTTCCATTGGTGGACTATCATAATGATATGTCTCCACATGTTCTGGTGACTCCGTGTAATAAGTGGGTGGACTAGTTACATGAGTAGAGTCAAAACTGTTTGAGTTCGGGTCACTTTCTGTGATCAAGGGTGAAGAAGGCACTAAGGCCCTACTTAGGTTCTCTTCTGCAGCAGCGTATTTGACTGAGATGACATTCGCTGGTGGGGGTGGCTGCTGAGCTAAGACGGGTTGAGGTCTCTGTTGAGCCTGGTATGGGTAGTTCTGGGGAGGCCTGTAGTAATACGGCTGAGCATTGTATTGGCCTTGATACCTACCTGGTTGCTGGTATGTTTGCGGGTAGTTCTGTCTCACAGTTTGTTTATTGTATGGGCAGTCCTGAGCTGTATGATTTGTGTGTCTTCTCTCAATTGTGCAATATTGGCCACTAGGGTTGATATGAGGTTGAGGTGCATTGGGACACATGTTTGCCAAATGATTTCCACCACAAGTGTAACAACGCACAGTTGTTGGCAGCTTGGGCACCTGTTTACTAGAAACTCCTAGTTTTTGGGCCACTTTTTCTGCTAGGTCCTCTATCGAATTAGACAATTTTGTGGATGCTAGAGAAGAACAATCTGGGTCCTTATAGACTTTTGAGAGTTCTAATTCATCTCCTAGGTTATCCTCGATGTCTATACATATTCTTATACACTCTTCTAGCGTTCTGGGTTCTTTTAGGTACACATAGGAGCGTAGTTTAGCGCTCAACAAGCCATCTAGGAACAGTGATACTTGTTTAGCTTGTGAGGGTAGCTCTTGCATTGGGCATCGTTCAACATATTGTCTGAATCTACGACCTGCCAGTCTTACCGTTTCTTGAGGGGTCTGTTTAAAGCTATGAGTCAACGAAGACGTGTCATGTCTAACCCCACTTTTAGAGAATTCAGTGATGAATGACTCTAAAAAGTGATGGATGTCTCTAAATTGCCTTTGTTGCAATGGTTGGAACCAAGTTAAAGCGGTATTCTTTAACGTTAGTCCAAATGCATTGTATTGCGTGAACATGTCCTCGACTTGTTCTGCTCTCAGTACTTGCTTAAATTCTGCGACATGGTCATAGGGATCTCCTGTCCCATCAAAGTAATTCTTCATTGATTTCACTAATTGCGTGGGTCTCAATACTCTTGCGTGTTCGCGTGGTCTAGGTAGAGGAAAATCATCTCTACCACCTGGTATTCCATGTTCTCTTTGTCTATCCGTCCTATTAGTGTTCATGGTTGTTCTACCTCTCCCTATGGGGTGATTGAAGCTTACTTCCGGTCTCTCGTGATTTCCTTCTCTTTGATTTCCATGGGCTGAGGATGTTCCTGCCCCTTGTTGATTTGCATTCATGTTTGTTCTGGATGGAGGGAATATCAATTCACCTCTCCATGTATATGTGTTTTTAGCGCGTTCAGGCACCACAAAGACTCTTTCTGAAGTTTCATCCAGGTATACAACCTTTCCAGGTGTATCTGGGTCCTTGAATTCATAAATTGTAATGATGCCTATCTCACCAGGGTGTTCCTTTCTGTACCTCCAAAAGGCTTCATCTGTCTCTTTATTTACGAATAACTCGGTGCTCCTGTTATCTTGAGGGATCCACTCTGGGATGAGTACTCTCGTTAATACAGATTTTCCTCTAGGTGTTCTAGGTTCTTCTAACGGTTCTTTTCCTTGAAATTTTGTTTCCGTCTCTAATTGAATTGTGCCAAACTCATTAGTATCGTTTGGCTGCGTACTTAGAATGTACATGGTTCCTTCTTTGTCTATGTAAGCGTCTCTCTCAAATTTCACCACTGGTCTTTCCAATCCAATGGGTTGATTGGGGTTGTGCAGTTGCACCACTTGCCTTTGCAAACCATCCTCATAGATGCGAGCACCTAATCGGTTGGTTCGGAGAAACTCTAATTGCGTTCTATAGGGTCCTTCAGGTTTTTCTAAGTATGCTACATGAGACCCTCCTTCCGGTCTGTCTGCGCTAAATGCCATTTCTGATTCGCTAGTCTCTGAGCTCAACTCGTAGGGATAACTACTATTCAATTGCTGAGCCCAAGATCGAGCTGTGGTTCTACACTAGCCTCTGATGATCTAAGGCTTCTTCTGTCCGACTTACCTATATGTTTGCCCGATCTAAGGTTCATTAATTTTCTTCCTTGCTCACTCAATTACACACTTAGATCGTCAATGGTCCTTTGTTATTATTCTCTTGATTCTTTTTAATTTTCTCTGGATTCTTGTCTTAATTTATGCGTCAGGAATTCGACTTTCGTTATGATTTTAAGTTTTCGTTCCGTCAGACTTATATTATTTTCTTTAGGTTTTCGTCACACACACCTTTACTTTTAGTCTTAAACTTGATAGAATTAGGTATCTTGAACTTGAGGCGTTCCTATCGTCTTAAATCCACAATGCTACCGTTTATCCTAAGCTAAGAATTGACTGAGGGGGTTGAGTAATCTTCCAACCTCGAGTCGGCTTTTCTGGTTGCTCTGATGCCCTGTTGCCCAAGAAGCCGTGCTTCCCAAGCTCTGCTGTCTCCACTGCCTTGCTTGCTTGCCTTGGATTGCCCTTGCTAGACCTGGAAAATTCCAATGTTAGACCAATTCACAAGATGATTAAACACTTGAGCACATACATCTTTTAAATCCCTTCCCTTTTTGCCCAAATTTCTAATGTGTGCCCCCTGGCTTTCTAGTCCCAAACTAGGTGAACCTCAAAATAGCTTATCCAAAAATAGATGTATTCTTTATAAAAAAAACAGTTGAGGTCACGTAGTACTCGTCACGAGCTTTCTAACGAGCTATTAAGCTCAAAAAACGGACTTCGGATGAAAAAGTTATGAGCATTCAGGCCCTGGGGGGTAAAAACTGACAATCCAGTTTTCCTTTGAATATGAGCTAAGGGGTCTCCTATGAGTCTAATGGTCCAAAAATTTTTCAAAAATACCCTCAAAATTGGTCAAAAATTGGAGTCCAAAATTTGCGATGGGGGTGGGCAATCGCGATGGTCTGGGACCGTCGCGATGGTCCAAGCGAACCGTCGCGATGGCGTGGGATTTGGACAATCGCGATGGCCCGAAAAGGTGAACCGTCGCGATGGCTCGAATTGAACGATCGCGATGGCGTGAGGTCGAACCGTCGCGATGGCCCGAAGTGAACGATCGCGATGGCGTGGAAATGGACCGTCGCGATGGTCCAAGCGAACCGTCGCGATGGCGTGGGATTTGGACAATCGCGATGGCCCGAAAAGGTGAACCGTCGCGATGGCTCGAATTGAACGATCGTGATGGCGTGAGGTCGAACCGTCGCGATGGCCCGAAGTGAACGATCGCGATGGCGTGGAAATGGACCGTCGCGATGGTCCGAAAAATGAACCGTCGCGATGGCGTGATCAGGCGGACAATCGCGATGGCGCGGTCAACGGTCAACGGTGGACAATCGCGATGGTCCGAAGTGAACCGTCGCGATGGTCCGCGATGCGATGGCTTGAGCCAATTGCGATGGTCCGATTTTGGGCTGTCGCGATGGTCCGAAAAAAACGAACCGTCGCGATGGTCTATCGTGACACGTGGCACTGTCGTGGCGATGGCGTTGGCCAATCGCGATGGTCCGGGGTCAGCTGAACCGTCGCGATGGTCCAAGTGGACCGTCGCGATGGCTCAAGTGAACCGTCGCGATGGTCCGAAAAAGCGAACCGTCACGATGGTCCGGCCGAGCCATCGTGATGGCGTGAGCCTATCGCGATGGTGCGACACAATCGCGATGGTCCGAGCCAATCGCGATGGTCCACCAAATAACGAATTTTCAAAATGTAATTGTGGTTCCGTGAATGCGCAAGTATCGCCTATCTAGTGGTGTGGTCGCCTACCTCAAAAACCGAAAATTGCAGACCATCGCGATGGTCCGCCCTACTCGGGAATTTCTGACAGAAAGTACATGTTTTACCTTTTGGAAGCTCTCCTGATGCTCTGAAGCTCTGTACCTGCAAGAAAACTCAAGAAAACACAAGTGCATACAAGCGCAAAAACTCTCTCTCGCTCTCTCGCATGCACAAATGAGGGGAAATGAGGTGAATGGGTGGATATGGTGAATTTTCTGATTTTTTTGGAGATGAAGATGATGATGCGATGATGAAGATGGAGTATGGGGAAGGTGAAAAACACTAAAAACTGAGTAAAAACAACAACAAAAACTGAAATTTTTACCTTCCAACGCCTCTTCTTGCTATACTCTTACCATCACACATTCGTCCTAGACTCGATCCCCGGCAACGGCGCCAAATTTGGTGTTGCTCTAGCACAATGGTAAGTACCACGTTAAGAAGCTTCACCTCCTTAATTGTCAATCCGTGGGAGAGGTAGGAGTGATATGAAGATCGTGAACGTGAGATGATGTGAGAGTGAAGGTGAGAAGCACAAAGATGCACACACACATACACACACACAATGAAGAGACAAGCAAGACACAATGGAAGGTGGGAAATTAGCTCTATTACTCAAGAATACTCTTACAAGCTCAAATTAGCTCTATGCTCACACTAACCAAAATGAACCAACCTCAAAAATGAGCTCTCTAGCTCTTTTTATAGTTTCTAGACTAGTTTTGACCGGTTTCACATCTAGTGACCGGCCTAGTTAAAAAATAGGTCCTAGATGCTATTTGGAAGGGTAAACGATGTCTAAAAATAACGAAAATTGGTACGAGCATTCTACCTAAGCTCCTCAAGCTCGAGGACTCCTCGGCTTGCACAAAATGGAGCTATGGATTACAAAATGGGGTTTTATATGATACATATGTTACAATTAGTGATAACAATCACTGTTGAATGTTTGGAGAATTAATAAGAAATATATTTGTTTGAAAAATTGATCCGCCTGGCTCCCTTCTCCTTCTTTATATGCTTCCGTGGCGTCTGTGCCTCTGGCTGCTTCCAACACATGCCATCATGATGGTCTCACGCCATTGTAATTCTGCCACACCATCGGGATAATCCATTTGAATCGACAAAAAATTAGGGTTTTGATTTTTTACAATCCTGAAGCTAATTTTGGGTAATTTTTCAAGTAATTGGTGCATCTTAGGACTCCCGATCAAATAATCTAAGAGGCCCTATTTTTTTGTTTGACCCCCAAGAACCTGAAGTGACATAACTTTTTCATACAAAATCCGTTTTTTGAAGTTGACCTTCAAGTGGGATTAAGAAGCCAAGTGAGATTTTGAGGGTTTTCCATCATTACAAAGGGGGAAAAGGGTCTTTGAAAAAGACCTGCATTAAAGTTGTCTATCAATTAAAGTTAATAGTTTAATCTAAGCTTAGGATTTTTACAAGCCCATTAAGAACCATCCAAGGGTATCCAAAGCAAGGTGAAGTACAGAGCAAAGCAAGGCCTGGGGAGCACATCTTTTTGGGCATAGGAGCATTCAACGAACCATCAAACTTGAGGTTGGTAGAACTCTCAACCCCCTCAGTCAATTTCTAGTGCATGCTAAGTATGATTAGTATAATCAATTAATTAGGGTCACATTAGGAATGATACAAGTGCAAGAAACCCTAATTACTCAAGTTCAAGCATAAGTTAGGATATTGTTGCAATAAACATTAAAGGAAAAGGACTTAAGTGGATTGATGACAAATCAAACGTGCGATAAACTCAACTATTCCTAGCGATGATATTTCTCAGATAAGATTACACTGGAGAAATCTATAAAAGAACAAGTGACAATTTCAAAAGGACATTGTAATGGGGTTGTACTTGGGAAAATAGGGACTAGTAAACAAAGCTTATGAACCTTAGATTAGGTAGACACCTAAGCCGGATAGATAAAGCATCACATCTTCTAAGGCTAGTGTCAACCATACAACTAGGTTGTAGGCACAACAACTTACTGATTATCCCTACATGCTAAGTTTTGGAGAGACCCACAAGTAGCTAAGGAAGTATCTATTTACAGACACCAAAAGGTCCCTAAAAGAAACAATTGGAGTATATTAGGACTAATCGATTAGGTGCACACATCTATGAGGATGGTATGAGGTGATCAATTGTCCAACTCAAAAATCCCGATCAACCGTTCAGACTTGAACACCTAGTGGTTAAATTCGAAGAGGGTTCACATTGATCAGCAAGGAACCATGTACATGGTTACCACCTTACAAGATAGGTGAGATGAGTTTGGAAATGTCATTCCCGAGAATCAGATAGGAGACCTAGGACAAGAACCCAAGACTCCTCGAGGCAAATCTGTCTTGACCAGAGTGATTATCCCAAAGTGGGTTCCGCAAGGCAACAAAAGCATAGAACTATTCTTCAATAGAGAAATAGAGGAAGCTTTTTGGAGCTTCAAGCCAGACGAACTTAGCAAAATAGGAAGTGTCACCATCTACGAGTTCAAAGATTCTAAGATATTAGGCAAATTTGTCTATCTGGATAACATATCAGAGAGAATGTTCTTGGTAACAGAACATGGTAGGCATGCATACACTTGGAAGAGCAAATCGATTTTTCCTACACCATGAACTAATGTCTCTCATGGCCTCCAAGGTGTAGGATCATTCTAGGATCATAAAACCCAGAGGGAAAGACATATAGAGAGGCCTGAGGTAAGTTTTGCACACACTTTTGGCAAAGATAGATCAGGACTTGAAAGTGAAAGATGTGAAAGAGAGAGACAGAGAGCACATAGGCATCAAAAAGAGGAACATGATTTTCCATTGCCTAGACCCCAAGAGTACCCCAAAACTCTTAGACCCTCTCAAGTGGTCAAGACAATGAAAAACTACTTTGATGGGTCAGGAGATCCTTATGATCATGTGGTCGAGTTCAAACAAGTGTTAAGAGTTGAGCAACTCAAGAACTTTTATAACGAGCTCGAGGCACTTGGTTTGACCCTCAAGGGTACTACTTTAGCTTGGTTTTTTTCCCTAAGTAGTTGTAATTCTCAAAATATAAGTCAACTGCTAGAAACATTCATTGTAGAAATTTCCAAGAGTGGCATCAGGCATAACACATCGTCCTTGATCCATAGCTTCAAGCAGACATCCCAAAAAATAGTTTGGCTAGCTAGAACCAGATTTAAACAATACGTGGAAAGATGTCCTAGACATGAATTACCTACACAAGCGAAACAAGTTTCCCTATTTTTAGATGGACTTCTAAGCTGCAAACTTAGATCTTATGTATACCTCAAGGAGCCAATCACTATAAGGATATCTCAAACTTGGGTGATGATTTAGAGTTCTCCAAACTTTATAGGGATTCTAACAATTCCACTAATCATACTTCAAGACTCTCCAGTACAATAGATGAGCTAGCTGAGCAGGTTTCCAAGAAGTCAGGAGTTCAAAATACACAAACACGAAGGGTCACCCCATTGAAGCGATGTTATATTTGTGGAGGTGACCACATGGTGATATATGCCCATTGCAAAACCAAAACGTGAGATAGATGAATGCTCCATATTGCAATACTAAGAGAAAATACATCAACCATACAACTCAAGATTGTCCGTACAATAGGCTGGCTATGAGACAAACTTATTAACAATCTTACCAGTAGGGTAGGTATCAAAACCAATACCAACAACCATATTATAGACCACAACAACAATATCAACCTCAATACAACCAACAATATCAGGCACCATATAGGCCACAACCGATCTTAGGAAACCAACCACCACATCATGCCAATGTGATTCCAGTAAAGTATGCAATGTTAGAGGAGAACCCTAATAGAGCATTGGTGTCGATGACCCCTTTAGTCTCAAAAATGACTATCATGCTCAAAATTATGACTACACCCATGAAGATAGTCCATGAGCTTATTACACACAGTCACCCAAGCACAGTGAGACTTATCCATATCAATATGAGGCACCACCTATGGACACAAATTGGAAGCCAGAATACACTAATGTCTTATATACAAATCCTAACCCTAGGCCCCAATTGAGACAAATGAGAGCAGAAGCCCCTAGAGGGCCATGTTTTAGATGTCAAGGCAACTATTTCATTCTTGAATGTCCCCACCCACCCGCTCTAGGACAAGGACAAAACATCACGATACAAGGCATTTATCCCGAGTGCGACAAAGAACATCTATCGAGAGATTGTCCAGAGAACCCACAAAAATATCAAATACTGGTAGGAAGTATGTACAAACAAGATACAGAGGGTGTACTAGCTTGTTGCGTCAAGGATGATGAACATAAGAGTTGGTTGCAACAAGCCCATGAAGGATTGCTAGAAAATCACTATTCTAAACAACGAACATTGCAAAATTTGAAACATTTAGTGGTGTACTGGCCTAGTATGGACAGAGAAATACATGAGAGGATTAAGAATTTTCCTATGTGCTAGAAGAGACACCCCGTGGAGTATGCTACCCTTTATCATGTATCGTTATTTCTAGAATGGAGTGCTCCATTAGTAGAATTTATGAGATCCGAAACACTACCCAACAAGGCTAGTCTAGCAACAAAACAAAGCATGGAGCAAGGGGCTTAGGATTACGCCTTAGTATGAGACAACCTATACTAAAGAGGCAAACATGGTTACTTAAGATTGTGCATGCATGAATCATACTATTTGATAATCTTAAAAACTACACATAGCAGTGTTGCAGGTGGACATGTGGACATTTCAAGCCTGACCGACTAATTAAGACCATTCTATTCTCAGGACTTTGGTGGACTACTCTTCATATGGATGCACATACCTATGTGAAGAGATGTGACACATGCCAATGTGCACAACATCCAATCACAAAAGACGAGATGCCTTTGAGGTCAATGATGGGAGGACACACATTGGTATCATATTGTGGTGTGCTATTAGTATCGTATGGCCTCAAGTGCAGTATCATATCGTTAGTGAGGTATTGCCTAGAGCGGTATCGTGTTGTGTCTGCAATTATCATGTCCCCCATCATTGGTATCATCTAGGACAACCGAGACACATTGAAGGTAAATTCTGAGTGATTTAAGGTATAATTAAGGGAAAGAAGAGAGAAGATATAAACATAAGAGGTGAATGAACTCAAGATCAAGATGGGTGATAAGTAGCTGGAGAAGTGTCATCTCATCGGTAGGAAGTATAGCCCAAGCAAGCCATCACTCAATTTACTTAGAGACATCAAGTGATTCAGAGGAGGAACTACACATGGCCTTAGAGGACATGCATGGTTGAGTTCTAAGAGAGTACTTTATGTCTGCCATAGAAGGTGACTAATGGACCTCTTTACAGTATGTGTCCACTAATCGATAGGGAATACCTATTTATCTTGATGGCATAAATAGGTCGGTAGCAAGAATGGTAATCTCAACGGATTCAGCAATAGTTTCGAGACCTATAGTCAAGTTTGAAGGTGGAGCTTACATGGACAAGTTAGGTCAGATCTATGTAGTAACTGAACACCCTGACTAGATAAACGAGAAAGGGGAACTAGAAGGACAAGGAATTTCAGGAATACTTAATCATGAAGACATTGGCACTACCCCAAGGGGCAATTCAGTAATGACTCAAGTCTTGAGAGGGGATTTGATACCTCAAGACCACTATCTATTGGACGTAAACAGATTCACCCACATGAGGGGAAGAAGTAAGTCTAGTAACCATCTATGAGTTGAAGGATCCAGAGGATGAGTCGTACCTAGACCAAAACCAAAGAAGGTACTGGCCAGTAGATGAAATTGATAGGTCAAGGTTGAAATACATGGGGTTGCCTATATTCCCTCTTCAAGAGCAAGCAACTACCTCGCACAAACTTTTTGGATCTCGACAAGGAATAGAGAATACAATGTCAGGACAAACAAGTCAATGAACCATCCCCTGCCGAGCACATGTGCAATTCACTATGCCAAGAATACATTCACACAACCAATCGAATGAAAGATGGAAAATGCAAATACACCACCCATTAGACCGAGGCCACAACCAGGTGTGCCACTAGGAATCCATCCAATTAGACCCACAATTCCTTTAATGCTCAGATCCCCAAAGGTACTAAGAAGGCTGAGAGCAATTCAAGTTGCTAAATGCATGATAAATCACTATGATGGCATGGGAGAGCCTTATGACCATATAGAAAAATTCGTAAGTGGATGACTTCTTTGTGCAATATGATTCTTTTGGACTAACCCTCATGAGAACAGCATTAAGGTGGTTCCAACCATTGGATCCAAATCATTTTGGAAATATTGAACAATTTTTCCAAGAGTTTATTGGGGAATTTACCAAATGAGGGATTAAATACAAATCATCATCCTTAATCCATAGTTTCAAACAAAAACTATAAAAACAGCTGCCTGAAGATTTAACCAATATGTTGATAGATGCCATGTAACAGAAAGACCCTCATAGTAGAAGATGATATCTTTGTTCTTAGATGGATTGACTAATGGAATGCTAAGAGCCTTAGTTTATGTGAAACAGCTACAGGCATTGAGTGAGTGCCTCCAATAATGCATTGACCTAAAAGACAACCTAGCAAATGACCTCAAAAATACACAAAGCCCTACTAAATCAGAAGACACTAGGAGTACCATGATGACTAGTTCTAGCAATGTGGAGGAATTAGAAGAATTGGTAGCTAAGAAATAGGAGTGAATGGATAGAGAAATTACCAGAACCCACCAATGAGAATGCCAATGCTAAGGAGATGCAGCCTATGTGGTGGAGATCATCCATCCCATACTTTTACAAGAGGAGTTTTAGGCATACAACAACGTTACCCATACAATAGGTAGCCACCTCAAGGACCCAACCTGTTTTGTCATATTGAGCAAAACTATACCAACCATAGTATCGAAAATTTCCTATTTAATAGGCAACCAAGGACAATGAATCAACCCCAGTACAGACCTTATGGATACCCTCCTAGAGAGCAAGGTAGAGAGTTTCCTAGATATAGTGCTTATCCAAGACCACAGGGAGCACCGAGACCTTATGAGCAAGGAGGATATGGACAACCACAACCAGTGTTAGGACAACAACCACCCCATCCATAGAATGTGGTGCCAATTAAATATACTCAAGCAGAGGAAAACATGGAAAGAGCCATAGCACCAGCCACACCTTTACCTAATGCAAAAATGAAAAATCACGGATGTAAGCAGACCCAGGGGGAATACTACCCTTATGACACCAATCTAGTCGAGTATGACCAAACATACGAACAACAATATTTTGGTTACAAAGGATACCATAATTCCTATGGACCTGAATATGCGAACCTGATGTACACTGCACCTAAAGCACCAGCCCTAATGAGACCACCTGCACCAAGGGGACCATGCTATAGATGCAGTGGAGATCATTTCATAAGGGAATGCACATTGCCATACAACCCACCACCTCCTAGAACATGGGAAGGGTACTCCAATGATTGTGTAAAGGAACATCTATCTAGAGATTTCCCACAAAATCCCAATAAGACTCATAAAACTGCTCAGACCAATGTAATAGAAGTGATACTGATAGTGGAAGATTCAGAAGACCCATGAGAAAGTAACCAAACAAAGAAAATGCAAAGTTGGAAGACTAAAAGAGAAAAACTAAGGAATAAATGGCTTAAGAAGAAGAATAAAGAGTACAAGAAAGACATGAAAGAAAATAAGAAACCTCGGGAACAAGAAGTGCAAGATAACATGCCACTTAAGTCCCAAACATAGAAGCCAAACAAAACAGAATCCATTCTAGCATATCCAATGCCAAACCTAGATATATGGTTGAAAGCTTACCAATCCAGAATCATGACCAGACCAAACATAGAACAACATGAAAAACTCTACCCACAAGGAGAGCTAGAAAAGGAGAGATTGGAAATATGCAAGAATCTCATAGAGATAGCTCAGACCACACTAGAAAAGACTATTAGAGTCCTTTCAGATACAAGAATATCTAAGAGCCAATTCAATGGCTGTATAGAAAATAACGATTGAAAACAAACGAGAATACCTAAAGAGGAACATGGTGAAGAAGAACGATAGAATAACCAAGACAAACAGATCTTAGTAATTCTAGAGCTAGAAGCCAATTGGCCACAAGACTTGTGGGCCAAGATCCAGGAAAAATGATGGAAAAAGAATGAGAGTTCAACACCACCAATTGAAGAACTGGACATTGGGGAAACCCAACCGATACCAAATTTAGAAGAAGTATATGAAGAAGTCTCCATGTTAGACTGAAACAGGGAAGAAGCAAACAATATTTCCAAATTACCAAATTATATGGGAGAATCTGAGAAAAGGTCTATAGTAATTCATGCTCCTACAGTACAAGACAAAGAAGATGGGTCACTAGATAAGACATCAGACAACTTAGCAGAGCTCAAGAAGACTAAGGTACTATGCCTCTTAACAATAGAAGAATTACTATGAGCCAAACCCCAATTGTGGAATCAATTAGCCAGACAATTGAGAATAGAAACTAAAGAGCCTGCAAAGGAAAAAAGATAAACTAAAGGTCCATCTATCATTCAAATCCCAATTGATGAAGTTGGACAATTTAGTGAAGGAGATGAAGGAAATACGTGCCTGCCCATCACATTTAATGGATATATGACTAAAGCCATCTTAGACACTGGAGCCAGTGTAGGCATAGATACCAAAGATATTTGGGAAAAATGGGGAAACCCCACATTACAACCAACACGTATGAAGCTTCAACTAGCAGATGGCCACATGGAAAGACCCCTAGGACTATCAGAGAAGATTAAGTTGACTACCTATGGAGTAGAATTCAAACACACTCTGTCTATATGTTAATTTGGAAGGGCCAACAATTACGAAATGATATTAGGACGACCCTTTATGAGGCAACTCAGGGTAGTACAAGATTGGGGAAGAGATGCTTTATGCTTACAACATCCGGGGACCACTACGAAGATAAATTTACATACCTTTTCATATAGGGATGTGCCCCCACTACAATGGAATCCCATACATAGGGAGGAAGATGATTTGTCCATTCATAGTGCAAACCTCTCCCATCAAAGGTGGATTGGCACGTGTGATGATCTGTATGTTCCATTGTGTGTATTAATGGCAGATTACAATGTTGAAATCAAGCAACGCACAACAAAAGAACCAACCTCGGCGACACAGTTTGCACCGGATGATATCCCTGCAAGTGCCAAGCAAGGGAATATACATCAACCTACTTGGAGGATCCGCCTGCTTGAAACCTACCCTGAGATGGTACGCACGTGGAATAACATGCCTTTATATATCAAGTATAATCCCTGCTACTGCCCTGTCTTTCGAAGAAGGTCTTGGCCGGAGTACACAAAAACAATTTTGACGGTTAAAGGATGTGAAAAGTGGTTAAATTATGTGTACCTAGCACCTCCTAATGGCCAACCCACATTCAACTACATGATTTCAACCATCTGACACTGGGCAGTCCGGTTCAAGAATGTCCCAGATGTCATGGCACAGATGTGCCTAAAAATTTTTGAGCTCATGCTGATTACATTCAGGACATTTAAGAACATCAAAGAACCTCATCTTTCGGCTATTGGATTTAATGAAGGGAATCAGGACCTTGTCTATGACATGAGCACCACGCCCTCCATTAACGTAGTCTATGCCTGGCATGCCCGTATAAAGTATCTACCTGCTTGCTTCAAACAGACGTTTGAAGAAATGTTTATCACGGGGTTTTGGGAATATCATTCAGAGATATTCATTCCCAGACCATCTCATCTATTACAATTATTTGCCGTGGAACAAGCTCTCCATTTAGAAAAGCTACGTATACCACATCCAGAGGTTCCTGGGCCTGTAGATTGGGATGCTCTACTCACTGACTTGGCCAAAGGGTTGAGAATTGCGGAACATCATCTAGCAAAAGACGTTGTGGAGTACTACATCCAACGACCCACCCAACAAGGGTCTATCAGGGATGACAGACGCGAGAGAGGGGGGGGGGTGTTAGCAGTAGTCAAGGAATTGAAGGACTAACAAGACAAGGAAGCCAACAAAGGGAGTCGAAGCGAAGAGAAGGTACAAGCAGACAGAGTAGTCAAAGAAGATCGGGCAAGTAGGCCATTATTTTTTTCAGGAAGCTAAAGCATATCAAAGAGGTGGACACATAAGGAGAAGAAGCAAGTAGGAAGCTCGAAGATGTGTATGTCAAATCGTTAGAGGAAATCCCTACAAGAATAGTGATTTTCATCACTAAAAGCCATTGTAAATACCATTTCATATTTTTGTAGCTCCATTTTGTGCAAGCCAAGGAGTCCTTGAGCTTGAGGAGCATTAGAAGTAGCTACCTACCAGTTTTCATAATTTTTAGACTCCATTTGAGCCTTCAAATGGGGCCTAGAACCTAATTTTTAACTAGGCCGGACACTAGGTCAAGACACGGCCAAAACCTAGTCAAAAACTATAAATAGAGCTAGAGAGCTCATTTTTTAGGTTAGCTTGTAATAGAATTGAACTTGTATGAGCATTTTGGAAGTAATTTAAAAGAACTCCATTGTCTTCCTCTTTGTTCTTGCCGTGTGTGCACGTGTGTGTGTATGTGTGTGCATGTTTGTGTGCTTCTCACTCACGCACTTGTGCCTTCACTTGCTCGTGGTCTTCATACCATCCTCACGTCTTCCCGGATTGACATTAAAGGAGGTGCTACTCATCACTGAGCTACATGGACCCTCTCTGTTATTCCTGTGGGAGGATCAGGTATAGGTATTTGTTGGAGGTGTTGCAACTCTACTGGTCGTTCAGTTGGAGGCACATCAACAGGTAGACTATCCACATCAATCCCTGCAGTACTTACTCCTGCCTGTGAGCTCGGACCTGCTACTTTTGCCATGAGATTTCGTGTAGCTCTTGATGCTTATCTGCTAGAAGAAGAGAGGCACATTAGCATTGCATAGGAAACACGATGTTACGGTGTTCCCTCCACAATACAAACATGACATTTCAAGTGGTTAGGGGTTAGTGGGTGGATGGTATGGTGATGTGTGAGAATGTTGGTTAGTGGGTTAGTGTTCATCCTAGATGCATACTTTGGATGTGCAATGTACTTAGAATGCTCCTACATCAGAGTGGACGGATTTACAAGAGTTGGTTAGGGGGTTTGATACGGGATTTAATTCTCCAAACTTTGATGGTGAAATTGTAGCTTTTATGGGTGATGATGTGTGAAGTTTTGTGGACTGGATTGTGTTGAATTTGGGACCTTTTGGGTACCCATATCCCCACATTCCTAGGTGTGATCGAAGATGTAATGGTGTGGGGCATAGGTGTTTGCCCTGATTTGTGTCGAGAGTGCTTGTGAGTGTTGATTCAATCCTGTGAATGGAGGTGAAGCTATTTGAGCTCATAAGCAGGTCTTGGGCACCCATATCTGCCTAGCATTTGGGAAAGCCCTCATTAACTGCTTTGGAACCCAAATAGAAACGGTTTGTCTAGAGTATGGCCTAGGGTATTCTTTCGTTGTGATCCTCAACGGGGAAGCTTGTTTTTCACCCTTGCGTACCCAGATCTGCTTCACGCCACGAGGTACTCTATATTGTACAGGTTGGTGCTCATACTTCTTGATCATTGGCCTCCTTTGTGTCGTATGTTGCCCGGCTTGCTTGCCTCGAATCCTCTTTGGAAAAGAAGGGAACTCCTCGTTGACTTGTACACCTTCGTCAAGAGTGACAATCTTCTGCACCATAGAACTTTGGACAAGAATAGCATTGTTATCTTCATGTGTGTTCCTGGAGGGACCAAGATTTGGTGCCTCTTCTAGTGGCCTAAGTGCTTGATTTAATAATTCAATCGTGATGCGGTTTTGGCCTACCCAAGCCTGAAGAAGTCCACTTCTTAGGTTGAGGTTGATTGCATGATCATAGATCCACTCTTGGCCCAAGACAAGAGGCTCGGTCAGATCCTCGTCTTCACATACTATCACTTTGACTTCCACTAGAACCTCTTGAACGTAGAGGGGAAGTTCCATTTGGCCATGCAAGTGCAAGAAACCCTAATTACTCAAGTTCAAGCATAAGTTAGGATATTGTTGCAATAAACATTAAAGGAAAAGGACTTAAGTGGATTGATGACAAATCAAACGTGTGATAAACTCAACTATTCCTAACGATGATATTTCTCAGATAAGATTACACCGGAGAGAAATCTATAAAAGGACAAGTGACAATTTCAAAAGGACATTGTAATGCGGTTGTACTTGGGAAAATAGGGACTATTAAATAAAGTTTATAAACCTTAGATCAGGTAGACACCTAGGCCGGGATAGATAAAGCATCACATCTTATAAGGCTAGTGTCAACCATACAGCTAGGTTGTAGGCACAACAACTTATTGATTATCCCTAAATGCTAAGTTTTGGAGAGACCCACAAGTAGCTTAGGAACTATCTATTTACAGACACCAAAAGGTCCCTAAAAGAAACAATTGGAGTATATTAGGACTAATGGATTAGGTGCACACATCTATGAGGATGGTCTAAGGTGATCAATTGTCCAACTCAAAAATCCCAATCAACCGTTCAGACTTGAACACCGAGTGGTTAAATTCAAAGAGGGTTCACATTGATAAGCAAGGAACCATGTACATGGTTACCACCTTACAAGATAGGTGAGATGAGTTTGGAAATGTCATTCCCGAGAATGAGATAGGAGACCTAGAGCAAGGAGACCTAGGACGAGAACCCAAGACTCCTTGAGGCAAATCATCTTGACCAAAGTGATTATCCCAAAGTGCGTTCCACAAGGCAACAAAATCATAGAACTATTCTTCAATAGAGAAATAGAGGAAGTTTTTTGGAGCTTCAACCCAGATTAACTTAGCAAAAAAGGAAGTGTCACCATCTACGAGTTCAAAGATCCTAAGATACTAGGCAAATTTGTCTATTTGGATAACATATCAGAGAGAATGTTCTTGGTAACAGAACATGATACGCATGCATACACTTGGAAGGGCAAACTGATTTTTCCTACACCATGAACTAATGTCTCTCATGGCCTTCAAGGTGTAGGATCATTCTAGGATCATAAAACCCAGAGGGAAAGAGATATAGAGAGGTCTGAGGTAAGTTTTGCACACACTTTGGGCAAAGATAGATGAGGACTTGAAAGTGAAAGATGTGAAGGAGAGAGACATAGAGCACATAGGCATCAAAAAGAGGAACATGATTTTCTGTTGCCTAGACCCCAAGAGTACCGCAAAACTCTTAGACCCTCTCAAGTGGTCAAGACAATGAAAAACTACTTTGATGGTCTGAGGTAAGTTTTGCACACACTTTGGGCAAAGATAGATGAGGACTTGAAAGTGAAAGATGTGAAGGAGAGAGACATAGAGCACATAGGCATCAAAAAGAGGAACATGATTTTCTGTTGCCTAGACCCCAAGAGTACCGCAAAACTCTTAGACCCTCTCAAGTGGTCAAGACAATGAAAAACTACTTTGCACACACTTTGGGCAAAGATAGATGAGGACTTGAAAGTGAAAGATGTGAAGGAGAGAGACATAGAGCACATAGGCATCAAAAAGAGGAACATGATTTTCTGTTGCCTAGACCCCAAGAGTACCGCAAAACTCTTAGACCCTCTCAAGTGGTCAAGACAATGAAAAACCACCACATCATGCCAATGTGATTCTAGTAAAGTATGCAATGTTAGAGGAGAACCCTACTAGAGCATTGGTGTCGATGACCCCTTTAGTCTCAAAAAATGACTCTCATGCTCAAAATTATGACTGCACCCATGAAGATAGTCCATGAGCTTATTACACAGAGTCACCCAAGCACAGTGAGACTTATCCATATCAATATGAGGCACCACCTATGGACACAAAGTAGAAGCCAGAATACACCAATGTCTTATATACAAATCCTAACCCTAGGCCCCAATTGAGACAAATGAGAGCACAAGCCCCTAGAGGGCCATGTTTTAGATGTGAGGGCAACTATTTCATTCTTGAATGTCCCCACCCACTCACTCTAGGACAAGTACAAAACATCATGATACAAGGCTTTTATGGTGAGTGCGGCAAAGAACGTCTATCGAGAGATTGTCCCAAGAACCCACAAAAATATCAAATACTGGTGGGAAGTATGTACAAACAAGATACAGAGGGTGTACTAGCTTGTTGCGTCAAGGATGATGAACATAACAGTTGGTTGCAACAAGCCCATGAAGGATTGCTAGAAAATAACTATTCTAAACAACAAACATTGCAAAATTTGAAACATTTAGTGGTGTTTGGCCTAATATGGACGAAGAAATACATGAAAGGATTAAGAATTGTCCTATGTGCTAGAAGAGATGCTCGGTGGAGTATGCTACCCTTTATCATGTGTTGTTATTTCTAGAATGGAGTGCTCCATTAGTAGAATTTATGAGATCCGAAACACTACCCAACCTGGCTAATCTAGCAAGAAAACAAAGCATGGAGCAAGAGGCTTAGGATTACGCCTTAGTATGAGACAACCTATACTAAAGAGGCAAACATGGTTACTTAAGATTGTGCATGCATGAATTATACTATTTGATAATCTTAAAAACTACACATAGCAGTGTTGTAGGTAGACACTTCAAGCCTGACCGACTAATTAAGACCATTCTATTCTCAGGACTTTGGTGGCCTACTCTTCATATGGATGCACATACCTATGTGAAGAGAGGTGACACATGCCAATGTGCATAGCATCCAATCACAAAAGACGAGATGCCTTTGAGGTCAATGATGGGAGGACACACATTGGTATCATATCGTGGTGTGCTATTAGTATCGTATCGCCTCAAGTGCAGTATCGTATCATTAGTGAGGTATCGCCTAGAGCGGTTTCGTGTTGTGTCTGCCAGTATCATGTCGCCCATCATTGGTATCATCCAGGACAACCCAGACAGACTGAATGTAAATTATGAGTGATTTAAAGTATAATTAAGGGAAAGAAGAGAGAAAATATAAACATAGGAGGTGAATGAACTTAAGATTAGGATGGGTGCTAAGTAATCGGAGAAGTTTCATCTCATCAGTAGGAAGTACAACCCAAGCAATCCATCACTCAATTTACTTAGAGACATCAAGTGATTCAGAGGAGGAACTACACATGGCCTTAGAGGACATGCATGGTTGAGTTCCGAGAGAGAACTTTATGTCTAACCTATTTATCTTGATAGCATAAATAGGTCGGAAGCAAGAATAATAAACTCGACGGATTCAGCAATAGTTCCAAGACCTACATTCAAGTTTGAAGGTGGAGTTTACATGGATAAGTTAGTTCAGATCTATGTAGTAACTAAACACCCTGATCAGATCAACGAGAAAGGGAAACTAGAAGGATAAGGAATTTCAAGAATACTTAATCATGAAGACATTGTGACTACCCCAAGGGGCAATTCAGTAATGACTCAAGTCTTGAGAGGGGATTTGATACCTCAAGACCACTATCTATTGGATGTATATATGATCCATGGGTTATACCTACTTTTACAAATAGATTCACCCACACGAGGGGAAGAAGTAAGTCTAGTAACCATCTATGAGTTGAAGGATCCGGAGGATGAGTCATACGTAGAGCAAAACCAAAGAAGGTACTAGCCAGTAGATGAAATTGATAGGTCAAGGTTGAAATACATGGGGTTGCCTATATTCCCTCTTCAAGAGCAAGCAACTACCTTGCACAAACTTTTTGGATCTCGACAAGGAAGAGAGAATACAATGTCAAGACAAACAAGTCAATGAACCATCCCCTCTCGAGCACATGTGCAATTCACTATGCCAAGATAACATTCACACAACAAACCGAACGCAAGGATGGGAAATGCAAATAGACCACCCGTTATACCAAGGCCACAACCAGGTGTGCCACCAGGAATCCATCCAATTAGACCCACAATTCTTCTAATGCTCAGATCCAGAGAGGTAGTAAGAAGGCTGAGACCAATTCAAGTTGCTAAATGCATGAGAAATTACTATGATGGAATGGGAGAGCCTTATGACCATATAGCAAAATTCAAAAGTGTTGCGAGCAGAATAAGTGGATGACTTCTTTGTGCAATATGATTCTTTTGGATTAACCCTCATGGGAATAGCCTTAAGCTGGTTCCAACAATTGGATCCAAATCATTTTGGAGATATTGAACAATTTTTCCAAGAGTTTATTGGGGAATTTACTAAACGAGGGATTAAACAAAAATCATCATCCTTAATCGATAGTTTCAAACAAAACCCAAATAAAACTATAAAAATAGTTGCCCGAAGATTTAACCAATATGTTGACAGATGCCATGTAATAGAAAGATCCTCATAGTAGAAGATGATATCTCTCTTCTTAGATGGATTGACTAATGGAATGCTAAGAACCTTAGTCTATGTGAAACAGCTACAGGCATTGAGTGAGTGCCTCCAAGAATGCATTGACCTAGAAGACAACCTAGCGGATGACCTCAAAAATACACAAAGATCTACTAAATTAGAAGACACTAGGAGTACCATGATGACTAGTTCTAGCAATGTGGAGGAATTAGAAGAATTGGTAGCTAAGAAATTAGGAGTGCATGGATAGAGAAATTACCAGAACCCACCAATGAGAATGCCAATGCTAAGGAGATGCAGCCTATGTGGTGGAGATCATCCATCCCATACTTTTACGAGAGGAGTTTTAGGCATATAACAACTTTACCCATACAATAGGTAGCCACCTCAAGGACCCAATCTGTTTTGTCATATTGAGCAAAACTATACCAACCACACTATCAAGAATTGCCCATTTAACATGCAACCAATGCCAATGACTCAACCCTAGTACAAACCTTATGGATACCCTCCTAGAGAGCAAGGTAGACAGATTCCTAGATACAATGCTTATCTAGGACCACAGGGAGCATCGATACCTTATGAGCAAGGAGGATATGGACAACCACAACCAGTGTTAGGACAACAACCACCCCATCCACAGAATGTGTTGCCAATTAAATACACTCAAACAGAGGAAAACATGGAAAGAGCCATTGATGGGCTTTTATGGAGCCACAAAAAAGGTGTTTTCCCACAACTACAGTGCTTAGGTTTTTACATTTGGGCAAAGTTTTCTCGCCCTAGACTCGATATCATACACAAATGTGCTCGTTTCACCAATCCACTTCCCTTCCTCTTCTTCACTCTCACTTCCTTACGAGACTCTTGTCAACTGTCACAAATCTCCTTACTTGCGAGTCACTCTCAACTCACCTTCAATTTCAGGTCCAACTCCTACCCAAGCTTGTGCACTCAAACACTCCCACACATGTATAACCCACAACCAAGACAACTCAAACACTCACACATTCACCAGCCCCTTCTCATATACTTACACACCTCTTAGTTTCATATGCACGCACATGCTCATGCACACATATACATTCAGCAACACTCTCCTCTACAACCCCCTTCTCCTTCTTTCTTGTGAAACTTCTCTCTCCCTAGTTCTCTCCCACGACCTAAGTTGTTCTCTACTCACTATCACCTACACTTCACTCTCCCTCTTACTCTCACTCTTTCTCCACATACACACACACACACACTCACTCACACATACGCTCACACATACTCGAGCACGCACTCCTGTCCCCTCACACACTCATCCACACCCGCACTTTTACTCACACATCTTCTTTCCCTCCACACTCCTACTCTCTTTTTCTTCTCTCTCTCTCTCTCTCTCTCTCTCTCTCTCTCCTTTCCCTTACCCACTTTTTCCTCTCACTCGTTCACTTTCACTTTCTAAAAAGAAAACAAACCCGTACACATATCTATATTTCACGTTAAGGCCATCAGTGTTCTCTGTCATGTACCCAATAGAGATCTTTGATATTGCTTTTAATAATGATGCTTATATGAACCAGATGGAAAATCGATAAACAAGACCCACACATTATGTCGAATACCACACAAGTCCTCAGTTCCTCAAAAGGCCTTTCAAGACACCATGCTTTTTTATCACACCGAATATATGCAAACCCACTAAAATGTGTGCTCACGCAATGCTCTGCGTAGCCAATATTGCAAGACTGCAAGACGGGAGAACAAAGAAAATATATGCCACAGATGTTGCACGTCCTTGAAAAAAGTAATGAGAGTGATTGCTAATCGTGAAAAGTTTAACTATTCCATTGCAGACCGTTTGTCACATTGCATTGATACAAGGAACTATGATGAATGGCATTGGTGATCCACCATGTGACAAACTTTAGTCATTAGTATTGCAGCCGATATGAGCCATATGGTGCACATCCCTGTTAGCACAAACACCACTAGCTTCTATCCCCCGATGAAGGGCTACCCATTTGGTAACAATGACTTCTCATTACTGTGGTCAAGCTCTCACAGTTGTTTTCGTGTGTATATGCTCTCAGACATGAAATAAGTAGCAAATGAGGCATATAACCTAGTGACCAGAGGTATAGAGGATATCATCTCTAGCATCATAGTATCCACCTATCAGATTCAAAGACTGAAGTGATCCATACTTAAGGGTAGGGTTACCTCACCAAGAGATGTTGTACCTCCGAAGCCTTCCAGATTCCTCAGAGTTGAAGAATAGAGCTCTTTCCACAGGGCCTACGTGTAGTTATCCTCCGCGGATGAATTCGAGTGATGACGTGGTACTGCCTCCACCCTTCTCCCCTGCAAAATTCTTTTGAATAGCACCCTTTCTAGTTTAGCAGCTCTTATTTCCCTTCATCTCTATAGCACGAAGGCTAATATGTCTCTTCCCTTTAGTTAGAAATAATCAGACATATGAGCTATTCAAAACCGCAAGGGCACAGACATTCGAACTGTTGCTCCATGTGTTTCTCAGCTTCATTCTTCCAACCATAGACACCAAATAGAGCAGGCAATTCCCCCTTGTATATAACGCAAATGAACCCCCATTTCCTAGGTGCTCACCTCCCCCCCCCCCCTTCAGCATACGACAGATGCACCCTTGGAAAACACTACAGGATACTTAGCTGACAGTCTCCAATGAATAATGTTCCTCGAAAAAATGGGTTTCCACCTAGCTCAAAGCATGCCGTTGGATGCCAATCCCTTCTTCTTCTTCTTCTTCTTCTTCACCTGCACTTGTTGATATCAAGCTGCCAATGGTATGAAGCTTGACAGTGCATATGCCCTTCTGAGAACACTGATTGTCTCCGGGGAATGCTCTTTTCTCTCCGACCTTCTTTGTTACAGCTGCAGAAAATCTCCTTCACTCTAAAACTCCGTGTAATGTAACCATATGCTTTTGGTAAAATCTCTGTTAGGCTATGAATACCTCTGAACATTAGTTCTTCAAGTTCCCAGATGATTGGAAATTCCCATCAGTCTTTGGTTTCTAGCCTTCCAACAAATCCCAGCCTTGTCTTATTATTGCAGATGCATCGCTCCATGAACCCCGCTCTCTTGAACAAAGTGATATCTTCTTTTCCTCTAAACTATCCACACATTTCTAACATCGTTGCCTTTCCATTAAAGCTTTACACAATAGATAACATAACCTTCATAGAGCCCGACTATTGCAGTTTCAACAGATGGAAAAAGAAAGGTGAATCCTGTATGAGTGTTACAATGCCTTTAAAACAACATGCAAAGTCATTATGGAGATCCCATGCGTTGAGCAGACTTACAATTCCATCAATTTCTTTCCATTTTGAACTCTTGAGAAAGGGGAAAATATCTCTGCAACTACATATTCTAGGTGAGTGCTTATCTCCAAGCAGCCAGCTTGGCTCTACAAGCTTGCAAGTTAATGAGATCCCAATGCATCGACTCACTAGTTTTGCCAACAAGTCTTTTCCTAATAGTCTGTCACAAAAACTAGATGGATCCTTCAGCAATGTCTCGTGTTGTTATCATCCCTTCCACCAAAATCCACATGGAACTTCTAGTGCCAAGAAATAATTTCTTTTCCACGATTTTCATCCCTCCGAGTACTTCGCTGACTGTTAACGCACCTATCCACCTCTTCCCTATGCATATACCCTTGAGTCTGAAATCCACCCAGACCACTCCACCTTGGAGTTTCAAAGCCACACGATCTCCTATTCCAGATAGAATGTTTTTTTGAATCATACATTTAGGTCTTCCTTCAATCAAGGAAGTCACTGCCTAGTCTTTGCCTTTACTATCACTTTTTTGTTTGCCAGGCAGGTATCCTTCTTCACTTCTCTTGTCTTCCTTCGATGGTCCTTCTACATCTTTGTTCAAAGCTCCAAGAGAGCCTTCCCTTAGTACTCCCTCTGTTGCACTCCCCTTCCCTTGTTCCTTCGACACCTGCACATGAGAGCAAGAAAAATGGATAAAACTACCCCTTAGACATGCGAGCCCCTCTCCTCCAAGGCTGAACCAAAGAAGCAAGGAAGAAGAGATGCCCCCAAGAATGCCCCTAGCGGGTTATATTTTCCCCCCCTTCGATGGTCTCCCCCTAGTCTCCCTAAATGGCAGCCACTTGTGCCTGCAAACGACACCCAGCAGCCCCCCTCGGAGCCAAAATCTGTAAACAGCTGATACCCCAAAAAAACCTCTCCTGCCTTCGGCCACTTCAGGGAGAACAAACCCCACCACAACCAACAAAGGACCTCCCCTCCTCCTCTAATCTGTGCACCCTCCCCTCTTCCAAGAACACACACAGATTACACCTCCTCTGCTCACCTCTTCCCCCAAGAGCAAAAAACGAGAGAGTGATCGTGATTGAGAGTGAGAGAAAAAAGCGCAGCAAAAACACTTTTTATTTTCTTCCCTTTTTTTTCTTCTTTACTCACCCACTCCCCTAACATGTGGCACCCTCACACTCCACTCCCCCCACTCTCACACACGTGCACTTTTTTTCTTTTTCTTCATTTTTTTCTCAAATTTAATATTTTCTTCTTTTTGGTTTTTTTTTGTTTGGTTGTTTTTTTTTTCATTTATTTCTTTTCTCTTGTTTTTTTCCAATTCAAAACATATCAACCTTGAAATGAGATGCGTAGACGAAAGAAAGCATGCAGTTTGCACCTACTTTACATATACAAGTGTATTCTTAAGCAATTTTACACCCATATGATGGTGTGCACCAGATCCCATATGCCTAGTAGAACATACATACGTTTAATGCCTTCTCACCTACAAATCTCCTTAGCACATACACATCTTTTGCAATCATGCAATTAGTACCAGGTCCATGTTGACATATCCACACATATCAAAATCAATAGACATTTGCTTATATACTCACATGCACACCCATATACACACATACTTTCATGTCGCAATGATACACTTAGAACCTTATCCATATTGACATTGTACACTCCATAGATGCAAACACACTATTTTTTTGGGTTATCTGATCAAGATCATATTTCCAAGAACTATATTTTTCATAAAACACCACATTAGTAGACTTAAAATCAACACAAATGTTTCGTGTAACAGCCATAGCACCAGCCACACCTTTAGCTAGTGCAAAAATGAAAAATCAGGGATGTACGCAGACCAAGGGAGAATACTACCCTTATGTCACCAGTCTAGTCGAGTATGACCAAACATACGAACAACAATATTTTGGTTACAAAGGATACCACAATTCCTATGGACCTGAATATGCGAACCTGATGTACACTACAGCTAAAGCACCAGCCCCAATGAGACCACCTGCACCAAGGGGACCATGCTATAGATGTAGTGGAGATCATTTCATAAGGGAATGCACATTGTCATACAACCCACCACCTCTTAGAACATGGGAAGGGTACTGCAGTGATTGTGGAAAGGAACATCTATTTAGATATTGCCCACAAAATCCCAATAAGACTCATAACACTACTCAGATCAATGTAATAGAAGTGACTAAATCATCGAGAAGCGATAAAGAAAACATAGTACCATTAAAAGCCATTACTCGGGCCCAAGACAAAGGGCAAGTGATAAAAGAAATAGATTCTAAACAAAAAATGGATAAGAGCCTAGAACCAAAGATACAGATAGTAGAAGATTCGGAAGACTCATGAGAAAGTAACCAAACGAAGAAAATGCAAAGTTGGAAGAATGGAAGAGAAAAACTCAGGAATAAATGGCTAAAGAAGAAGAATAAAGAGTACAAGAAATACATGAAAGAAAATAAGAAACCTCGAGAACAAGAAGTGCAAGATAACATGCCACTTAAGTCCCAAACACAGAAGCCAAACAAGCTAGAATCCATTCTAGCATATCCAATGCCAAAAGACCTAGATATGTGGTTGAAAGCTTACCAATCCATAATCATGACCATACCAAACATAGAACAACATGAAAAACTCTACCCACAAGGAGAGCTAGAAAAGGAAAGATTGGCAATATGTAAGAAGCTCATAGAGATAGCTCAGACCACACTAGAAAAGACTATCAGAGTCCTTTTAGATACAAGAATATCTAAGAGCCAATTCAATGGGTGTATAGAAAATAATGATTGAAAACAAACGAGAATACCTAAAGAGGAACATGGTGAAGAAGAACAATAGAATAACCAAGCCAAACAGATCTTAGTAATTCCAGAGCTAGAAGCCAATTGGCCACAAGACTTGTGGGCCAAGATCCAGGAAGAACGATGGAAAAAGAATGAGAGTTGACACTACCAGTTGAAGAACTGGACATTGGGGAAACCCAACCGATACCAAATTTAGAAGAAGTATATGAAGAAATATCCATGTTAGACTGAAAAAGGGAAGAAGAAAACAATATTTCCACATTACCAAATTATATGGGAGAATCCGAGAAAAGGTCTATAGTAATTCATGCTCCTATAGTACAAGACAAAGAAGATGGGTCTCTAGATAAGACATCAGACAACTTAGCAGAGCTCAAGAAGACTAAGGTACTATGCCTCTTAATAGTAGAAGAATTACTACGAGCCAAACCCCAATTGTGGAATCAATTAGCTAGACAATTTAGAATAGAAACTGAAGAGCCTGCGAAGGAAAAAAGAGAAACTAAAGGTCCATCTATCATTCAAATCCCAATTGATGAAGTTGGAGAATTTAGTGAAGGAGATGAAGGAAATACGTGCCTGCCCATCACATTTAATGGATATATGACTACAGCCATCTTAGACACCAGAGCCGGTGTAGGCATAGATACCAA
Organism: Ceratopteris richardii; assembly: GCA_020310875.1. Classification (NCBI taxonomy): domain Eukaryota; kingdom Viridiplantae; phylum Streptophyta; class Polypodiopsida; order Polypodiales; family Pteridaceae; genus Ceratopteris; species Ceratopteris richardii. The sequence continues at coordinate 100,348,093 of CM035436.1, forward strand.
AGATATTTGGGAAAAATGGGGAAACCCCACATTCCAACCAACACGTATGAAGCTTCAACTAGCAGATGGCCACATGGAAAGACCCCTATGACTATTGGAGAAGATTAAGCTGACTAGCTACCGAGTAGAATTCGAACACACTATGGCTATATGTTAATTTGGAAAGGCCAATAATTACGAAATGATATTAGGAAGACCCTTTATGAGGCAACTCAGGGTAGTACAAGATTGGAGAAGAGATGCATTATGCTTACAACATCAGGGGACCACTAGGAAGATAAATTTACATACCTTTTCATATAAGGATGTGCCCCCACTACAATGGAATCCCATACATAGGGAGGAAGATGATTTGTCCATTCATAGTGCAGGATCTAGTGATCAATAATGGATGCATGAAGATGCCTAGTTATGGATGTGCAAAGAGGCAAAACAAGAGGAGAACAAACCTCAATTATGGCCAATTGGACATCAAAATTACTGACCTAAAGATGATCCCATGTACATGCCTCAAATTTTCCCAGATGAGGCATTTGAACCACATGGATGGATCGAGATTTTAGCCATCTTAGATGTGTGCGTAAATGAGGAAGTATTGACATGAATGGGTGTGTGGATGAAGAAGGTTACAATGTAAGTTTTTACATGGTAATCCTTCAAGAAGTGGAGGCAGTAGAATTACTAGAAAAGGAATGGAGGGAGTAGTACGAAAGCATAGATATGTAGATGGAATTCTATTCAGAGGAACTGCATTTAGAAGCAATCTAGGTCGAGAACAAAGAAGAAACACCCAAGGTATTAACAATTGAAGTAGCTCCGGCAAGACCGGACAATGAGGACACATTAGATAAGACAGAACAATCCCCATATCTTTTTGAAGTACTAGAGCACTTCAAAAGATACGAAGTGGAAGAGAGGAAGATAGCTATTCAAATGCCAAAAAGTGAAGGCAGAGAAGGAGAAGCTTACAATAATAAGGAACAATCTAAGAAGAATTGCTAGCACTAATCAGAGAATACCGAGATGTATTTGCATGGACCTACCAGGACCTCAAAGGAGTGGATCCATCCATTTGTTCCCATAGAATCCCAATGACACCTGATGCAAAACCTTTGACACAATGCCCTTACACATACAATGATGTCTATTTGGCAAAAATAGGAGGAGATAGACAAAATATTACTAGCCGGATTCATCTATGAGATAGAGCACACAGAATGGGTGTCTCCATTAGTGGTAGTACCAAAGAGGAATGGAAAATTAAGATTCTGTATTAACTTAAAGAAAGTGAATGCAACTACTATCTGTGATAGCTACCCATTACCAATCACTTACCATCTCTTGGAAAGAGTTGCAGGCAAGGAAGTATATAGCCTCCTAGATGGATTCTCAGGGTATAACCAAGTAGCCATCGCTATTGAGGATCAACATAAAATAGCTTTCACAATTGAATGGGGAGTTTATGCTTTTAGAGTGATGCCATTCGGTCTTACCAATGCCCCCTCTACCTTCCAAAGATTGATGTGTCATGTGTTTAAGGAATTCCTAAGGAAGAGTATGGAAGTATACGTAGATGATATATGCACCTATTCAGGTCAGAGACGTGAACACATTCCAGAATTACGAAAGATATTCTAAAAATGTCGACAATATCGAGTATGCTTGAATCGTGAAAAATGTGTCTTTATGGTGAGACAAGGAAAGATCCTAGGACACATTGTATCTAGGAATGGAATTTCCACAGACGAGGATAAGATTAAGGTAATCCTAGAATTAACAAGACCTAAAAATGCAAAGGAGGTACAAGCATTTATGGGTCATTGTGGATATTATTGTAGATTTATCCACATGTATGCTGGCATAATCCCTAAGCCACTATATGGATTATTAATGCAATTCACTTGGACGGATGAATGTGAAAAAGCATTTAATGAATGAAATGATAATTAAGTACATCACCTATCTTGAAGACACCTAATTGGAATAAACCATTCCATATCCATGTAGATGCATCAAATTATTCCATAGGGTGCATACTAGCTCAACCAACAAATGAAGGAAAATTATACCATCCTATCGCATACGCAAGTAGACAGACTCAACAAGGCAGAACAAAATTATACTAGCATAGAATGAGAAGGTTTAGGAATGGTGTACACAGTCAAGAAATTTATACATTACCTCTTAGCTAACGAATTCAACTTCTTTATCGATCATCAGGCCTTATTGTATCTAGTCAATAAGCCATGTAATACGAGAAGGCTAGTGAGATGGTTTCTATTGCTGATGGAATTTGATTTCAAAGTAGTAGTCAAAAAAGGAAATACTCATGTGAGAGCAAATCATCTATCTAGGTTAACACATGGAGATCCACCCAATGTAGTGGAAAATGACCTACCTGACACATACTTATTCAACCTAGAAGTATGTCCAAAGTGGGCAGAGAAGTTGATTCCAATACTCACACATGGACCGCATCATAGAATTAACGAAAGTAGCAAGAATGAATTTTTGCAATCACATAATTTGCACATTGTGTCAGGAAGTGTGTACTATAAGGAACCAAATGGCGTGCTATTGAGATGTCTAGAAGAGACTGAACAGAAGGACCTAATCAAGCAAGCTCATGTAAATCGATGGAAAATTCATAAAGGAGCCCATGGAACACTAAGAGAATTAAAAAGATTGGGAGTATACTAGCCAAACATGCCAAAGGACATACATGAACATATCTACAATCGCCTAAAATGTCGAGCTAATACTCCACAGGACCATACATCTTTACAATTCTCAACAATAGCGCCTGACTGGAGTAAGGCATTGGTGAAATTCTTGAAAACACGCAAACATGAGGAAGGAGCTAACCTAGCAAGAAAGTGATCCCTAGAAGAAATGAGCAAGGACTATACTATAATGGGGAAGCAATTATTTAGAAGAGGAAAGGACAATCAACTAAGGCTATGCATCCACAAAGGAGAATATTTGTGCATTTTAGAGATGGCACATGCAGGTGCCGTGGGAGGACATTTTTCGGCCGAAAGAACTATAAAAATGATTCTCTTTGCAGGCTTGTGGTGGCCAACTCTACATATGGATGCAGACACTTATGTACGAAGTTGTGAGGTGTGTCAAAGAGCCAAGTATCCTATTAGGAGAGATGATATGCCTCTAAGACCCATGGTTTGATGACATTACAGATTTGTGATGACCTATCTTCCAACAAACAAAAGACTTCTTTATGTCCTACCTTGGCGGATATGTATCCTTGTGCAAGATGTATGCTAACTTCATTCTCAATGATCTAGTCTTGTCCTAGAATCATATTTTTAGTCAGGCCTTCGTCTTTGCATACCAAAAGTCTTTGCTACATAGTGGAGTTGCCTAGGTGAAGGGACATTAGGGCTTCTCCTACACATTCGATGGTTTGACTTCCAATTCCTATCATACATGCCTTAGTGGGACTTAACATTGTTTTGAGCTGAGTAATTAACGACATTCGTATACAACTTAGAGCCGCTCCGGAGTCCATTAGAGCGTCCACTAGTTAATACTCCATGTTTCTGTTTCCTAGGTTTAAGTATGGTTGTGAGATGCTATAGCTTTCATTGCTTGCATTGTATACGAGGTAGTTAGCCATGGGTATGGGTTCCTCTCCTTGTAGATATCTTTCATCCCTTTGACTTATCCACTCCTTTCATTTCCTGATTTGCTCCAGGGCTTCCCTTCTAGCTTCTTCTCTGATCCTTTCTTCTTCCTTCTTTCAATTTTGTGCTCCTACAAGTCATGCTAACATTTGGTCTGTTAATGGTTCCATACATCGTTTCACTCTACATCTACTAATGTAGTTGGGAAGTACATCTCTGTCTAATGTAGCTAGATTCATTGCTCCGCTCGTTGAGATTCGATTTATTAGTAATGGTCCATATCCTTGTTGCTGCAATTTCTTGGCGTGTTGCTTCAATGTATACACTAAAACGAAATCGCCTTTCTTCAAGCCTTTATCCTTAATATGTGTATCGTAATATGCATTTTTCCTGCGTTTAGCAGCATAAATTCCCGCTACTACGTGTAGTCTCGTTTCGTGTAGTTTCTCAATTTGGTCCAATTGCGTGGATAGTTCATGGCTTGTCCACTCATACGGTTGTGCTACATGTAGAGTAGGTACTAGAAAATCAATTGCTAAGATCGCATTCTTTCCATATGCCAAGTTATAAGGAGTAGTTCCAACGGTCGTCTTGAAAGCCACTCGAAAGACCCAAATTGCATGATGCAATTGTTTGTCCCAATCTAACCTTCAGTTGTTGAGTATCTTGGTCAACACTATGCATAACACTTTATTGGAACTCTCTGCCTTACCATTAGCTTGAGGATGATAGGGGGTTGATTTTTTGTGAATTACCAAAAACTCATTCATTAGTGCTTCTATTACTTCGCTGATGAAGTGTGTTCCCATATCACTCACTATCTCTATAGGTAATCCAAAACGGGCAAAGATATTTTTGAAGAGAAAATTAGTTATGGTTTGTGCATCATTCTTCCTTGTTTCTTTTGCTTCCACCCATTTCGTTAGATAGTCCGTTGGAATAGAACTCTGAGGAAAAAGAAAATAATTCAGTAAAGAGTATATCCCAAGCATGCCTTAATCTCAAATTTTCTGCAAATAGGGAAGTGTTCCATGATTGTGTAACCACCTCGCCCTTGAGACATGAGCCTAAGAGAGACCATGAGGACATTTCTTCTCAACCTATCTACATTATAAGAAGAAAACCTACATGGAGGTCAATTGTCCAAACATCTCATCCATGCAATACGCGACTACAATGGGTACGGAAGGATCGAATGATTCAACAAATCAACACTACCTAGGAACAGATCAATCACCCAGTACCAACATGGCAAAACAACCACCATTCTTAGTTGTAAAGAGATAAACCAAGACCTCTTCGTGTATGGCTTCCAAAGTCATTAGTAGAAGCCCAAAAATCACAGCAACGCATATGGATCCCGAAAGTAGTCAAACAGGTAGCAAATCACGAGATAGAAAAACTCAATGAGATGTCATACAAACCATGTGAAGCTAAGCAGTCTATCAAGATTCACCAAAGATACCGAAGGACCACAACGTATAAAAATTAGACCACAAACAAGAAGGAGCCAAAGACCACAAAATGAGGAACTCGATGAAAGAAAATGCCACAAGCTCAACCTACCAAGTGGATATGGAGATATAGAAAGTGACAAGGAACTGAAAAATAGATCCAAAGAGATTCTACTTGCACTCATGAAGAATCCAGTGCATCTAGAGTGTGCATGATAGGGCCACATTACAAGGCCATGCATTCGGCACATTGGCTCTTCAACAAAAGTAGTGGTGCACATTTCCACAATTGGAATAGGACTTAACTTCTACTTTCATAGGAATGACCATGCCTTGTAAATAAATAAATGCTTCCGCTATCATTAATCTCTTGTTTTCGTTCATGATTAAAACTTAAGAAAGTGTAGTAAGAGACATTACTTACTTATACAAGGGGGAAAGGAGCGGCAAAAATGACATGTCAATGAGTCTCACATAAATAGGTTTCTCTTGTAAGCTGATTATTTCCTTTATTGCAAGTGCAGATGGCTTTTAAATATTTTGAAGCAACCATTCAAGAGTAAGTACTCAAATTTCCATTGCAAAGTGTAACAAAAGCTAAGGGCCATTGGTTCAGAGAAGACCAACCCATAGGAGAGCATTTATTCTTGGTGATCGTAAAGATCATGGACACAAATCATCTATTCCCTATAATGTCCAAGGACTTCAAAGTCTTGCATGAACTCCCATTGATTGTGGATGTGATGACGAAAGCAGGCATTAATAAGTATTTTGAGTTACCAATCTATACGCTGGATTTCCAATGATGTATGCAAGTTATGAACACCATTCAGCCAGCTCTCCACAACCCATGAGTACCTGTAAATCCTCTAGGCCCAAGGGGAAGTGTCTTACACACGCTTTTATGTTGCTTAGTTTCCTTGTATTATGTCACCCTTCCTCACTCCGAGCCCACGATTGTATCCCCTCTTGATGATTTCGTGCTCCTTTCCCACTATTGCACACACAACTATACTTACGTACTCACTCCTCCAAACTCATTTCCTCTTCAATATACGCACTCTTCCCTCTTCCTCACTCTCCTCCACACACATGCACTCGTTTGTGCACTTGACTTCTTCCTCTCTCACATGCATACATTCACATGCACACACATCCACTCTCACTCTCTTTCTCTCTCTTACACACGCCTTCCTCTTTTCACTCTTCCACACAAAGACTCACACACACATATACTTGTGCACACTCACACACACATGCTCACCTGCCTACATACCCTCACCCTCTCACTTTCCTTCATGCACTCATACACACTCACTGAGACATTTACTTATACATTCACATCTCCATTTACGCGCACATGCACCCACTTAATCCCACACAATCCACCATCACAAGCACACCTATACACTTCAGCTCACCCATACACCAGTCCTAAACACACACACTTCCCTATGGCCCCCTGGTCTTTCACCCACCCCACAAACCTCCACTTCTTCCTCAAGTTCACTTAACTCTTTCACTCCATATCCTTAGTGAATTCTCACTTTCATACAACCCTCGAGACACATATACCCAAACTTCCCTTTTTTTCTCCCCAAACTTTGCACTCACAAACCCACTTCAATATTTTGTTCCACGTTCATCTCCTTTTCGCCCTCACAGTCCTGCTTTCTCCCTCTCTAGACAACACACATGTCTGGAGCCATAACCATGCTTCTCAGTTTTTTGAGACCAAATAAAATGGGTACCAACCACGCGAGGGGGGAAGCTCTATATTGTAGACCGAATACATTATGCATATGAACTTCTTAGGACCTATGATATTCTCACCAACTTCATCGGGTATGATACTAAATTTCAAACTAAGGATAAATATATGCTCACTCACGTGCCATATAATGTAATTGGAAAACAGTTCAAAGACTCCTATCCTTGCAACTAGAGTGAAGGTCAGTCATTACTTATACATCGGCTTGCATGGTCAGTGGGAATGGACTGAGTGTCAGAAGTTGTAGACTGTCTCAAGATAGAAATATTGGAATTAGCTTATGTACCTGTCATGGGTGCTTCCCTCGGCCATTGCTGTGTGGTGGTTATCCTGCTGCTCGTCCCGATATCTTCTCTTCCATGGAGCCCTATTGCTTTTTCCCCTCATTTCTTCTTCTGCACTCGATTGACCGATCTCTTCACCCTCTGGCAGAGGTGTATTTCCTCAGCATGTGAACCATCCAGCAGGAGTTCTCCCTCTGATGGCCTCCACCGGTCGTCCTTTTGTTTGTGAAAAGGTGCGAGGAGCCTCTCTTCTACTCAACGTATACACTTCCTGCCAATCTCTTCTCCCTCCTCCAAGGAATCGATCTGCCTTCAAGTGCGATCGAGAGTCTTCAGAAACCTCCAATAATTATGACTACGGTGCACTCCATGCACCTCCATATCTTGTAGAAATCGATTTTCCATCTGTTGAAGTGTTACAGCATCCCCCTTCCTTTGTATTTCCAAAAAGGAGGAACCGAAGAAGGAACCCTTCCTTCTGCTATGGATTCCCTCCACTCCTTAGTCGTCGAGCATAGGGACACACTACATCCCACCATAAATGCCTCCAGTGCGTGTGTCCACCCCCTTCCCCCAGCTTGAGTGTATTACCTCCCAGGAGACCCCGCCCCTTTTGTTTCAATAGCTTACAACAATAATACTTCAAACTCTGTCCATTAAAGTTCTTGTATTTTGAGAAGCAAGTTCAAGTGCCCTTACGCTAGTACCGGAAGGAATTGCAAAAGAAAACCTTTTGTAGGGCAGTGCAGTAAAAATACAAGAAAAGGCAGTAACAGAAATGTGTATCATGAACAGTCATATGTACCAGTCTCTGTGAATCTTTCAAATCTATCAACCACAGATGCGCAAGGTAAATTGTAGGCTTACATAAGCAACTTTACCAAACATACTTCCATCCACTCTGGTAATTTCCCCTTGCATTCAACGCATCCAGTTCAAAGAGCCAATGAGGCCCCATAAGTTTTATGATTTTTGAGTTCGCTAATCCACCTCCCTGTTGGAGCCTCCTTCAATATCTAGAGAGATCTCTTCATCCTCACTAGAACCCACTTGAGTGTTGAAATTGCACTGATATGGGAGAGGAGTCAATCTAGGGACTGCAATCCTCGACGTCGCTATGCGAAAGCATGAAGAAAATCTCAAGCCCTCATATAAAGCAAGCAACAAAGATGAGACATTCTCTGCATTCCCCGAGAAAAAACTCCATTGTTCCTATTAACGAAAGAATCCCCCCCCCAAACAAAGAGACTCTCTCTGTATATTTCTTCCCTCCTCAATCCTCTAGACATACCTTGATTTCCCTTCTAACAATGCCACCCAAAAAACTCCCTCGCCTCAGCTCCTTCCTCGTCAATCTCTCACGGCTACTGATCGAGAGGAAGCCCCAAATGATATCGCACCCAAAAAAAATTTGCACAGACAGCTTGCGAAGAAGAAGCTCCTCCTCGATTTCCCCCCTTTAAGTCAGCAGTGCCCGAAGAACCCCCCAAAAAAACGGACCCCCCCTTTTTTAGCTCGCATGAGCAGACTCCTTGTTACAAGCTCCCCAGCCTGACCTGGAACACCCCCACCTCTGTCTTCTTTCGTGAGTAGCTAACGAAAAAATCCTTCTGTTCTGCAGCTCGCTGCTAAAAAAACACGGGCCCCTCTCCTTCCATGCACAATAGAAAAGCTGTTATCTTCTGGAGGTATTCCCCCCTTCTTGTCCTCTGCTTCGCATCTACTCAAGAGACCCACAAGAAACCAGAGATAACTTCCCCTCTGTCCGACTCACTGCCACATAATTCATGTAAAAGAAACAAAGAAAAATTTCCTTCATTCTGCACACAAAACGGAAACGGCTCCTCTGTCTGACAAATGAAACGGGCAGCCCCTGGAATCCTCTCCGATCAATCCACTAGGATATGCTCCAACTCGATTGAAATAGCATAATAGGATAATTCTCCATTCCAAGTCAGCCACTTGCAAATATAAAGGTGTTGGCGCACCCTCTGCTACCTCCTTTAGCTCAGCAAGGTGGATAACAGCATCAAATCTTAAATCAGACAACCATAACAATTGTTTCAAAGCTTCCTCAACACTCAACATATTTGGATTGTGTATATGCATCATATTCCAATGTAATCTGACTCAATTCTTCTTCACGGGTCTTCGTGACGCATGTTAATGTTGCCTCCAGCTCAGGAGGATCACAACATGCCATTGTAGTTAAAATGCACAACTCTCTTTTGGGACAAGAGCCTTTCTGAGATTTTTTTTTTGAGCCCTGAAAATGTTTTATGTGCTGATCATCCTTGATTGATTGATTGCTCATGTCCTTTAGAAAAGGGCTAGCAACCCTTGATATGCATTCTCTACAAAATGTACACTGGATTTTTTTTTTGAGCCCTGAAAATGTTTTATGTGCTGATCATCCTTGATTGATTGATTGCTCATGTCCTTTAGAAAAGGGCTAGCAACCCTTGATATGCATTCTCTACAAGATTCCCATTATATACAGCACGCACCAATTCTATAATATGACTCAAAATTTTTTATTTGCCTTACGAAATACACACATTGCTGCACAAAGCACTCCCATCCAATGAAGTATATTAGGACCTTCATATTAATATGATGCCTTCTTGCTGCTAACATTTCTTTATTGAACTTAGAATCACATAAAGCTCCTACAATGGATCCAATGACCATATTTCTTGGATAACATGTTCCAAATTTTCTCTTGTAGTTTGCAAAATAACAGCAGTGCTTTCCCCTCCCATGGCAGTAACACACACATATAATTATACTTGTCCAGGATCGACAAAATTGGTTGCATAATAATTGCATGCTCCTTCCCAATGCCTTGGCCAAAAGTCCTTCAAGTTCCTTGTAGCACTACATTCTATTGCTTCTTTTCGTCATAACACCCACTTTCTCCTCAAGGTACCTGCAATCACGCATGTATTCTACACAGCAAAAGCATATGAGTGCATAAAAATCCACCAGTTCATGAGCTAACATACTCCCCTCTTCTTATGTGCGAAGTCGTCCTCGATAAGCCACTCTTGCTACAATGTAATCCAAAGAGCCATGAACATGTCAATTTACAACTTATTTGCATACCTCTTCATCGAGCCATCATTCCCACTGGACCTGCACTCATTGACGCTATTAGTGCTCAAAAAAATCACTCATGAATACATACAAATCATTCACTTCCAAAATGATCCAAGAACATGCACATATATGCAAATCCAATTCCAACATGCACCAAATTGCTCATGCATTCCATTATGAAAATAGTCTCAACCAAAATAACACATGCATACCTTTCCATGTTTTACACATGCAACTATGATTGCGAAAAAACAGAAACGGAAATACCGAAATAAACAACAACAACTGAAATGGATCGAACAGGAGATGCAACATACCCAAAATGCATACCCCATTATTGCACCTACTATTCGCTATGTACAATTATTCCATGACTAGACACTCCCGAAGAATCCCCATCGTCGTCCTACAAAAGTCATCGAGACTCGAGTACAGGTCAAGTCCTACATAAAAACCCTAGAGTGCCCCACACACTGGAAAACCCTCGGATAGAGCACACAAGTTATAAGGCAAGACCGTTGCATTACCTTGCTAAAAGTCTCATCTATAAGTACATATACAGTATCCGTGCCTTTGAGAATGTTGATTCAGAGTGAGCTGATCTGTCACAAGCCACCATACCAATCACACAAGCAAATAACGTTCCCTTCCAGGCGATCGTCGCCTTCTCCTCTCTCTCTCTCCCCCTCAGGAGTGGGGAATAATTTCATATGTAAATATTTATTTATATTCACACGTTGGCCTACGTTGACATTGGATGCGATTCGTGGACCTGACCACCCAACCAGGTTGATTCCACCCATCTACCAATGCAACATAGCACACAACACACAAACACATAACGATAGACAAGTAACATATATCAGCTAGCCCATAACGAAGCTGGATGCGGCTTGTGGGCGTGACCGCCCGGCCATGATGGCTCCACCTACCTACCAACCCGTTATGGCGCGTAGCTAAGACACAAGCATATGCATCCCAAGCCTATGGCGAAACTAGCTGCGGCTCGTGGTCCTAACCACCCGGCTAGGATAACTCCACCCACCTACTAGCCCACCATAGCGCGTTGGGAGAAACACAACACAAAGTTTTTCTTTTTTTAGCATCTATATATATAAAAATAAATACCCCAGTCCTGAGAATTAGGGAGAGGAAGAAAGGGATTTTCCCCACTTTTCCCATACATGCATGCAAACATACACACTCTAACCTTTGACAGATCAACCACCTCTTCACTCCATTCTCTCAATTACACACACTACATATGTATTCATCGATTTGACTTTTCACTAGGTAACTACAACCGGCTATGCCTTGGTCCCTCATATACTTAACCTTAGATGATCTAGAATGTGGATCTCCGGGATGTCTCATATAGCCTCACCTCGTACTCGTATCCCGACGACTTCCCTAGGGCGAGTCAGGCTCAACTTCAGGAGCTCCGTCAATGCTACCTATCGTTAACAGATCTGCCCAAGCCAAAGTGATATCGTTCTCTTCGTTAGGCATTTCCCTCGAAGGGTCCAAATAGTAATATCGATCCCCCGCCCATCCTACATGTCGGATCAGGTATGTCTCAAACCACTCAATATGTCTCAAACCACTCAATATGAAACGTAATATCCAAACCTTGGTTTATGAAGCATACCAGCCAGTGCGCTTCCTCCATATCATACTCGGTCTCAAAGTCATCGACCTCTATGTCCATGCGGGCGAATGTTTGGTCCGAGAAATATATCCCGAGCTCGTACAAATAGAGTTGAGTTATTTGATCTGCCATTTTGTTACTTAGCTCCTAACAGTCTCTGCGCAACAGAAAAAATAATTAGAAGTCCAAAATTCTTGAGCTAGCAAGGGATAATATTTATAACAACAAAAATCATAGCTAACATATGCGCATATATATATATATATATATATATATATATATATATATATATATATATATATATATATATATATATATATATATATATATATATATATATATATGTGTGTGTATATATATAACTATACATCTATGTACAAGGAGTCTACTACGTCCTTCCGATTGGATCTCGTCTGGCTTCTCCCGTCCTAATGCTAGTTGAAATATGGTTTAACTCAAAGCGCGTTAACCTTCACGGGAGCACATTCTTCTCCTAAATCTTGAATTTTGCATGGAACCATTGGAGTTGAGTTCCACCACTTTAAACGGCCCTGCCCATCTTGTCTGTAACTTCCCCGAGAATTTATAATATTTGCTATCATAGACTAGCACCAAATCCCCTTCTTGAATCGCATAGGTCTTGAGATTCTTATCGTGCCTCTCCTTACGTCTTCTCTGAATAGCTTCCAGACTTTGCTGTGCAATGAGTCTCTTTTCTTCTAGCTTGACCAGTTGTATGTACCTCTCCTTCAATGACTCTTCCTCTCCCAGCCTGGCCTCGATGGCCACTCTTAATGTCGGAACTTCCTTTTCGATGGGAAAGATGGCTTCCTCGCCATATACTAGGGAGAACGGAGTGCTCTTAGTCGTCACTGGGTAGGATGTTCGATACGCCCATAAAGCTTCCAAAAGTCTCTCATCCCAGTCTCGCCTATGCACAGCTACTGTCTTTGTCAAAATCTGTTCAAGAACCTTGTTGGTAACCTCCACTTGTCCATTCGCCCTCGGGTAATATGGAGTGCTTTTCCTATGTTTGATCTTATACAATTCCATTAATTCCTCGATCACTTCGTTGACAAAGTGTATTCCTCTATCACTCACTATCTCCAACGGGCATCCGAATCGGGTGATAATTTGTTCATACAAAAATTTAGCTACATCAATAGCTCGGTCAGCTTCAGAGATTTGGCTTCTACCCACTTGGTAACATAGTCAATGCAGACCAAAATATACCTATTGGATCTACGTCTTGAGGGAGGATCAATAGGCCCCACAAAATCAATTCCCCATTTTTCAAAAGGCTTAAGAGCCAAGACCGGCGTAAGAGGAGCTGCATGTGCTAATGTTGGTTTGCCCATTCTTTGGCATTTGTCGCATTTCTTGTAGTATGTGTTGCATGGAGCACAATGTAAATATTAAGTCCATTAATGTGTCTTCGTGATAGATATAGCCATCCAAAATTTGGTTTATTTCCCAAAAAGAGTAAGATTGTGTCTGCTTTCATGAAGATTTGTGTATATGTCAACACGAATATATCTTTGAGCGCACGATATCAATCAAATGAATATGTATTTGAACCAGCGGGTTTGGGAGCATGAATGAATATGTGTACTAATTGTGACATGTGAACTAGTTCTTGTCAATTGAAATTATTGGGAGATAAAGGAAACGCAAAAGTGACATGCAGGCCAATGGACATTGCAAAAAACTGAGGTTAGTTGGGTGGTGGTTAAAGATGAGATAGTTTTGTACAAACTTGAAAAAAAAATTATTCTAATTATTATTATCATTTTTATTTTCATTTTATTTTTTGGCCTTTGATAAGTGTGTCATTTTGGAGGATCTTCTAGAAGCAAATTTCGCATGTCTCTTGGTCTTCCTGTCAGAGCTGATGTAAACTGTGCCGACAACACAGGTGCTAAGAACCTCTATGTAATCTCTGACAAAGGCATTAAAGTTCGCATGTTCTTCTGAGTTTCATGCCGATTGAGCTTTACGGCTTAAGTCGGCGACCTCCAACTTGATCTATGTTGTTGGAGTCATGCAGAAGCTTTCCCTTCATGAGATTGAGCAGTACAGCCATAGTCCCGTCCATCATGCAGTTGCGCATCATGATTATGCAGCATTAAAAAGCATTCTTGCCAAGCTTCCAAAGTACCAAAGGCAGGGGAAGTTGTCACGGAAGAAGAATCTGAGATTGCTGAAGCAGCTGCAGACACAGTTGCAAGCATCATAGATCGGCGGGATGTGCCAAACAGGGAAACTCCTCTTCATCTTGCAGTCCGATTGAGGGATGCTGCATCTGTTGAAATGCTCATGGCCTCAGGGGCTGATTGGAGCTTACAAAATGAACAGGGATGGAGTGCGTTGTAAGAAGCAGTTTGTGCGAGAGAGGAAGGTATTGCAATGATCATAACGAGATTTTACCAACCACTTGCTTGGGCGAAGTGGTGCAGGCGCTTGCCCAGAATAACTGGAACCATGCGGAGAATGAGAGATTTGTATATGGAAACCATGCGGAGAATGAGAGATTTGTATATGGAGATAACATTTAACTTTGAAAGCTCTGTTATTCCATTCATTAGTCGCATTGCTCCCTCAGATACATATAGAATTTGGAAACGTGGGTCAAATTTACGTGCCGACATGACACTTGCTGGGTTCAATGGGTTTAAACTTCAACGAGCTGATCAGAGTTTTTTGTTTCTTGGAGATGGAACTGAGGATGGTAAAGTGCCCCCAGGTTCCCTTCTCGTCCTCACTCATAAAGATAAGGAAATCACCAACGCACTTGAGGGTGCTGGTGCACAACCATCAGAAGCAGAGATAGCTCAGGAGGTTGCTGCCATGTCACAGACAAATATGTATCGACCAGGTATAGATGTCACCCAAGCAGAGTTGATTCCTCAATTGACATGGAGGAGACAAGAGAAGACAGAGATGGTGGGATCATGGAAAGCTAAAATTTATGAGATGCATCATGTGCATATAAGTGTGAGGTCTAGGAGGGTTCCTGGAGCATTGACAGATGAAGAGTTCTTTGCAGCGGAGACTGATGCGCAAGCAGATGTGGAAGATGACTATTCTGAGCTTCTCACTGAGGAAGAAAAACAACAGCTAGAAGATGCCCTTACCATGGATGCATTGGATCCTTTAGAGTATGATAATGGGGATGTCCAGACAGGTGTTACTAAAGGTGATCCATCTTGATGAGGAAAAACCATGCACAATTTCACCTGTTCATGAACAAAACACATCGATGGAGGCTGCCCAGGGTGCACGGAAAGATCAGGGAAAAAGCTGGTTTGGATGGGGGAAGAGAGGGGGTAAAGAAGAAGGCAGCGAGAGGAAAAGGACTGGTTCTTTTTTCAAATCTTCTGGAGCCAGAGGTGTTGAGGGACCAGACTCAACTTCAGATGCGAATTGTGACAAGATCCAGAAGTTGGGATCTAAACATAATGTAGAGGGTAATAAACTCTCTGTTGGTGAAAAGACGAATGACGCTTCATTTGATGAAACTTCATCAAGAAAAAGTAAAGATGCTACTGCCAAAAGAGTGAGTGTGCTGAAGAATAAGCAGAATCAGAACCCTAGTAGCAATGGAAATGCTGAGAGTGAGTACAGAAAAGGATTGAGACCAGTTCTTTGGTTGACACCTGATTTTCCTCTCAAAACAGAAGAATTGCTGCCATTGCTGGATATATTGGCCAACAAAGTCAAAGTAGTCCGACGGCTGAGAGAATTGTTGACTACCAAGCTGCCATTGGGAACATTCCCTGTAAAGGTAGCTATTCCTATTGTTCCAACTATCCGGGTTGTGGTAACATTCAATAAATTTGAAGAGGTTTCCATGTCAAAAGAGTTTGGCACCCCTCTATCCAGCCCTACCCACTTTTCAGAGGCCAAGGGAAAGGAGCTTGAAGCATCCCATTCGAGCTCATGGCTATCATGGACCCGAGGTTCCAAAGATCAGAATGCGAGCACATCATCAGTTCAACAGGATTATGTTGAAGACATGGATCCTTTTGTTATTCCAAGTGACTACACCTGGATTGACATGAAAGAGAAGAAGCGCCGCTTGAAAGCAAGGAAGTCTAAAACTAGGTCTAGAAAGCCATCCTCGAAGCAGCCAGAGAGTGCGTCAAAAACTGATGCAGGAGAGTGTTGCCTACCTGCTAAGTTGATCATGATCGCAGCAAAGTAGATGAACTCATGCAGCAGAAAGAATACTTTCAAAAAGATGCAGATGAAGTGAACAAGAAGTGTTTGAATTTGTGATGCCAAAAATAAGTTGGAATTTCATAAAACTGCCATTCTGGACATGATGATATTATCACAAGTGTTGCTGTCAGTGTGAAGCTAGACCTGGTTGTCAGTAGATCCAAAGATCTTGTTGATGACCACGGACCCTAAAACTCAGGAACTTGTTCCTTCCCCCACTCACTTTTTGACTAACACTCTACCCTTCTGCCTGACTTGTCAGACCCTGTACCGGCCCAGCCCTCCACTCCTTCCCCCACTCTCCCTAACCTTTGTCAGACCTTTTATCTGCCCAATGCTCACTCTTCCTCTCCTCTGACACCCACTTTCCCTTGTCTCACCCACGTGCACCCAAGGCTCTTGCAGCCCACGTGTGGTCAACAAAAAAAATCTGACCTCTCCCCCTCCCCATTCTATAAATACTAGTCTAAGTAGAAAGAGCCTGCAGACTGAAGCATAGAGAAACCAGCAATAGTTTGACAGAGGGAGGGAGATGGTGTTCAAGTGACTCCCTGGAGTGTATGAGAGAAGTGACCATTAGGAAGGGAGGCCATCATCCTGAGGGAGAAGCAGTCAGAGTGCATTAGTCTACTGAAGAGGGAGGCTGAAGGAAAGTCCGACTTCAGAGGATGATACAAGACTCCATACACAAGGAGCGCTAAAAGATGAGAACATTACTGAAGAATTCAACTGCACTTTCACAAAAACTTTGTGGATAAACCTGTTGTGATACGTTTTCTACAAGTGCTGCTGAAGCAGTCAAGAGTGTGAAGTGCAATCAGAGGATCTCTCTCAGAGCAAGGGGGAGAAGGCATGGATGAACGCTGGTACCAACAAAGAGGAGACAAAGTGGTTTCGATGTAACTGTGTGTGCTACAGTAAGCTACTCCAATAGATGGTACTTTTTTTTATTGTTGTTGGCAAATGTTTTTATGCTTAAAGGTTGTTCTTTGTTTGATATGGCATAGTGTAAGATGTGAGTGTTAGTGGGCAAAGAGGAAGAAATATTTCAGACTGGTCATGACTCTAATCCATATGTCCATTTATTTTTGAGCGATAACATGTTTGATTGCGAGTGTTTGTGGTATCAATTTCAGAGCATTGCATGGTTTGTTGATATTATCTTTTGCATACATTTCTGCAAGTTTGCACGGCAAAAGGTTAACATCTGACTGGGATTTGAAGGATGCATGCTTGTTCATATATGAGGATGAGAGATGAATTATGTGTAAAATTGCAGGGCTCAGCATGTTCACCTTCATATGCAATTATTCAAGTGTATGCTCATGAAAGAATGTATAAATGTTGCCAATTCGCCAGATCATTCCGACATAGAGAAATATAATATTTCTGCCTGAAAACCAAGAATGTGAGCAAAAAATATTTTTAGTGCTAATCTGAAAACCCCTGTGTCGAAGCATAATCATAAATGTTTTAAGGTCATAGGCATAAGCATAATAATGTGCATACGTTCTTGCAAGGGTGTTTTTTTTGTTTCCATGAAACGTTGACTTGAGTAAGATTTTGTATGAAAGCATCTTGACATATAAGTCGATCCCCTTTGATGATGTGTGCTGTTATTTCCTTCAATTTGAAGTGTGTTTCTTGCATGAAGGATCGGAAAGAGATTCCTTTTTCATGGAGTGTTAGTTCTGGTTGAGAGAGAAAGAGTGAGTGGAATAAGGACGAACTGAATGCTGACCATGCATAAGTATATGTAGAGAGAGAGAGAGGGGGCAAAGAAGAGAAGAAAGGGGAGGGAAATAGTAGATGTCCATGGGGGTGTATATGTGTGCATGGTTGTACGAATGTGTGTGATGTAGTGTCTGAGTGGATGTGAGTATGAGTGATTGATTTTGAGGTCATCTAACAGTGAGTTCCCGACTAATAGGGTGTATGAGAAAGAAAGAAAAAGAGAGTGTGTGTGTGTGGGTAGACGTGTGCAAGTGAATGTGTGCATGAGTTTGCGTGCTTGACTCGGTGCGCGTTTGCGTTTGAGTGAGAGTGTTGGAGTGAAAGAGAGGGGATTTTATAAAAGAGAGGAAGAGGAGGGTAAGAGTATGAATGATAGAGGGTAAGTGGGAATTAGGGTTGTGGGTTATGTGGAGAATGGGATGGATGCTAGGGTGAATGTGTGTATGTGTGTGTAAGTGCAGATGTGTGTTTGGGTGTAAGAGAGGTGTGAGTGAGAGAGTGATAGAAAGGAGAGTGTGAAAGAGAGAGAGGGAGAGACCTTGAGGGTAGGTGTAAAGAAGTGTGAGAGATAAAGAGGGAAGCGGGGAGAAAGTGATTTAGATTGGGTGCATGTGTGCATGAGAGTAAGTGAGAAGTTGTATGTGTGTTGGTGTGTGCATGAGTGTAATAGAGAAAGAAAGAAAAAGAGAGAAGCAGTGGAAAGTAAGTGAGTGAAGTGAGAGTGATAGAGAGGAAGTGAGGAAGGGAATGAGAGAGTGAGGGCAAGAGGGTGAGAAAGGTCATGTACTCGAATGTGTGGGCTCAAGCATGTGCATGCATGAAGAGTGTGTAGGTGTATGGGCATATGTTGGGGCATGCGTGTTAATGAAGGTGTAAGATTGTATGCTTGTGAGCACATTAGTGTACATAGGAGTGTGAATTTGCTTGTATGAATCTATGCATGTGGGTGAGTGTGCATCAGCCAAGGGAGAGAAACCCAAGAGGGAAAAGAGGGGTTTCCAAGTAGTCAAAAGCGCAGATATTTGTTAAAATCGGTTGGAAATATAGGATCAAGCATAGGACCAAAAGCTAAACAAGTGCATTAATTTGCATAAATCTGGTATAAGGGACCTTATCCATTTGGCGATCCTGCTGGGGATGAGCTTGGTACGTCTTTAGTGCCATAGGTTCGCATAGCGCCACAAGTTGGCTGAGCTCTCTGACCCAGTGACCAGTACATGAGCGAAGGAAGTTCTTCCTCAAGAAGAACTAGGCTTGAGAGAGAAGAGCGAGCCGTTCGAAGGGCTAAAGCTCGAGAAAGGCGTAGGCAGGAATCATACGAGACATCTTCGAGTATTCGAAAAGAATTAGAAGAAAGAACATATTATCGGAGAAGAGTAGCTCCTGAGGTGAGGAGACTCGAGGGAGTCTTGAAACGAAGGGCTCTGAACTTCTGGGAAAGAAGTTACATTGACATCACCCCTTTGTTTGAAATGGCTTACCATATTCCGGTACATCTGGGAGACTTCCCAAGATTCTCAGGCCTCTGGGATGAGGACCCAGACAATTTCATTCAGCTTTTTGAAGTGACTTGCGAGGCTCAAAGCATCCCACCCATACCTCGTTGGGAAACCAGACAGACTTATGGGCATGGTGCTCAAGGTCAGGAGGGTGGCTATCCTGGAAGGGCAACACAGGCCTAGGGAAGGGGAACTGGTCCAATTCAATGTTGGAGATGCCATGGTTTTGGACATACCCAAACTAGATGCCCAAATGAAAAGAAACCCGTTGATTACACTCCAATGTGCAGGTATTGCAGTGGAGAGGGCCACTTTGACAAAGACTGTCCAAAAAAGAAAGCCGACAGTGGCAAGGGAAAAGGGCCAGTAGAATCCTCGAACTATGTTGAGACCCAAGCACATCCCACTGCTAGAGTACAAGAACAAATTCCTACAATAGGAGTGGTGTTTAGGACACCCGATTCCCGAGAAGGACCCAGTTCTTCCATGCACTTTGTAGAAGCTTACCCATGCAAGAGTGCACGAAAAGACCCTATTGTGGCAGTGGTCACAAGGACTCAAGAATATATGAAGAAGGATGCGGAAAAAAATAGTGAAAATGCCGATAAAGAAAAGGCACCCAAGCATAGGGAGGTAGAAGAGCAAGTGGAGGAACTTGTTGAGCAACAAGAAATTGAAGACGGAGACGAGATCGAAATACTTCCGCGAGTGACAAAGAAGTTCATGCCAGGCATTGCCCCATTCCCAGAGAGATTAAAAACCACAAAATGTCGTAAGGAAAGGAAAAGCACAGAGGAAATTGACATTGTGCAAATGTTGGCCGAAACAGAAGTTACTTTGGACATTGGCACCTTGCTAAGATGTTCCCCAACATATAGGCAGCAATTTTATAATGAATATATCAAGAAACCGAGGAAACGCTCGAGATAAGAAGAGACAGGAAAAAGATATCCAAGGATTTATTCAGAGCATCACAACCCAGATCGATTCAAACGTTCCTTCTGTGGTCGTTGAAATTAAGGGATATGCAGTCCCAGGTGCTCAATTGGATAGTGGGGCAGCGGTCAACTTAATGACAGAATATATGATGAAGGCTCTCGGCCTAATCCACATGGAGGAGACTCCAATGTCCCTAAGGATGGCGGACCAAACTCAAGTGAAACTGGCTGGTCTTTTGAAGAATGTGAGCACAGTGGTTGGAGGATTAGAGTTTAGTGTCGATTACTTGATAATCAGACCGAGAACGTCAGAAGCGACCTTCTCAATCCTACTTGGACAGCCATGGCTTGTGCAAGCCGAATGTGTGCATGACTGGCGCACTGGGTTCATTACAATCGGGCCAAAGTCTGATCGCGTGCAAATCCAAGTTTCCTCAAACTCAAGTGACAAAAGGCCAACAACAGAGGAGGAATTAGAGAAAAAAACAAAGGAGAAAGCGAAGCAAGAAAAAGCACGAGTAAAGTTTGCCCTGAATGCTGAACCCTACAAGGATCTTCTTCAGGATGGATTCAATTTGCAATTGTTTAAATTCCAAAGCACGAAAATGGGAGAGTATAAGAACCCATTAGCTTACAAGGATGATTCGGACCAAGAATTGCTTGGATGGTTGACACGTACAAGTCAACTTGACTGTTACATGATGAACATAGACTCAGGGGAAAGCAAGGCTACCAATTCCTTGGAAATAAGGACTTAAGAAAAGGAATCAAGTTCCAAAGTAGTTTCATCCATGGAGGTAAGGCGATTAAGAGAACAAGTTAGGGTTTTGGAAGAAGAGCTCCAAAAGAGACGTCAAGAGACAGAGGTAGTGACGGAAGGGGAACCCAAGGTGCAGGAAAGGATCGCAAAAGCGGAACTAAGGAAATTGAGTTCAATTGAAAAACAACAAACAAATGGATTATTGGTGTTGGGGGATTCTTAGACAAGGAGGAGTTTGAGGGTTTGTAGGAGAAAGGGGAAGAGACAAGAAGAGAGAATACACCTGGAAGCCTCTGCCGATTGATTACAGTAAGACAATTACAATATTTGAAGCACAATACAAGCCAATACCTCTGTGCACAATCCCACAGAGTGCTCAATTACAAAATACCAAATATCCCAAAGTCTTCTTGCCGCCGGCCTCCTCTGCACCAGACCTCCACCTGCTTCAAGCTTATCCTTGTGCACACCTTGCACCAAGCTTCCACAAAGGGGGAGGAGTGAATACCTTCTGTCGGCACGCGCACACTGCAGTGAGACCTTGAGATCCTTGGAGGAGTATAGCTTAGCACTCTCTGCACAAATCCTTAGTCACTCTCCATGCACCTTGCACTTCCACTTCTCTGCGTCGCACTCTGGTGACTCTTGCACTTCTCTCTCTTGCTTCCCTTAGACTATGCTTCTCTTGCTTACTCTAAGATTGGTCCAAGAATGGTCCTTGCCTTGATTTGAGTGTGTCGATCACGTACGCTCCTAATTGCAATGGTATCTTGGTGCTCACTTTGATGTCCCAAGATTGTCTTCACAAGTGGAAGTCAACAACTCACTGTTTTGTCCTGTAGTGACTTTAGACTAGAACCAAAAATTTTAATGGGGGGGGCCATACTTTCACCTGTGCGTACGTTGCCGCTTCACGTACCTTCACATTTCCTTTTAAGTCTTCACTTTTGCACATAAGGGGGGGGGTTCGCCTTAACTTTCCAAAACACTTTAAAACACACTTTGAACCTTAGGGAAATTAGAGAAAATACCTCTACAACCTGCAACCCACTTTCTCCAATTTACCCTTTGTGGACAATTAATTATGCACTACCTTTGCACTTTGACACCTGCACCTAAGCACTTTGACTTTGCACCTGTTGACTTTGACCTTGACCTTGTTGACTTTGACTAGTTGACTTTGACCTTTTGACTTTGACTGTAGTTGACTTTGACCAACATGAATGTTATGGGCTCAACAGTTGCCCACCACCTAATGTGCTCTCCGTCCCGGAGAGCTATAGCCAAAACTCTGAGCATATAGGACACCATGATAATGGAGCTGCAAAACTGGAAGAGGACATCTGAGCAGCAACCAATTCCACCAAAAGAAGGAGAGAACAAGCACCAGAGAAGAACCAAAAACTGGAATTTGCCATGGAAAAGCAAAGGGTTGCAATGGGAGGGTGGAAAGGATGGGAAAGGAAGGGCTGATGGGGCTGATAGGGATAGGTTCTGGAGGGTTAAGGATTTGGCTAGGCAGATGTGTAAAGGGAGGGATAGGTAGAAGGATTATGGGGTCTGGAGAGGGGAAAAATGACCAAACAGGAGAGCTACAGAGGGAGCATATGGGAAATATTGAAACATATGGTGAGAGGAGGTGATAAAAGACAATCTGGCCAATGTGGTGAAATAAAAACATGTGGTAATTGTGCGCAAAACACGTGGGTTTGGACCAAAAGTCAAAGAAAAAGTGGGAATTTGGAAAAATAAAGTCAAAAACTGAGTCCAGAGGTGCCAAAAAACATGAAAAGGACTCCTTTTTTGTAAAAAACGGCCAACCAAGGCACAATCCAGAACCAAAAACTTTGAGCCATAAAAAGTAAAACAATATATAATAATAATAATTATATATTAAAAAAAAATAAATATATATATATATTATTTTCTAACGCTCAGACACAAACAAAAAAAAGAAAATAAAATAAATAATAAAATAAAATAAAATAAAATAAAATAAAATAAAAGAAACTGGGGGGGGGGAGGGGCTGTCAGAACGGGGGGGGGCGGGGGGGGCTATCAGAACCGGGGGGGGGGGGGGTTGTGCAAAAAAAAAGGAAACGCCTTGGGGTTGGATCTTGCAATTTAGCCATTAGTGCTTTGGCCCGAGTCACAAACTCTGGGAACTTTTCTCCTTGACCCAATCTTAAATTTTCTAGCTCTTCTATGATAATCTCCGTAGTGTTTCCATGTTGGAACTGATTTTTAAATGCATCTTTCATCACATCCCAAGTGGTAAAATGGTTTGCAGCAAACTGGCTGAACCACTTATCAGCTAATCCCTCTAATGTGGCAGGGAAGAGAATCAAAAAGGCATCCTCCCTACCCATTAGGCCTCTAGTCTTACATAGTGCCAAAAACCTTCTAATGTGTTCATCCGGATCCTCTTGAGCTAGGCCTTTGAAAGAAGGAAACTTTATATTTAATCTAGAGAGTAAAGTTTCCAAGTCTACCTGATCTGCCATGCTCTTGACTGATGATGTTGATGATAGTGGACTGGAGGACCTAACCTGCCATGCTCTTGATGCTCTTGACTGATGATGTTGATGATAGTGGACTGGAGGATCTTCTAACAACCTTCCTTCTTGTTTGCTTGCAGGTGACCCTCAATGTTTGGGACCGGGTTGCGGTCATGAGCAGCTCATAGCCCACTGAATATGAGACACTTGATAAGAATATTTACCTTTTGTTTGATGAAGTAGCACTGTGGTTCTATCGACACTTGATCTCTTCTATGCTTTGCACTTGGTTTCTCTAAAGCTCAAATCTGTTTGGAGGTCCTACCGGGCGTGTCAAATTTTGTTGGGGGATTCTTAGACAAGAAGGAGTTTGAGGGTTTGTAGGAGAAAGGGGAAGAGACAAGAAGAGAAAATACACCTGGAAGCCTCTATCGATTGATTACAGTAAGACAATTACAATATTTGAAGCACAATACAAGCCAATACCTCTGTGCACAATCCCACAGAGTGCTAAATTACAAAATACCAAATATCCCAAAGTCTTCTTGCCGCCGGCCTCCTCTGCACCAGACCTCCACCTGCTTCAAGCTTATCCTTGTGCACACCTTGCACCAAGCTTCCACAAAGGGGGAGGAGTGAATACCTTCTGTCGGCACGCGCACACTGCAGTGAGACCTTGAGGTCCTTGGGGGAGTATAGCTTAGCACTCTCTGCACAAATCCTTAGTCACTCTCCATGCACCTTGCACTTCCACTTCTCTGCGTCGCACTCTGGTGACTCTTGCACTTCTCTCTCTTGCTTCCCTTAGACTATGCTTCTCTTGCTTACTCTAAGATTGATCCAAGAATGGTCCTTGCCTTGATTTGAGTGTGTCGATCACGTACGCTCCTAACTGCAATGGTATCTTGGTGCTCACTTTGATGTCCCAAGATTGTCTTCACAAGTGGCAGTCAACGACTCACTGTTTTGTCCTGTAGTGACTTTAGACTAAAACCAAAAATTTTAATGGGGGGGCTATACTTTCACCTTTGCGTATGTTGTCGCTTCACATACCTTCACATTCCCTTTTAAGTCTTCACTTTTGCACATAAGGGGGGGTTCACCTGAACCTTCCAAAACACTTTAAAACACACTTTGAACCTTAGGGAAATTAGAGAAAATACCTCTACAACCTGCAACCCACTTTCTCCAATTTACCCTTTGTGGACAATTAATTGTGCACTACCTGTGCACTTTGACACCTGCACCTCAGCACTTTGACTTTGCACCTATTGACTTTGACCTTGACCTTGTTGACTTTGACTAGTTGACTTTGACCTTGTGACTTTGACTACAGTTGACTTTGACCAACATGACTGTTATGGGCTCAACAATTGGCAAACCATACACGTATGATCGGGGAGCATTTTCCGATTAAAGCAATATCAAGAGGTGAGGGATATTTGAGAGAGGATAATGTGGAAAAGTGGGAAGTCTCTACAGAAAAGTTCTTAAGCATCGGATCGGAGTTACCAGAAGATGTGCGGGAAAGAATCAAATTAGTACTGAGGAATTACAGTATGGCCTTTGCATGGTCATACAGTGATCTGAGAGGAATTGATCCCCGAATTTGCCAGCATTATATAGACTTGGAAGAAGGCGCCAGACCAATATGTCAACGACTTAGGCGGACAAATCCAGTCTATTCGGAATTGATCAAGCTTGAATTGACGAAGTTGTTGGAAGTGGGATTCATATATCCCATCGCATCCAGCGAATGGGTATCACCAATTGTAGTTGTTCCAAAAAAAAATAAAAAAATTCGCATTTGCATAGATTATCTGAAGTTGAACGAGCGCACAAAAAAGGATCACTTCCCTTTGCCGTTTACTAATCAAATTGTACTCATTTTTAGACGGTTTCAGTGGATATAACCAGATCCAAATCCATGAAGAGGATCAATCAAAAACAACTTTCACCATGGAATGGGGTATGTACGCATATCGTGTGATGCCATTTGGATTATGCAATGCACCGGCCACATTCCAGAGGGCAATGATAGCTGCATATCAAGACTATTTGCAGGATTGGATGGAGATATTCCTCGATGACTTTGCGATCAGAGGCGACGATGAAAACATGATGGAGAGGATCAAAGCTATTTTAAAAAGAAGCATTGAAAAAGGCATCGCATGAAACCTTGAAAAGTGTACGTTTGGAGTACGAAGAGGATTGCTCTTAGGACATGTTATTTCCGAAAGAGGGATCTTGGTTGATGAGGATAAAGTGGAAAAAATTAGGCGACTCCCACCCCCTCAAAACCTATGGAAACTCAGGGGATTCTTGGGACATGCCAACTATTACCGGCGGTTTATATTAAACTTCGCCTCGATAGCTGCACCATTGACAAATCTTCTGAGGAAAGATCAGCAGTATCAATGGACCAGAGAATGTCAAGTTGCATTTAACTCTATAAAAGAGAAATTGGTAAATGCCCCAATTTTGGTAGCACCTGATTGGACAAAAGAGTTTCACGTGCATACGGATGCATCCCATATCGCGGTCGGGGCAGTGCTTTGTCAAGCCGTGAGAAGAAGTTGGATCATCCAATTTATTATGCAAGTCGAAACCTGAACAATGCAGAGAGGAACTACACAACTACAGAAAAGGAATGTCTATCAATGATCTTTGCAGTAAACAAGTATCGGCACTATTTGATGGGCAAGCACTTCACATTTTATGTGGATCACGAAGCCTTAAAGTATATCATTAACAAACCCGAGTTATCTGGACGATTGATGAGATGGATGTTACTTTTGCAAGAGTTTCAATTTACGGTGGTAACTAAACCAGGGAAATTGCACATGCTCGTAGATCATTTATCTCGCGTTGTTAATGAAGAATCAATCTTTGGTGTGCCCGCCGACCTTCCTGATGGTCACGTGTTTCAGGTTGATGTTAAAGTACCTTGGTATGCTGACTTAGTAAACTTCTTATGCACAGCCAAGTATCCATCGGAAGCGAGCAAGAGAGATAAGCAGAAATTGTTAGCACTTGCAAAACACCATAGCGTCATTGGAGGACAGCTCTACCGATATTTTGTTCACAAGAGCATTTATCGAAGGTGTTTAGAGGAAGAAGAAGAAGCCATAGTTCTAAGGGTGTTACATGATGAACCTTGCGGTGGACATTTTGCAGGTGAACTCACGGCCAAGAAAGTCTTATTGGCTGGATACAGGTGGCCGACGTTGTTCAAAGATTGTCACACCTATTGCAAGAAATGTGAAAAATGCCAAAGGATGGGTAAACCGACAATGGTGCATGCAGCTCCTCTTACCCCAGTGCTAGCTCTTAAGCCTTTCGAGAAATGGGGAATTGACTTTGTGGGACCCATTGACCCTCCTTCCAGACATAGGTCTAATAGATATATCTTGGTTTGCAGAGATTACGTCACCAAGTGGGTAGAAGCAAAGGCTTTGAAGACCGATCGAGCTATCGATGTAGCCAAGTTCCTGTATGAACAGATTATCACACGATTCGGATGTCCCCTGGAGATAGTGAGTGATAGAGGAACACATTTTGTTAATGAATTGATCGAGGAATTGATGGAGCTATATAAGATCAAACATCAAAAGAGCACTCCATACTATCCGAGAGCGAATGGACAAGTGGAGGTCACCAACAAGATTCTGGAACAGATTTTGACAAAGACGGTGGCGGCTCATAGACGAGATTGCGATGAGCGACTTTTAGAGGCCATGTGGGCGTATCGAACGTCCTATCGAGTGACGACAAAGAGCACTCCATTCTCACTAGTATATGGCCAGGAGGCCATTTTTCCCATTGAAAAAGAAATCCCAACATTGAGGGTGGCCATCAAGGTCAGGCTTGGAGAGGAAGAATCCTTGAAGGAAAGATACATCCAATTGGTCAAATTAGAGGAAAAGAGATTGCTTGCGCAACAAAGCTTAGAGGCCATTCAGAGAAGACGAAAAGACAAGCATGATAAGAAGCTCAGAACCTATGCAATTCAAGAAGGTGACCTTGTGTTAGTTTACGATAACAAGTACTACAAGTTTCCTGGGAAATTGCAAACAAGATGGGTTGGACCATTCAAAGTGGTGGAAGTAAATTCAAACGGTTCAATACAAATACAGGACGTAGACGGAGAATGCGCTCCAGTGAAAATCAACCTACTTTGTGTCAAACCATACTTCAGTTAGCAGATGAGGTTATTGAAAAAAAAAAAAGAGGAAGAAGAAGAGAAGGTCAAGGGTAGAAAAGAAGGAAGAAGCCAAGGAAATAAGAAGGAGAATGAGGAAGATGGGAAAGAAGAAATGGACGGAGGAGAAGATGAGGATGAGGGGTATTGATAAGAGAGAGGAATGAAGAGAATGAGGAGACAAGAAGAAGAAGAAGAAGAAGAAGAAAAGTGATAGGCAAAAAATGAAGAAATAGCATGCGAGTGGGGGGATTTGCACCTATATGCATATTAGTCTTGTTTTTTCTTTTCTTTTAGATTAAACATTATTTCTTTCTATTTTCACTAAAAGAGAAAATTGTTGACGTTCAGGGATATTAGAAACAAGGTGACAGATGGCAGATCACATAACCCAGATGTATTTGTACAGCCTCGTGGTATATTTTTCGGATCAGGCTCTAGCCAGTATGGACATAGATGTCGAGAACTTTGAAACGGAGTATGATGTGGAAGAAGCTCATTGGTTGGTATGTTTTCGAAATCAAGACATAGATGTTATCTTTCACATTCCATGGTTCGAAAGATATTTGCTTGAATGCGTGGGATGCACAGAGGGTAGATATTATTATTTTGACTCCACTCGAGAAATGCCCAATGAGGAAAATGACATCCGTTGGGATTGGGCTGATATGTTAGTAATTCACAGCGACGATGAGGCTCCTCTAGCGGAGCCCGACTCACCTCCTGGAGAACATTGATCACCAACTATGAAACGAGGCTGAGTAGAGATTTTTTGAGCCATCTTGTATAACATTGCCACCTTAGGATAGAACTCTAAAATAAGATGAGAAAAATTCGGATTGGTAAATGTGATTGCGATTAATCAACTGTGTCGTATAATCTTTATATCTTAGTAGGTTATGGCAAAAGGAAATCGACCTATCAGCTTTCATGGGTTTTTTTTTGTATTTTTGTACTTCTGGTTGCATGATGTGTGGGTTGGGTGGGTAGATGCTCCTTTCTGCCTCTCCCTAACTCTCAGGACATGGTAGATGATTGGATTGAAAAAAAAGGAAGAAAAAAAAAAAGAGAAAGGAAAAAAAAAAAGGGTGTGTGTATATATGTATGTGTGCCTGCGCGCTATGACGGGCTAGTAGGTGGGCGGAATCCTCCTGATCGGGTGGTCAGGCCCGCGAGCCGACGCTAGTTTCGTCATAGGCCAGGACGATTGTGTGTATATCTGTTTTGGTGCTTCGCGCCATAGCGGGTTGGTAGGTAAGTGGAGCCATCTCGGCCGGGCGGTCGAGACCACGAACCACACCCAGCTTCGCTACGGGCAAGTACGTATATGTGTGTGTGTATATGTCATGTATATATGTCATTGTGCGCTATGTTGTGTTGGTAGACGGGTGGAATCAACCTGGCCGGGTGGTCAGGACCATGATTCGCATCCAATTGCAACATAGGCAAACTCGTGAATTAAAAAAAAACAACAAAAAAAACCCGTGACATGTCAGATACTCAAAAAACCCGTGACAAAAAAAACCCGTGACATGTCCTTTTTATTACATGTTTTTGGTCTAACATCTTTTGATGAGTGAGCAGATAAGACAGAAAAGGAAATCAAGAAGGTTTTCAACAAGGTGAGCAAGGTAAGGAATTTGTTTTGGAAAAAGGTTCTGTACCAAGGGCAACATCGTGTCTTCATCTTGTAATCATTTTTTTTTGTCAAATACAAAAAGTTGTTGTCGTCGATTAAAATCATGTTTTGGAATAAGACATGCATACATTGCATTGCTTTGGTTTTATTGCATAAGAGCATGATATGGGAAGGAAATGAGTCATGCATGAGCATGGAAAAAGAATGTGATCGGAAGTGTAATGGATGTGTTACGTGAATGTATCGATGCATGTGATTGTGACACATGGTTGGCATGATGAGAAAAATATGCATGATGATTGTGCATGAGAAGAGAGCATGATATAGATCTATTTGTGGCTTGACATGGTCTCATTTCTTGAATGGTTGAATTGCATTTCCATAGAAGATTAAACCATTTGGATGAGTCACAGGTGGAAACAAGATTGCGAGAATGGCTCGTCGGGGACGACTTCGCATACAAGAAGAGGGGAGTATGTTGCATGGAGCACAATGTAAATATTAAGTCCATTAATGTGTCTTCGTGATAGATATAGCCATCCAAAATTTGGTTTATTTCCCAAAAAGAGGTGGAAACAAGATTGCGAGAATGGCTCGTCGGGGACGACTTCGCATACAAGAAGAGGGGAGTATGTTGCATGGAGCACAATGTAAATATTAAGTCCATTAATGTGTCTTCGTGATAGATATAGCCATCCAAAATTTGGTTTATTTCCCAAAAAGAGTAAGATTGTGTCTGCTTTCATGAAGATTTGTGTATATGTCAACACGAATATATCTTTGAGCGCACGATATCAATCAAATGAATATGTATTTGAACGAGCGGGTTTGGGAGCATGAATGAATATGTGTACTAATTATGACATGTGAACTAGTTCTTGTCAATTGAAATTATCGGGGGATAAAGGAAACGCAAAAGTGACATGCAGGCCAATGGACATTGCAAAAAACTGAGGTTAGCTGGGTGGTGGTTAAGGATGAGATAGTTTTGTACAAACTTGAAAAATAAAAAATTATTCTAATTATTATTACTATTATTATTATTATTTTTATTTTCATTTTATTTTTTGGCCTTTGATAAGTGTGTCATTTTGGAGGATCTTCTGGAAGCAAATTTCGCATGTCTCTTGGTCTTCCTGTCAGAGCTCATGTGAACTGTGCCGACAACACAGGTGCTAAGAACCTCTATGTAATCTCTGACAAAGGCATTAAAGGTCGCATGTTCTTCTGAGTTTCATGCCGATTGAGCTTTACGGCTTAAGTCGGCGACCTCCAACTTGATCTATGCTGTTGGAGTCATGCAGAAGCTCTCCCTTCATGAGATTGAGCAGTACAGCCATAGTCCCGTCCAGCATGCAGTTGCGCGTCATGATTATGCAGCATTAAAAAGCATTCTTGCCAAGCTTCCAAAGTTACCAAAGGCAGGGGAAGTTGTCACGGAAGAAGAATCTGAGATTGTTGAAGCAGCTGCAGACACAGTTGCAAGCATCATAGATCGAAGGGATTTGCCAAACAGGGAAATTCCTCTTCATCTTGCAGTCCGATTGGGGGATGCTGCATCTGTTGAAATGCTCATGGCCTCAGGGGCTGATTGGAGCTTACAAAATGAACAGGGATGGAGTGCGTTGCAAGAAGCAGTTTGTGTGAGAGAGGAAGGTATTGCAATGATCATAACGAGATTTTACCAACCACTTGCTTGGGCGAAGTGGTGCAGGCGCTTGCCCAGAATAACTGGAACCATGCGGAGAATGAGAGATTTGTATATGGAGATAACATTTGACTTTGAAAGCTCTATTATTCCATTCATTAGTCGCATTGCTCCCTCAGATACATATAGAATTTGGAAACGTGGGTCAAATTTACGTGCCGACATGACACTTGCTGGGTTCGATGGGTTTAAAATTCAACGAGCTGATCAGAGTTTTTTGTTTCTTGGAGATGGAACTGAGGATGGTAAAGTGCCCCCAGGTTCCCTTCTCGTCCTCACTCATAAAGATAAGGAAATCACCAACGCACTTGAGGGTGCTGGTGCACAACCATCAGAAGCAGAGATAGCTCAGGAGGTTGCTGCCATGTCACAGACAAATATGTATCGACCAGGTATAGATGTCACCCAAGCAGAGTTGATTCCTCAATTGACATGGAGGAGACAAGAGAAGACAGAGATGGTGGGATCATGGAAAGCTAAAATTTATGAGATGCATCATGTGCATATAAGTGTGAGGTCTAGGAGGGTTCCTGGAGCATTGACAGATGAAGAGTTCTTTGCAGCGGAGACTGATGCGCAAGCAGATGTGGAAGATGACTATTCTGAGCTTCTCACTGAGGAAGAAAAACAACAGCTAGAAGATGCCCTTACCATGGATGCATTGGATCCTTTAGAGGATGATAATGGGGATGTCCAGTGAGCTTCTCACTGAGGAAGAAAAACAACAGCTAGAAGATGCCCTTACCATGGATGCATTGGATCCTTTAGAGGATGATAATGGGGATGTCCAGACAGGTGTTACTGAAGGTGATTCTGGACATCTTGATGAGGAAAAACCATGCACAATTTCATCTGTTCATGAACAAAACACATCGATGGAGGCTGCCCAGGGTGCACGGAAAGATCAGGGAAAAAGCTGGTTTGGATGGGGGAAGAGAGGGGGTAAAGAAGAAGGCAGCGAGAGGAAAAGGACTGGTTCTTTTTTCAAATCTTCTGGAGCCAGAGATGTTGAGGGCCCAGACTCAACTTCAGATGCGAATTGTGACAAGATCCAGGAGTTGGGATCTAAACATAATGCAGAGGGTAATAAACTCTCTGTTGGTGAAAAGACGAATGACGCTTCATTTGATGAAACTTCATCAAGAAAAAGTAAAGATGCTACTGCCAAAAGAGTGAGTGTGCTGAAGAATGAGCAGAATCAGAACCCTAGTAGCAATGGAAATGTTGAGAGTGAGTACAGAAAAGGATTGAGACCAGTTCTTTGGTTGACACCTGATTTTCCTCTCAAAACAGAAGAATTGCTGCCATTGCTGGATATATTGGCCAACAAAGTCAAAGCACTCCGACGGCTGAGAGAATTGTTGACTACCAAGCTGCCATTGGGAACATTCCCTGTAAAGGTAGCTATTCCTATTGTTCCAACTATCCGGGTTGTGGTAACATTCAATAAATTTGAAGAGGTTTCCATGTCAGAAGAGTTTGGCACCCCTCTAACGAGCCCTACCCACTTTTCAGAGGCCAAGGGAAAGGAGCTTGAAGCATCCCATTCGAGCTCATGGCTATCATGGACCCGAGGTTCCAAAGATCAGAATGCGAGCACATCATCAGTTCAACATGATTATGTTGAAGACATGGATCCTTTTGTTATTCCAAGTGACTACACCTGGATTGACATGAAAGAGAAGAAGCGCCGCTTGAAAGCAAGGAAGTCTAAAACTAGGTCTAGAAAGCCATCCTCGAAGCAGCCAGAGAGTGCGTCAAAAACTGATGCAGGAGAGTGTTGCCTACCTGCTAAGTTGATCATGATCGCAGCAAAGCAGATGAACTCATGCAGCAGAAACAATACTTTCAAAAAGATGCAGATGAAGTGAACAAGAAGTGTTTGAATTTGTGATGCCAAAAATAAGTTGGAATTTCATAAAACTGCCATTCTGGACATGATGATATTATCACAAGTGTTGCTGTCAGTGTGGAGCTAGACCTGGTTGTCAGTAGATCCAAAGATCTTGTTGATGACCACGGACCCTAAAACTCAGGAACTTGTTCCTTCCCCCACTCACTTTTTGACTAACACTGTACCCCTCTGCCTGACTTGTCAGACCCTGTACTGGCCCAGCCCTCCACTCCTTCCCCCACTCTCCCTAACCTTTGTCAGACCTTTTATCTGCCCAATGCCCACTCTTCCTCTCCTTTAACACCCACTTTCCCTTGTCTCACGCACGTGCACCCAAGGCTCTTGCAGCCCACGTGTGGTCAACAAAAAAAATTTGACCTCTCCCCCTCCCCATTCTATAAAAGCAGCATTCCTGCCCCAATAGGGTTGTTGGACGATTTTAGAGAAAACAGTAGTCTAAGTAGAAAGAGCCTGCAGACTGAAGCATAGAGAAACCAGCAATAGTTTGACAGAGGGAGGGAGATGGTGTTCAAGTGACTCCCTGGAGTGTATGAGAGAAGTGACCATTAGGAAGGGAGGCCATCATCCTGAGGGAGAAGCAGTCAGAGTGCATTAGTCTACTGAAGAGGGAGGCTGAAGGAAAGTCCGACTTCAGAGGATGATACAAGACTCCAGACACAAGGAGCGCTAAAAGATGAGAACATTACTGAAGAATTCAACTGCACTTTCACAAAACTTTGTGGATAAACCTGCTGTGATACGTTTTCTACAAGTGCTGCTGAAGCAGTCAAGAGTGTGAAGTGCAATCAGAGGATCTCTCTCAGAGCAAGGGGGAGAAGGCATGGATGAACGCTGGTACCAACAAAGAGGAGACAAAGTGGTTTCGATGTAACTGTGTGTGCTACAGTAAGCTACTCCAATAGATGGTACTTTTTGTTATTGTTGTTGGCAAATGTTTTTATGCTTAAAGGTTGTTCTTTGTTTGATATGGCATAGTGTAAGAGGTGAGTGTTAGTGGGCAAAGAGGAAGAAATATTTCAGACTAGTCATGACTCTAATCCATATGTCCATTTATTTTTGAGCGATAACATGTTTGATTGCGAGTGTTTGTGGTATCAATTTCAGAGCATTGCATGGTTTGTTGATATTAGCTTTTGTATACATTTCTGCAAGTTTGCACAGCAAAAGGTTAACATCTGACTGGGATTTGAAGGATGCATGCTTGTTCATATATGAGGATGAGAGATGAATTATGTGTAAAATTGCAGGGCTCAGCATGTTCACCTTCATATGCAATTATTCAAGTGTATGCTCATGAAAGAATGTATAAATGTTGCCGATTCGCCAGATCATTCCGACATAGAGAAATATATTATTTTGCCTGAAAACCAAGAATGTGAGCAAAAAATATTTTTAGTGCTAATCTGAAAACCCCTGTGTCGAAGCATAATCATAAATGTTTTAAGGTCATAGGCATAAGCATAATAATGTGCATACGTTCTTGCAACGGTATTTTTTTTTGTTTCCATGAAACGTTGACTTGAGTAAGATTTTGTATGAAAGCATCTTTACATATAAGTCGATCCTCTTTGATGATGTGTCAAAGATGTGTGCTGTTATTTCCTTCAATTTGAAGTGTGTTTCTTGCATGAAGGATTGGAAAGAGATTCCTTTTTCATGGAGTGTTAGTTCTGGTTGAGAGAGAAAGAGTGAGTGGAATAAGGACGAACTGAATGCTGACCATGCATAAGTATATGTAGAGAGAGAGAGAGGGCAAAGAAGAGAAGAAAGGGGAGGGAAATAGTAGATGTCCATGGGGGTGTATATGTGTGCATGGTTGTATGAATGTGTGATGTAGTGTCCGAGTGGATGTGAGTATGAGTGATTGATTTTGAGGTCATCTAACAGTGAGTTCCCGACTAATAGGGTGTATGAGAAAGAAAGAAAAAGAGTGTGTGTGTGTGGGGGTAGACGTGTGCAAGTGAATGTGTGCATGAGTTTGCGTGCTTGACTCGGTGCGCGTTTGAGTGAGAGTGTTGGAGTGAAAGAGAGGGGATTTTATAAAAGAGAGGAAGAGGAGGGTAAGAGTATGAATGATAGAGGGTAAGTGGGAATTAGGGTTGTGGGTTAAGTGGAGAATGGGATGGATGCTAGGGTGAATATGTGTATGTGTGTGTAAGTGCAGATGTGTGTTTGGGTGTAAGAGAGGTGTGAGTGAGAGAGTGATAGAAAGGAGAGTGTGAAAGAGAGAGAGGGAGAGACCGTGAGGGTAGGTGTAAAGAAGTGTGAGAGATAAAGAGGGAAGCGGGGAGAAAGTGATTTAGATTGGGTGCATGTGTGCATGAGAGTAAGTGAGAGGGTGTATGTGTGTTGGTGTGTGCATGAGCGTAATAGAGAAAGAAAGAAAAAGAGAGAAGCAATAGAGAAAGAAAGAAAAAGAGAGAAGCAGTGGAAAGTGAGTGAGTGAAGTGAGAGTGATAGAGAGGAAGTGAGGAAGGGAATGAGAGAGTGAGGGCAAGAGGGTGAGAAAGGTCATGTACTCGAATGTGTGGGCTCAAGCATGTGCATGCATGAAGAGTGTGTAGGTGTATGGGCATATGTTGGGGCATGCGTGTTAATGAAGGTGTAAGATTGTATACTTGTGAGCACATTAGTGTACATAGGAGTGTGAATTTGCTTGTATGAATCTATGCATGTGGGTGAGTGTGCATCAGCCAAGGGAGAGAAACCCAAGAGGGAAAAGAGGGGTTTCCAAGTAGTCAAAAGCGCAGATATTTGTTAAAATCCGTTGGAAATATAGGACCAAGCATAGGACCAAAAGCTAAACAAGTGCATTAATTTGCATAAATCTGGTATAAGGGGCCTTATCCAGTATGTGTGAGAGTCTTTGAACAGCGTTGGCAACCAATACCCAGTCAATAAGATCTTTCTTGCCGTCAGCTCACCAGCAAAATGCCCACCGCAGGGTTCATCATGTAATGCCCACAAAACTAGGGTTGCTTCTTCTTCCTCGAGACACCTCCGATAAATGCTTTCATGGACAAAATATTGATAGAGCTGCCCACCAATGACGCTATGGTGTTTTGCCAGTGCTAATAGTTTTTGCTTCTCTCTCTTGCTTGCTCCTTGCGGGTATTTAGTGGTGCACAAGAAATTCACCAAGTCGGCATACCAAGGTACCTTAGCATCAACCTGAAATAGATGTCCATCAGGAGCACCGTTGGGCACACCAGAGATTGGGTCCTCATTAATAATTCGAGATAAATGGTCAGCCAATATGTGCACTTTGCCTGGTTTGGTTACCATTGTGAACTGAAATTCTTGTAGGAGTAGCATCCACCTCATCAATCGCCCTGGTAGCTCGGGTTTATTGATGATATACTTTAGGGCTTCATGATCCACATAAAAAGTGAAATGCTTTCCCATCAGATAGTGCCGATATTTATTTACCGCAAAGATCATCAAGAGGCATTCCTTCTCTGTAGTCGTGTAGTTTCTTTCAGTGCTATTCAAATTTCGACTTGCGTAATAAATAGGGTGGTCTAACTTCTTTTCATCGGCTTTGCATAGCACTGCTCCAACCACAGTATGAGAAGCGTCTGTATGCACATGAAATTCTCTCATCCAGTCAGGTGCTACTAAAATTGGTGCATTTATCAATCTCTTTGATCAAATCGAATGCAGCTTGACACTCTCCAGTCCATTGATATTGTTGGTCTTTCCTGAAAAGGTTCGTCAGTGGTGCTGCTATTGATGCAAAATTTAATATAAATCGTCGATAATAATTACCATGTGCCAAGAATCCTCTGAGTTGCTGCAAGTTTTGAGGAGGTGGAAGTTGTCCGATTTTTTCTACTTTATCCTCGTCAACCGCGATCCCTTTTTCGGAAATAACATGTCCCAAGAGCAATCCTCTTCGTACTCCAAATGTACACTTTTTCAGGATTTAATGCGATGCCTTTTTCAATGCTTCTTAAAATAGCTTCGATCCTCTCCATCATGTTTTCATCGTTGCCTCTGATTGCAAAGTCATCGAGGAATATCTCCATCCAATCCTGCAAATAGTCTTGATATGCAGCTATCATTGCCCTCTGGAATGTGGCCGGTGCATTGCATAATCCAAATGGCATCACACGATATGCATACGTACCCCATTCTATCGTGAAAGTAGTTTTTGATTGATCCTCTTCATGGATTTGGATCTGGTTGTATCCACTGAGACCATCCAAAAATGAGTACAATTTATGACCAGCCACTCTGTCCAAGATTTGATCAGTAAACGGCAAAGGGAAGTGATCCTTTTTTGTGCGCTCGTTCAACTTTTGATAATCTATGCAAATGCAGATTTTCTTATTTTTTTTCGGAACAACTACAATTGGTGATACCCATTCGCTGGATGCGATGGGATATATGAATCCTGCTTCCAATAACTTAGTCAATTCTAGCTTGATCAATTCCGAGTAGACTGGATTTGTCCGTCTAAGTCGTTGACATATTGGTCGGGTGCCTTCTTCCAAATCTATATAATGTTGGCAGATTCGGGGATCAATTCCTCTCAGGTCACTGTATGACCATGCAAAGGCCTTGCTAAAATTTTTGAGTGCCAATTTAATGCAATCTCGTACTCCATCTGGTAGCTCTGATCCCACGCTCAAGAACTTTTTTGGAAAAACTTCCCATTTTTCCACCTAAGCTTCTCGCGAATATTCCTTATTCCTTGATGACGCTGTGATTGGAAAGTGCTCCCCGATCACGCGTGCATGGTTGGCCAGTAAATCATTGTTTTTTTCTTTTTCAACCGCACCCAATTTCTTTAGTTCAGCTTTTGCACTTGCTTCCTGCACTCTAGTCTTACTTTCCACTTCTTTTTCCGATTCTCGACTTCTCCTTAGAAGCTCTGCTTCTAGCATTCTGACCCTTTCTCTCAACTGTTTTACTTCCATTGTTGGAGCTAACTTCTGCTTCAACTCATCTTTTGAAGTTCCCTTCTCCAGGGATTGGGTAGCTTTGCTTTCCCTTGCGTCTATACTCAACATGTAGCACTCAAATTCACTCGTGTGTGTCAACCATCCTAGCAAATCCTGGTCTGAGTCATCCTTGTAAAATAGTGGATCTTTGTACTCGCCCACTTTCGCGTGTTGGAGGTTGGACAATTGCAAGTTAAATCCATTCTGTGAAAG
The DNA here is from genome assembly GCA_020310875.1 of Ceratopteris richardii. Lineage (NCBI taxonomy): Eukaryota > Viridiplantae > Streptophyta > Polypodiopsida > Polypodiales > Pteridaceae > Ceratopteris > Ceratopteris richardii. The sequence goes on from CM035436.1 coordinate 100,386,265, forward strand.
GTCCTTGGAAGTCTCCGTGCGCAAGGCAAATCTAACCCGCACCATTTCTTGTCTAACCTTTTCCTTTGCTTTTTGCTCCCTTTCCTCAGCTGTTGTCGATTTCTTGCCGGTCAAGTTTGGAGACACTTGAAGTTGTATTCGATTAGCCTTCGGTCCAATTGTGATAAATCCTGTGCGCCAATCGTGCACACATTCGGCTTGCACCAGCCATGGCCGTCCAAGTAAGATCGAGAAGGTGGCCTCTGAGGTCCTTGGTCTTACTATCAGATAATCAACTTTAAATTCTAGACCGCCCACAACGGTGCTTACATTCTTCAAAAGACCTGCAGGCTTTACTTGCGTTTGATCTGCCATCCTCAAGGACATCGGAGTTTCTTCCATGTGGTTGAGGCCCAAAGCTTTCATCATGTACTCAGTCATGAGGTTGACTGCGGCTCCACTATCTAACTGAGCACCGGGGATTGCATACCCTTTAATCTCTACTGTCACAGCTGGAACATTCGAATCAATTTGCATCGTAATACTTTGAATCATGCCTTGGACCTCTTTATCTTGTCTCTTTTTATCTCGAGCTTTCTTTGGCTTCTTAATATATTCGTTGTAGAATTGTTTCCTATATGCAGGTGAACATTTCAGCAATGTGCCAATGTCCAGCGTGACTTCCGTGTCAGCGAGCAGCTTTACGATGTCCACTTCTTCCGAACTTTGTCTTTCCTTCCTACACTTTGGAGCCCTTGATCTTTCAGGGAATGGTGCTATGCCTGACACAAACTCCTTGGTCACTGGTGGAAGAATTTCTATCTCTTCCCCATCCTCAAACTCTTGCTGCTCAGCAAATCCTCCAACTTGGTTTTCTACCTCTCCATGTTCAGCTATCTTCTCTTGACTCGCTTCTTCGCTTTCACCTTCTCGATGTTTCTTTGAATACTCTTGGGTCCTTGTGACTACTGCCACAGTTGGCTCTTTATGCGGTTTCTTGGCCTGGTAAGCATCCACAAAGTGCATTGACGAGCTAGAGCCTTCTTGAGGGTTCGGTGACTTGAACACTACTCCGATCGTAGGAACTGGCTCTTGAGCTCTCGGTGTGGAATGCATCTGAGTCTCAACATAATTCAAGGATCCTACTGGTCCCTTATCCTTGCCAGTGGAAGCTCTTCGTTTTGGGCAATCTTCATCAAAGTGGCCCCACGACAGTACCTACACAGTGGGGTATAATCAGCTGGTTTCTTTTCGTTTGGACATCTAGATTGAGTATGGCCAAAGCCATGGCATCTCCAACACTGGATTGGACCATCTCTTCTTTGATCATGTGTGGCTCCTCTCGGATAGTCTCCTCCTTGACCCTGAGCACCATATCCATAAGTCGGTTTGTTTTCCCAACGAGATGTAGGTGGGACACTTTGAGCAGGCAATCCCGTGTAGGATCATTCTCTTGTATCTCCCGATTTCATGGTCCTCTCTTCATAGGCTCTCTTGTTGTAACATCGATCCTCCGTGTGATTTGTCCTTCCACAAAAAGTGCAACGCATTCTAGGTGGTGATCTATCTGTGAATACTCTTGAGACTGTAGGGCATTCTGAAGCCAAATGGCCGTAACCATGGCACTTTCCACACCATGTATTTGATCGAAACACTTGATTCGGGTTTGTAGTTACCTCTGGTTTTACTGTGTATGTTTCCTGGGTCATTGTGACAGCTTTTATAGCTTGTGTGACCAACTCCAATATTCGTTCTTCAGTCAGTGCAGGCTTCACCTCGCCTGGCGTGCTAGTAGCAACTACAAAAGCTGGGGTCGTCAATGTAGGACTTCCTTGGTCAGAATCTTTCATTGGTATGTTTCCTGGGCCTCCCATTGGCTCGTATAAGAGCTCAATCTTCCTTTGTTGACATAATTGTACTTCCTCCCAAAGCCTTGCTTGTTCCTTAGCATCTATTAAAGTTGCCGGTCTTGTCAGGCTGATATGGTGCTGCACCGTAGGATATCTCAATCCCGCAATGAATCTTCTCTTCAACGTCTCATCATTCGGGGCATTCGCGCCCATCTTTCTTACCAAAGTTTCCATTCTCTGAATGTAGTTATCGATGCTTTCATTGACTCCCTGTCGCAGGTAATCCATCTGTTGGGCCAATCTATCTTGGAAGCCTTGTCGTCGAAACTTTGCCAAGAAGGCTTGATTGAGCATCTGATAAGTTCCACACTCTTGTGATGTCAGATTCCCATACCAATTGGCTGCCTCATCACGGAGAATAGCCGGAAAAATCCTCAACCTTTGACCCTGGTCAACTACCTCATTGGCCTCACAAGTAACCTCAAACAGCTGGATAAAACTATCCGGATCCTCGTCCCAAGCACCTGAGAACTTGGTAAAGTCCCCCAAATGAACTGAAATCCGCTGAGCCATTTCAAACAGAGGTGTGATATCAATATCACTTCGATCCCAGAAATTTAGTGCACGCGGCCTCAGGATCCCTCCTTCAAACTTTTGCACTTGATTCGCGACTCTCCTACGAGAGTACACGTTTTTGGTAGATTTCTTCGAGCTAATCAAGGTCGACTTGCCTTGCGATTCCCACCTCTTCCTTTCTCTTTCAAGGGCTCTTCTCTGAGCGCGTTCCTCTCTTTGCGTTTGTGTTGCTCCTGAGGATGAGCTCCCCTCGCTCATGTACTAGATCTGGAGTCCGCAAGCTTGGCCAACATGTGGTGCTAGGCGAACCTATGACACTCTCTTATAGAGACGTGCCAAGCTATTCCCGTCAGACACACCAAAATGTAAATCCTCTAGGCCCAAGGGGAAGTGTCTTACACACGCTTGTATGTTGCTTAGTTTCCTTGTATTATGTCACCCTTCCTCACTCCGAGCCCACGATTGTATCCCCTCCTGATGTTTTCGTGCTCCTTTCCCACTATTGCACACACAACTATACTTACGTACTCACTCCTCCAAACTCATTTCCTCTTCAATATACATACTCTTCCCTCTTCCTCACTCTCCTCCACACACATGCACTCGTTTGTGCACTTGACTTCTTCCTCTCTCACATGCATACATTCACATGCACACACACATCCACTCTCACTCTCTTTCTCTCTCTTACACACGCCTTCCTCTTTTCACTCTTCCACACAAAGACTCACACACACATATACTTGTGCACACTCACACACACATGCTCACCTGCCTACATACCCTCACCCTCTCACTTTCCTTCATGCACTCATACACACTCACTGAGACATTTACTTATACGTTCACATCTGCATTTACGCGCACATGCACCCACTTAATCCCACACAATCCACCATCACAAGCACACCTATACACTTCAGCTCACCCATACACCAGTCCTAAACACACACACTTCCCTATGGCCCCCTGGTCTTTCACCCACCCCAGAAACCTCCACTTCTTCCTCAAGTTCACTTAACTCTTTCACTCCATATCCTTAGTGAATTCTCACTTTCATACAACCCTCGAGACACATATACCCAAACTTCCCTTTTTTTCTCCCCAAACTTTGCACTCACAAACCCACTCCAATATTTTGTTCCACGTTCATCTCCTTTTTGCCCTCACAATCCTACTTTCTCCCTCTCTAGACAACACACATGTCTGGAGCCATAACCATGCTTCTCAGCTTTTTGAGAGCAAATAAAATGGGTACCAACCACGCGAGGGGGGAAGCTCTATATTGTAGACCGAATACATTATGCATATGAACTTCTTAGGACCTATGATATTCTCACCAACTTCATCGGGTATGATACTGAATTTCAAACTAAGGATAAATATATGCTCACTCACGTGCCATATAATGCATACATATCCTACAATTGTAAACATAAGGAGTTCAGCGGGTCATGTGTACTTACAGGTCATGAAATGGATCCTAGGATGCAATTGCCAGGACACCATGAGATACACAAATCCCTAACGAGTATTTTATCTGTTGAACGATTTCTTTTTCCCTTTTTATTTTGCATGCATGTCTGTCACACATCAATTCAATGCCTTCACATAAAGATTTCAGAGAAAATATATTGATCTCAGAATTTTTGAGCAGAATGCCACCATTCCACCGCAAAACACGTCAAGATACACACTTCGCATGTAGGGATTTACTCTTCTGAACACAGAGAATTTCCCTTAGCCATGCACTTTACATGTGCCTGCACACTATCCAATACAGACACAAGAACATAAGCATCACACACATACCTTTTCCTTTCTCACAAATATTAAAATTTACTTTTGAGCGTAACAGTTCATAGTTCCAATTCCTCACACAAACTATTCCTCATAGACAACATGATAAGTGATCTACTCTTTTTAAGAATACTGCTGCATATTTTGCCCCTTATGCATCATGCGAAATGCAGTCCACGCATTCGAAAACAGTTCAAAGACTCCTATCTTTGCAACTAGAGTGAAGGTCAGTCATTACTTATACATCGGCTTGCATGGTCAGCGGGAATGGACTGAGTGTCAGAAGTTTTAGACTGTCTCAAGATAGAAATATTGGAATTAGCTTATGTACCTGTCATGGGTGATTCCCTCGGCCATTGCTGTGTGGTGGTTATCCTGCTGCTCGTCCCGATATCTTCTCTTCCATGGAGCCCTATTGCTTTTTCCCCAGATTTTTTCTTCTGCACTCGATTGACCGATCTCTTCACCCTCTGGCAGAGGTGTATTTCCTCAGCATGTGAACCATCCAGCAGGAGTTCTCCCTCTGATGGCCTCCACCGGTCGTCCTTTTGTTTGTGAAAAGGTGCGAGCAGCCTCTCTTCTACTCAACGTATACACTCCCTGCCAATCTCTTCTCCCTCCTCCAAGGAATTGATCTGCCTTCAAGTGCGGTCGAGAGTCTTCAGAAACCTCCAATAATTATGACTACGGTGCACTGTCTGCACCTCCATATCTTGTAGAAATCGATTTTCCATCTGTTGAAGTGTTACAACATCCCCCTTCCTTTGTATTTCCAAAAAGGAGGAACCGAAGAAGGAACCCTTCCTTCTGCTATGGATTCCCTCCACTCCTCAGTCGTCGAGCATAGGGACACACTACAACCCACCACAAATGCCTCCAGTGCGTGTGTCCACCCCCTTCCCCCAGCTTGAGTGTATTCCCTCCCAGGAGACCCCGCCCCTTTTGTTTCAATAGCTTACAACAATAATACTTCAAACTCTATCCATTAAAGTTCTTGTATTTTGAGAAGCAGGTTCAAGTGCCCTTGCGCTAGTACCGGAAGGAATTGCAAAAGAAAACCTTTTGTAGGGCAGTGCAGTAAAAATACAAGAAAAGGTAGTAACAGAAATGTGTATCATGAACAGTCATATGTACCAGTCTCTGTGAATCTTTCAAATCCATCAACCACAAATGCGCAAGGTAAATTGTAGGCTTACATAAGCAACTTTACCAAACATACTTCCATCCACTCTGGTAATTTCCCCTTGCATTCAACGCATTCAGTTCAAAGAGCTAATGAGGCCCCATAAGTTCTATGATTTTTGAGTTCGCTAATCCACCTCCCTGCTGGAGCCTCCTTCAATATCCAGAGAGATCTCTTCATCCTCACTAGAACCCACTTGAGTGTTGAAATTGCACTGATATGGGAGAGGAGTCAATCTAGGGACTGCAATCCTCGACGCCGCTATGCGAAAGCATGAAGAAAATCTCAAGCCCTCATATAAAGCAAGCAACAAAGATGAGAAATTCTCTGCATTCCCCGAGAAAAAACTCCATTGTTCCTATTAACGAAAGAATCCCCCCCCCCCCCCCCCCCCCCAAAACAAAGAGACTCTCTCTGTATATTTCTTCCCTCCTCAATCCTCCAGACATACCCTGATTTCCCTTCTAACAATGCCACCCAAAAAACTCCCTCACCTCAGCTCCTTCCTCGTCAATCTCTCATGGCTACTGATCGAGAGGAAGCCCCAAATGACATCGCACCCAAAAAATTTTGCGCAGACAGCCCGCGAAGAAGAAGCTCCTCCTCGATTTCCCCCCTTTAAGTTAGTAGTGCCCGAAGAACCCCCCAAAAAAACGGACCCCCCCCTTTTTTAGCTCGTATGAGCAGACTCCCTGTTACAAGCTCCCCGGCCTGACCTGGAACACCCCCACCTCTGTCTTCTTTCGTGAGTAGCTAACGAAAAAATCCTTTCTGTTCTGCAGCTTGCTGCTAAAAAAACACGGGCCCCTCTCCTTCCATGCACAACAGAAAAGCTGTTATCTTCTGGAGGTATTCCCCCCTTCTTGTCCTCTGCTGCACATCTACTCAAGAGACCCACAAGAAACCAGAGATAACTTCCCCTCTGTCCCACTCACTGCCACATAATTCATGTAAAAGAAACAAAGAAAAATTTCCTTCATTCTGCACACAAAACGGAAACGGCTCCTCTGTCTGACAAATGAAACGGGCAGCCCCTGGAATCCTCTCCGATCAATCCACTAGGATATGCTCCAACTCGATTGAAATAGCATAATAGGATAATTCTCCATTCCGAGTCAGCCACTTGCAAATATAAAGGCGTTGGCGCACCCTCTGCTACCTCCTTTAGCTAAGCAAGGTGGATAACAGCATCAAATCTTAAATCAGACAACCATAACAATTGTTTCAAAGCTTCCTCAACACTCAACATATTTGGATTGTGTATATGCATCATATTCCAATGTAATCTGACTCAATTCTTCTTCACGGGTCTTCGTGACGCATGTTAATGTTGCCTCCAGCTCAGGAGGATCACAACATGCCATTGTAGTTAAAATGCACAACTCTCTTTTGGGACAAGAGCCTTTCTGATCACATACATGATACACTGGATTTTCTTTTTTGAGCCCTGAAAAATGTTTTATGTGCTGATCATCCTTGGTTGATTGATTGCTCATATCCTTTAGAAAAGGGCTAGCAACCCTTGATATGCATTCTCTGCAAGATTCCCATTATATACAGCACACACCAATTCTATAATATGACTCAGAATTTTTTATTTGCCTTACGAAATACACACATTGCTGCACAAAGCACTCCCATCCAATGCAGTATATTAGGACCTTCATATTAATACGATGCCTTCTTGCTGCTAACATTGCTTTATTGAACTTAGAATCACATAAAGCTCCTACAATGGATCCAATGACCATATTTCTTGGATAACCTGTTCCAAATTTTCTCTTGTAGTTTGCAAAGTAACAGCAGTGTTGTCCCCTCCCATGGCAGTAACACACGCATATAATTATACTTGTCCAGGATCGACAAAACTGCTTGCATAATCATTGCATGCTCCTTCCCAATGCCTTGGCCAAAAGTCCTTCAAGTTCCTTGTAGCACTACATTCTATTGCTTCTTTTCGTCATAACACCCACTTTCTCCTCAAGGTACCTGCAATCACGCATGTATTCTACACAGCAAAAGCATATTAGTGCATAAAAATCCACCAGTTCATGAGCTAACAGTACCAGAGGTGAAAGTCCTTGATGCAGAAGGCGAATGGGTGACTATCCAATTCACACATGACCTAATCAAAGAAGTTTTTGGATGGGTCAAAGATGGGAGTGCTGACCTCAAAGATGAAATCCATGGAACAAAAACCCTAACATTTTTTGACATAAATCGTGTGGACATTGAAGAGGAAGTCAGATTAACACATCAACACTTTTGTTTTCCCAACATGCACAGATACACGTCACAAAAGATAATAGTGCAATTGTTGTCTCATGCCACCAAATAGATTGGCAACCAAGTGAATCTGACACCCTATGTCCAAGAATGCTTATTCAAAGCCAAGAAGCAATGGGGTCAGAAAGATTTTGTGAATGGAAGTGTGGCTTTAACAATATTGATCTACCATGCATTAGGCAATTGGGAGTACCTTAAAGAAATGCCTTCATCAGTGGGAATGGCAAAGTATGCGAAGCCGCCCATCGTTCCAAGAAAGATGAAAGAAGTGAAGGTGACCGAGGAAGTAGGAACAAGCTCTCAACCAAGAATGAGAGGTGCAAAGAGATTAAGAGAAGTATTGAAGACAGAAGGCACACTTCCTTCATAAGAAAGAATACATGTACTTCCAAGAACCAAAATTGAACAGACAAAATTTATGACAAAAGAAGAGATAAAAGAAGCTATGGAAGATACTCACAGATTCATGGAAGGACAAGTAAATCTGCTAGTACAAGGGCACCATTATCATCAAGATCATACAAAGTCCTTGCAAAGAGATAGGTTAACAAAGTTCCATATATATAGAGAACTAGGATCAGTTAACTCCAATTCATCTTCTGAAGTCCAAGAGGACCATGCACCATCACCAATGAATATAGACATTAAGAGTGAATCAAATAACGATGGTAATTGGGATGAGATTAATCAAGTAAAGGATTCCCTTGAAGTAGAAGACACAAAAGTCGATAAAACACAAGACAATACAATCACAGAGACACCAACAAAAGGATTATCACAAGGAGAGGTACATACACCAAAGATAAATGATGAGACAAATATTCAAATCTCAGAGATCCATTTTGACAATAAGGATGCTTTGAAGATCCCCAACACTACAAGGAATACGGGCGCGTAGTGACGATTAAGGCGACACAATTTCATCATTATAAAATTGCAAAAAGCATTGCAAGAAGCATCAAGCAGACCGTCGGTTAAACGATAAGAAATATGACGTTTCTATCAAGGTGTGGTGCAACAGGATGTGTGATGTCACATTGAGCGTCGCTAAAGTGATGATTTAAAAAAGCATCGCATAAGTGATGCTAATTTGCATTGCATAAGTGACAGTAATTAACGTCCCTTATGCGACACCAATTGCAGTGCCTTTTACGATGCCTTACCGTCGCTTACACGATGGATTTTTGACAAAAAAAATTCAAACATTGGAGGCTCTTCGATCAGCATCTTCATGCATTTGATCGAAGAGCTCTCCAACATTCGCAATTGCATTGTGCTTGTGAGTTGAAACAATTGCTTGCAGAATTGTTGTTTTGTCTAATCTCTATCTTATTATCTCTCTCTATCTTTGTTTCTCCCTTTCTACCTCTTTCTCTCTTTGAATTATCTCTCTCTCTCTCTCTATTGCAGGAAATTCAAGAAGCTAACCAAGAAAAAAATATGGCTAACTATTGTAAATACAATTTCCATTCTTTGTATATCATTTGAATTGTGTTATTTTCATTAGTTAGCATAATCACACTTATTGATATGCACATATACACTTATACATGATGAAGAGGCATGTTCACACATATAACATATACACATGCACATACACACACATATATGCACACACATATATACGCACAGATACATGTGCACATACACTTACACATACACACACATACACATGCATATGCACAAACATTTCTACAACCACATAAAAAGACTTGCATGAATGCATTATTGCATATATACATACACATACACACATTAACATACTTAAATACATGTATATGCACATCCACATGCATGCATATTCACATGCATGCACATAGATGCAAATGGAAATGCCTCCACATGCACATGCATGTTTCATACATATACACATGCATATACATACACTTGTATATGTTTATACACATACACATACATATGCACATATGTATATATACACACACATACACATATATACACATATATATGCACATACATACACACACATATACACATACACACACATGCACATACATACATATACACATATACATGCACATACACATATACACATACACTTACACATATACATGCACATGCACATACACATATACACACATATACACTTACGCATACACATACACATACACCTACACATACACATACATACATATACACACACATACACATGCACATGCACATACACATACATACACATATACACTTACACATGCACATGCACAAACATGCATATACACATATACATATGTACATACATTCATATACACACACATATACATGCACATACGTACACACACATATTACACATATATACATGCACATACATACATACATATACACACATACACATGCACATGCACATACACATACATACTCATCTACACTTACACATGCACATGCATATACACATATACATATGCACATACATACATGTGCATAAATACATAGATACATACATATACATGCATATAGACATACTTACACATATAGATATATACCTACATGTGCATATATACATTTTATATACGCACAAGCACACATAAATATGAATGAATTATATAATTAAAGTACTAAAACACATTCTTAATATAAACAATAATAACAATCAATAGAACAAAACTTTTCATTACTTAATACCATACACACAATTCAAAACATAACTGAAATGATCAATATATAGATAATATTTGTGCATTTTACCCAAGCCTACATGCTTGATATTATTTGATATGATGATCATTTGTAGTCATATGTGTAGACATATGAACACCTCTTGTAAAAGAGCACATTTTATCTCTTGTAATTGTGAAAAAGGAAAAAGAAAAAGAATGACTTATGTCATCCATGATGTAAAAGAAAAGTTGTTGCTCTAAATACCTAAAACCATGAATTCATGAGCTGAGGGAATATTTCCTAACTTTGGGGATCACTGATGGGCCTCTTAGTCCAAGGGAAAGATGCATATACGCGCTTATATTTTGCTCCAACTTCCCAAAATCAAGTTACTTGCCTTCCTTCAAATCACTAAATTGTATGTGAATGCACTCCCAAGTAGCCCACATACGCACATATCCCACTTCTTTTCTTCCTCGCTTCCACTCAAACCCATGGTATCCCCTTTCTCACTTACTCTCACATACATTCACACCCCCATGCACTCATCCACATATACACACCCACCTATGTTTTGCTCAATTGCCTTGCAATTAGTCAACTCGTATTGCTTGGAGACCAGAGTTTGTCCCTCGAACTTAAAACTTCACATTCTCGACCGCATACACCTATTCTTATGCAGTCATACACATGCACTCTCATTGCCCTTCTTCCCCTTTGCTCATGCCTGCATACATGCATATAAGCTACCTTCGACTTTCTTTCTATCTTTCACCTCACCTCTATCCTCTGCAACCCTGTATGCCTTTCCCTTAGTACTTCAATGGGAATTACCGATTGAACCACACAAACCGCAACAGAGCTCTCATCAATTTTCCGAGTGCTTTCATTAGATGGGAAGAGTTCGGTTTTACCCTGCCATATCTTTAGTATGTCCCATCTAAAAGTTACAAATACATTTAGGTTTAAGACATCAATTCAAGATTCTCGGAAGTAGGTTCCTAGATTTTCCTTTGTGATTTATTCAAGCGAAGTGAAGCTAGTGCACATGAAGTTATACTTTAAACTGAGTCAGCAACATTCAAAACTCCTAATCAGTGACAGATGAACTTTTCTTATCTTCTTCTAGAGCTGTAACCTAGGTTGTGTACTCAGGGATTGACGTGTTGCCTAGTAAACAAACATACTCGTATTTAATTTAATATGAATGTTCTATTCTTTGTAGTCACACGAACCTAATGTCATGTGTTAACCTGAGCAGAGATTTCCAATGTTCCTATTGATTACCATATCACGTCTATGACTGAACCGCCTAGTGTAAGTAAACACAAGCATCAAGACTGGAATCGAGGCAGGCAAGCAATTCAAAAGCAGTGATGCGAATGCAAATACGAGAAGGACCATCTTGCCATTTCAGAGCGGCCATTTCAGATTTAATCCCAATTTACGCGATGTGTTTTGGTTGAGAACCTGCAGTCTCCATTTATTGGTTACATTTAAAACATCGGGGCAGCCATTTGACTATTATTCAACTTTTCAATGTCTACACAAGAAGTCAAGAATGCACAGAAATATGATGCATCAGTGACCTAGCAGTTGCACCTGCCGTTCAGTCTATGCATGCCAAGATGTAATGGAGATGGACAGTCAAATACTTATCAACACGATTTTTTCCACTGTAGATATTGAGCTACATCAACCACATGATTCAGATCTTGACATAGGAAGGAGAAACTTCTTTTCGCACAACACTCCTTGCGTTACATATCGATCCCAAAGAGAAAAAAACAATGCCTGTTCATATCCATATGCACGGAAAGAAAAACACGCAAGTTCAAGACATCAACTTACAACTTTTTTTAGCATAAGCAGATATATTAGAAGCATAATATCTTATGTCAATTCACATAAAACTTCATGTCTTAGTGCTCAATCAAGCCTAATCATTTCTCAGATCTTCCGAGAGAGTAATTGTATATGTGATGTCTCTTCAATACTTAAACATTATATACAGTCATAGCAAATAAGTATAGAGAGATGAAATTCAAAACAGAATCATGTAAATAAAAACATCTCAGCAAAAATACCAATCAAAGCCTCAGTAACCAGGTTGTCAATCTTCGATCATGATGTAATCATGCTCCTTCAACGAGATTAATTTATTATGATTCAGTGATCCATCCCCAAGACTTCAATCATCTCATTTGATAGTGCCAATACTATCGAGTGATACTTCTACAGAAGAGCCTCTATACGTTTCCAAAATTCTAGAGCTGGCATCTTCAGCAGTTTCAGGAGCTCTTCATTCAAGAAATTACACACACTGATATTCATTTGCTTTAATTCCTCCACGATCTTCTGCAACAACATCCCCTCTAGATCTGAACTTTCTTGCTTAGCGCTGCTCCCCAAGTAGCTTTTCTTCAGCCATTTTTTGCTCTAGCTCTGAGAATAAGGTCAATGAATGTTCCATAGTTGAACTCCTCTGCACCTGATTGCCTCACACCAACAAGTTTAGACACCCTCCTTCAATCCATGGACAACTCTGTATGTATCAGTGCATGGCCCATCATTGTAGCTCAACAACGATCTTATCTAAGTTCAGCACGGATTAGCATCCCTGATATGGTCCTGGTAGCATTTGGGTTTGAACTCCAAACAGGTCATATCATCCGGTTGGACACATGGACCATAGGCATTGAAGAGCTCGACCCCTCCATGATCTCGTCATTCCCCTTTTTACCCTTCATGCTCTGTTACGTGAAGACCCGAACAACCCATATATTTGGATGTGATCTGGCGCCCCCTGTCATGAGTTCCTCTCCCGTATCTTCTCTTCACTCTGCAGAGCGAAACCCAATTCTCTCTGTTTCACCTTGTTTAGCCGGTCAAACATACCAGATAGGATGGAAAGCCCTCTCTACTTCCGTCCAAAGTGCTAGACTCTATCTTGATAAAGCACATCCAACTCTGGATTCTCACCCTCCATGCCAGCAAGAACGGAATCCTCCTTTTTGCCTTGACAATGTGTGCGTAACTTTCGATGCTCCACATCAAAGGCCTCAACCGTCTTCCAATCCCAACTCCATGCTAGCTTCCTTCCCTCCGAAATCCTGAGACATCGTTGCACAACCTCCTCTATAGACCAGATCTCTCTCCCAGACAGCGAAGAAGGAGAAGCCGCCACTACCAATCACATAGAGCAAAAACGAAAGTGCTGCCGACGAGAGATGATGAGAGAGCCTCCTCCGTAGGTTTTTTTCTTTTTCTCTTGAGCAGAAGCATACCAGAACTGAAGGGTCCCCCCCCCCACTTTTCTGTTTCTTTAGTCAGAACAACGGGAAAACGAACTTGCCCCCCCTCTCCTTTTCTAAGTGTCGTTCTCTTTCTCTTTAATAAAAGACAGCAGCAAAAGGAAGGCCCACAGAGCAAAGCCACCTGCCCAGCCTCCAAGGGGTGATACTAGAGGTGCTTCACATGCAGCATGGTACGGTAATGTGAATCGGAACTGGTTATCGCCAAAAGCTTCTCTTGTGTCACTAAGGGGTTCCCAGGCCTCATGTTCTGCTTCAAAGCATCCAATTGTAATGTGACATTGCATGCCGAAAGCTCCTGCAAACTAGGCATCAGTAACTCCATTCAAAGGCACCGTAGGAGGGGCTCTGCACACTCCAAATACTTCTCATCAATCATCAAATCCACTCTTCAAGTACCTGAAATCAAACGTATTTCCTGCCAAATAGAACCACATTAGTGCATTAAAACCAACCATTTTCTGAGCTAACATACTCCCCTCTTCTTATTTGTGAAGTCGTCCTCGACGAGGCCTTCTTGTTGCACCATAATCCAATCAAATGAACATGTCAATTTACAATTGGTTTGCATACCTTTTCATTGAGCCATCATTCCAACTGGACCTGCACTCATTGAAGCTATTAGTGCTAAAAATCACTCATGAATACATACAAATCACTCACTTCCAAAATGATCCAAGAACATGCACATATATGCAACTCCATTTCCAACATGCATCAAGTTTCTCATGCATTGCATTATGAAAATACTCTCAACCAAAATAACACATTCATACCTTTCCATGTCTTACACATACGACTGTCATTGTGAGAAAACAGAAAAGAAAGTACCGAAATAAACAACAACCACTGAAATGAATCCAATAGGAGATGCAACATACCCAAAATGCATACTCCTTTTATTGACCTACTATTCGCTATGTACACATATTCCATGACCAGACACTCCCTAAGAATCCCCATCATCGTCCTACAAAAGCCATCGAGATCCGAGTACAAGTCAAGACCTACATAAAAAAACCCTAGAGTGTCCCACACACTGGAAAACCCTCGGATAAAGCACACAAGTTATAAAGCAAGACCGTTGCATTACCTCGCTAAAGCCTCATCCATAAGTACATATAGAGTCTCCGTGCCTTCAAGAATGTTGGTTCAAAGTGAGCTGATCTGTCACAAGCCATCACATACCAATCACACAAGCAAATAACGTTCCCTTCCAGGCGATCGTCGCCCTCTCCTCTCTCTCTCTCCCCCTCAGGAGTGGGGAATAACTTCATAGGTAGATTTTATTTATATTCACACGTTGGCCTATGTTGACATTGGATGCAATTCGTGGACCTGACCACCCGATCAGGTTGATTCCACCCATCTACCAATGCAATGCAGCGCACAACACACAAACACATAACGAGAGACAAGTAACAGATATCAGCTAGCCCATAACGAAGCTGGATGCGGCTCATGGTCGTGACTACGCAGCCACGATGGCTCCACCTACCTACCAACCCGTTATGGCACGTAGCTAAGACATAAACATATACATCCCAAGCCTATGGCGAAACTAGCTACGGCTTGTGGTCCTAACCACTCGGCTAGGATAAATCCACCCACCTACTAGCCCACCATAGCGCATTGGTACGATCACAGCAACACAAATTTTTTCTTTTCCTTTCTTTTTCCTTTTTTTTTTTCATAGTTAATTAATTTACCCAAGTCCTGAGAATTAGGGAGAGGAAGAAAGGGATTTTCCCCACTTTTCCCACACATGCATGCAAACATATACACTCTAGCCTTCGACAGATCAACCACCTCTTCACTCCATTCTCTCAATTACAGACACTACATATGTATTCATCGAGTTGACTTTTCACTTGGTAACTACAGCCGGCTATGCCTTGGTCCCTCGTATACCTATTCTTAGATGCTCTAGAATGTGAGTCTCTGGGATGTCTCATATTGCCTCAACTCGTACTCGCATCCCGACGACTTCCCTAGGGCGAGTCAAGCTCAACTTCAGGAGCTCCGTCATCACTTCCTATCGTTAACACATCTGCCCAAGCCCACGTGATATCGTTTTCTTCGTTAGGCATTTCCCTCGAATCGTCGAAATAGTAATATCGATCCCCCGCCCATCCTACATGATGCGTCAGGTATCTCTCAAGACACTCGATATAAAATATAATACCCAAACCCTGGTTTATAAAGCATACCAGCCAGTGCGCTTCCTCCACATCATATTCCGTCTCAAAGTCCTCGACATCTATGTCCATGCGGGCGAATGTTTGGTCCGAGAAATATATCCTTAGCTCGTACAAATAGAGTTGAGTTATTTGATCTGCCATTTTGTTACTTAGCTCCTAACAGTCTCTGCGCAACACAAAAAAATAATTAGAAGTCCAAAAGTCCTGAGCTAGCAAGGGATAATATTTATGATACAAAAATCATAGCTTACATATGCGCATATATATATATATATATATATATATATATATATATATATATATATATAACTATACATTTATGTACAAGGAGTCTACTACGTCCCTCCGGTTGAACCTTTTCTGGCTTCTCTCGTCCTAATGCTACTTGAAATATGGTTTGACTCTAAGCACGTTAACCTTCACGGGAGCACATTCTTCTCCTAAATCTTGAATTTGCATGGAACCATTGGAGTTGAGTTCCACCACCTTAAACGGTCCTGCCCATCTTGTCTGTAACTTCCCCGAGAATTTATAATATTTACTATCATAGACTAGCACCAAATCCCCTTCTTGAATCGCATAGGTCTTGAGATTCTTGTCGTGCCTCTCCTTACGTCTTCTTTGAATAGCTTCCAGACTTTGCTGTGCAATGAGTCTCTTTTCTTCTAGCTTGACCAGTTGTATGTACCTCTCCTTCAATGACTCTTCCTCTCCCATCCTGGCCTCGATGGCCACTCTTAGTGTCGGAACTTCTTTTTCAATGGGAAAGATGGCTTCCTCGCCATATACTAGGGAGAACGGAGTGCTCTTTGTCGTCACTTGGTAGGATGTTCTATACGCCCACAAAGCTTCCAAAAGTCTCTCGTCCCAGTCTCGCCTATGCACAGCTACTGTCTTCGTCAGAATCTGTTCAAGAACCTTGTTGGTGACCTCCACTTGTCCATATGCCCTCGGGTAATATGGAGTGCTTTTTCTATGTTTGATCTTATATAATTCCATTAATTCTTCGATCAGTTCGTTGACAAAGTGCGTTCCTCTATCACTCACTATCTCCAACGGGCATCCGAATCGGGTGATAATTTGTTCATACAAAAATTTCGCTACATTAACAACTCGGTCAGTCTTCAGAGCTTTAGCCTCTACCCACTTGGTAACATAGTCAGTGCAGGCTAGATATACCTATTGGATCTACGTCTTGAGGGAGGGTCAATAGGCCCCACAAAATCAATTCCCCACTTTTCGAAAGGCTTAAGAGCAAGCACTGGCGTAAGAGGAGCAGCATGTGCTAACGTTGGTTTGCCCATTCTTTGGCATTTGTCGCATTTCTTGCAGTATGTCTGAGAGTCTTTGAATAGCATTGGCCACTAATAGCCGGCCAATAAAATCTTTCTTGCCGTCAGTTCACCAGCAAAATGCCCACCGCAGGGTTCATCATGTAATGCTCTCAACACTAGGGTTGCTTCTTCTTCCTCAAGACACCTCCGATAAATGCTTTCATGTACAAAATATCGATAGAGCTACCCACCAATGATGCTATGGTGTTTTGCCAGTGCTAATAGTTTTTGCTTCTCTCTCTTGCTTGCTCCTGGCGGATATTTAGTGGTGCACAAGAAATTCACCAAGTCGGCATACCAAGGTACTTTAGCATCAACCTGGAATAGATGCCCATCAAGAGCATCGTCGGGCACACCAGAGATTGGCTCCTCATTAATAATTCGAGATAAATGGTCAGCCAATATGTGTGCTTTGCCTGGTCTGGTTACCACTGTGAACTGAAATTCTTGGAGGAGTAGCATCCACCTCATCAATCGCCCTGATAGCTCGGGTTTATTAATGATGTACTTTAGGGCTTCATGATCCACATAAAACGTGAAATGTTTTCCCATCAAGTAATGCCGATACTTGTTTATCGCAAAGATCATCGAGAGGCATTCCTTCTCTGTAGTCGTGTAGCTCCTCTCAATGCTATTCAAGTTGCGACTTGCGTAATAAATAGGGTGGTCCAACTTCTTTTCATCGGCTTGGCATAGCACTGCTCCAACCGCAGTATGAGAAGCGTCAGTATGCACATGAAATTCTCTCGTCCAATCAGGTGCTACTAAAATTGGCGCATTTATCAATTTATTTTTGATCAATTCGAAAGCAACCTGACACTTTCCAGTCCATTGGTATTGTTGGTCTTTCCTCAAAAGATTCGTTAGTGGTGCTGCTATTGATGCAAAATTTAATATAAATCGTCAATAATAATTAGCATGCCCCAAGAATCCTCTGAGTTGCCGCAAGTTTTGAGGAGGTGGAAGTTGTCCGATTTTTTCTATTTTATCCTCGTCAACCGCGATCCCTTTTTCGGAAATAACATGTCCCAAAAGCAATCCTCTTCGTACTCCAAATGTACACTTTTCAGGATTTAATGCGATGCCTTTTTCAATGCTTCTTCTTAAAATAGCTTCGATCCTCTCCATCATGTTTTCATCAAGGAATATCTCCATCCAATCCTGCAAATAGTCTTGATATGCAGCTATCATTGCCCTCTGGAATGTGGCCGATGCATTGCATAATCCAAATGGCATCACACGATATGCGTATGTGCCCCATTTCGTGGTGAAAGTAGTTTTTGATTGGTCCTCTTCATGGATTTGGATCTGGTTGTACCCACTGAAACCATCCAAAAATGAGTACAATTTATGGCCAGCCACTCTGTCCAAGATTTGACCAGTAAACGGAAAGGGGAAGTGATCCTTCTTTGTGCGCTCGTTCAACTTACGATAATCTATGCAAATACGGATTTTCTTATTTTTCTTCGGAACAACTACAATTGGTGATACCCACTCGCTGGATGCGATGGGATATATGAATCCTGCTTCCAATAACTTAGTCAATTCCAGCTTGATCAATTCCGAGTAGACTGGATTTGTCCGCCTAAGTCGTTGACATATTGGTCGCCTTCTTCCAAGTCTATATAATGTTGGCAGATTTGGGGATCAATTCCTCTCAGATCACTGTATGACCATGCAAAGGCCTTGTTGAAATTTTTGAGTGCCAATTTAATGCAATCTCATACTCCATCTGGTCGCTCTGACCCCACACTCAAGAACTTTTCTGGAAAAACTTCCCATTTTTCCACCTGAGCTTCTCGCGAATATTCCTTATTCCTCGATGACACTGTGATTGGAACGTGCTCTCCAATCACGCGTGCATGGTTGGCCAGTAAATCATTGTTTTGTTCTTTTTCAACCGCACCCAATTTCTTTAATTCAGCTTTTGAAATGGCTTCCGACACTTTAGTCTTACTCTTCGCTTCCTTTTCGGATTCTCGACTTCTCCTTAGAAGCACTCTAACCCTTTCTCTCAACTGTTGTACTTCCATTGTTGGAGCTAACTCCAGTTTCAACTCTTCTTTTGAAGTTCCCTTCTCCAAGGATTGAGTAGCTTTATTTTCCTTTGCGTCTCTACTCAACATGTAGCACTCAAATTCACTTGTATGTGTCAACCATCCCAGCAACTCCTGGTCTGAGTCATCCTTGTAACATAATGGATCTTTGTACTCGCCCACTTTCGCATGTTGGAGGTTGGCCAATTGCAGATTAAATCCATCCTGTAAAAGGTCCTTGGAAGTCTCCGTGCGCAGGGCAAATCTTACCCGCGCCATTTCTTGTCTAACCTTTTCCTTTGCTTTCTGCTCCCTTTCCTCAGCTGTTGTCGATCTCTTGCCGGTCTAGTTTGGAGACACTTGAAGTTGTATTCGATCAGCCTTTGGTCCAATTGTGATAAATCCTGTGCGCCAATCATGCACACATTCGGCTTGCACCAGCCATGGCCGTCCAAGTAAGATCGAGAAGGTAGCCTCTGAGGTCCTTGGTCTTACTATCAGATAATCAACTTTAAACTCTAGACCGCCCACAACTGTGCTTACATTCTTTAAAAGACCTGCAGGCTTCACTTGTGTTTGATCTGCCATTCTCAAGGACATCAGAGTTTATTCCATGTGGTTGAGGCCCAAAGCTTTCATCATGAACTCAGTCATTAAGTTGACTGCGGCTCCACTATCTAACTGAGCACCGGGGACTGCATACCCTTTAATCTCGACTATCATAGCTGAAGCATTCGAATCAATTTGCGTCGTAATACTTTGAATGATCCCTTGGACATCTTTATCTTGTCTCTTTTTATCTCGAGCTTTCCTCGGCTTCTTAATATATTCGTTGTAGAATTGTTTCCTATAAGCAGGTGAACATTTTAGCAATGTGCCAATGTCCAGCGTGACTTTTGTGTCAGCGAGCAACTTTACAATATCCACTTCCTCCAAACTCCGTCTTTCCTTCCTACATTTTGGAGCCCTTAATCTTTCGGGAAATGGTGCTATGCCCGGTACAAACTCCTTGGTCACTGGTGGAAGGATCTCAATCTCTTCCCCATCCTCAAACTCTTGCTGCTCATCAAATCCTCCAACTTGGTTCTCTACCTCTCCATGTTCGGTTATCTTCTCCTGGCTAGCTTTTTCGCTTTCGCCTTCCGGATGCTTCTTTGAATACTCTTGAGTCCTTGTGACTACTACCACAATTGGCTCTTTATGTGGTTTCTTGGCCTCGTAAGCATCCACAAAGTGCATTGACGAGCTAGAACCTTCTTGAGAGTTCGGTGTCTTGAACACTACTCCGATTGTAGGAACATGCTCTTGAGCTCTCGTTGTGGAATGCATCTGAGTATCAACATAATTCGAGGACCCTACTAGTCCTTTTTCCTTGCCGGTGGCAGCTCTTCGTTTTGGACAATCTTCATCAAAGTGACCCTCTCCACTACAGTACCTACATAGTGGGGTATAATCAATTGGTTTCTTTTTGTTTGGACATCTAGATTGAGTATGGCCAAAGCCATGACATCTCCAACACTGGATTGGACCATCTCTTCTTTGATCACGTGCAACTCCTCTTGGATAGTCTCCTCCTTGACCCTGAGCACCATATCCATAAGTAGGTCTGTTTTCCCAACGAGATGTAGGTGGGACACTTTGAGCGGGCAATCCCGTGTAAGGTCTTTCTCTTGTATCTCCGGATTTCATGGTCCTCTCTTCATAGGCTCTCTTGTTGTAACATCGGTCCTCCGTGTGATTTGTTCTTCCACAAAAAGTACAACGCATTCTAGGTGGTGATCTATCTGTGAATACTCTCGAGACTATAGGGCATTCTGAAGCCAAATGACCGTAACCATGACACTTTCCACACCATGTATTCGATCTAAACACTTGGTTGGGGTTTGTAGTTACCTCTGGTTTTACTGTGTATGTTTCCTGGGTCATTGTGGCAGCTTTTATAGCTTGCATGACCAACTCCAATATTCGTTCTTCAGTTAGCGCAGGCTTTACCTCGCCTGGCGTGCTAGTGGTAGCTATAAAAGCTGGGATCGTCAATGCAGGACTTCCTTGGCCAGGATCTTTCATCGGTATGTTTCCTAGGCCTCCCATTGGCTCGTATAAGAGCTCCATCTTCCTCTGTTGACATAATTGTACTTCCTCCCAAAGCCTTGCTTGTTCCTTAGCATCTATTAAGGTTGCCGGTCTTGTCAGGCTGATATGCTGCTGCACCGTAGGATCTCTCAATCCCGCAATGAATCTTCTCTTCAATGTCTCATCGTTCGGGGCATTCGCACCCATCTTTCTTACCAATGTTTCCATTCTCTGAATGTAGTTATCGATGCTCTCATTGACTCCCTGTCGCAAGTAATCCATCTGTTGGGCCAATCTATCTTGAAAGCCTTGTCGTCGAAATTTTGCCAAGAAGGCTTCCTTGAGCATCTGATAAGTTCCACGCTCTTGTGGTGTCAAATTCCCATACCAATTGGCTGCCTCATCACAAAGAATAGCCGGAAAAATCCTCAACCTTTGACCTTGGTCAACTACCTCATTGGCTTCACAAGTAACTTCAAACAGTTGGATAAAACTATTTGGATCCTCGTCCCAAGCACCTGAGAACTTGGTGAAGTCCCCCAAATGAACTGAAATCTGCTGAGCCATTTCAAACAGAGGTGTGATATCAATATCACTTCGATCCCAGAAATTTAGCGCACGTGGCCTCAGGATCCCTCCTTCAAACTTCCGCACTTGATTTGCGACTCTCCTACGAGAGTACACGTTTTTAGAAGATTTCTTCGAGCTAGTCGAGGTTGACTCGCCTTGCAACTCCCACCTCTTCCTTTCTCTTTCAAGGGCTCTTCTCTGAGCCCGTTCCTCTCTTTGAGTTCCTCCAAGGGGTGATACTAGAGGTGCTTCACATGCAGCATGGTACGTGTCACTCTAGAACAATGGTGAGTACCAACGTGAGAAGATTCACCTCATAATTGTCAATCCATGGAGACGTGAGGACTAGTATGAAGACTATGAGCAAGTGAAGGCACAAGTGTGTGAGTGAGAAGCACACAAGCATGCACACACATACACACACACGCGCACACAAGGCAAGAACAAGGAGAGGAACAATGGAGTTCTTTGCATTAGTCAAAAAGTCTCTTACATAAGCTCAATTCACAAACAATCTAGCCTCAAAAATGAGCTCTCTAGCTCTTTTTATAGTTTTCTAACTAGCTTTGGTCTTGTCCAGACCTAGTGTCCGGCCTAGTTAAAAATTAGGTTCTAGAGCCTATTTGAGGGCTCAAACAGAGTCTAAAAATTATGAAAATTGATATGTAGCTAGTTCTAATACTCCTCAAGCTCGAGGACTCCTCGGCTTGCACAAAATGGAGTCTATTCTACCAAAAACGGAATTTACAATGTTTGTGTAGTGATTAAAATCATTTGAGTTGTAAATGGTCCATGGAAAAAATGATTGGGCCTTGTTGCCGTATTGTGCATGACTCCTCCGTTGCGCTAGTATGCTCTTCATCTGACTTGTATGCCAACACACCCCCCTTCCTAGCGTCTGTCGCCCCTGACAAACCTCTGTTCTATCGGGTGGTCGATATAGTATTGGATGACATTGGTGGCAAGTTCGTGTTCTCCTATCCTTAAGCCTCTTGCTAGATCAGCTTCCAATGCATCCCAATTTATTGCGCCAGGGACCTCTGGTTGCGGGGTGGTGTAGTACTCAGAGTACATTGCTTGTTCACAAGCAAAGAGATGGAGCAGGTGTCTTGGCTTCGGTGCGAAGATCTCCGAGTGATACTCCCAGAAACATGATCTGAACATTTCTTCGAAGGTCTGTTTGTAACATGCAGGGAGGTATTTGATGCGTGCATGCCAGGCGTAAGCCACACAAATACTGGGGGTGGTGCTCATGTCATACACCAAATCATAATTTCCATTGGTAAACCCCGAGAGACGTACCTGTGGTGCGGCTGCATTTCTAAAAGTTTTCAGGACTACCTGCATCATATCTAAAATTTTAAGCATCATTTGAGCTGCTACATCTGGCATGGGCTTCAATCGCGGCATCCAATGGCGAATTATTCCCATCATGTATGCTACCGACGGTGGTCCCTGTGGTGGCGCAATGTACGGGTAGTTTAGCCATTCCTTGCATTGCGCGTTGTTCTGCACTTTGATATTGAATGCCTTCCAAGACCTGCGGCATGGAACTGGACCGTAGCATGGATTGTATAGGAGATGTAAAGGCGCGTTGTTCCATGTGCGTAGCATTTCTGGATATGTCTCTAGAAGTTTCTGCCGCCAGGTGGGTTGACGAATTTTGCCTTTTTGCGCCTCTGGAGGAAGGTCTTCGGGTTGAAATTGGGTAGCAAAGGTAGGAATCTGACCCGTGACTCTCTGTATTTCTGCATTATAATCAGCCAGGATAATATAATAGGGCTTGTATTGGAGTTCAGATGAGAGGATAAGGCGTCTCGATGATAGGTTCTTGAAGTAAGCAGATTGTAGCACAGTTTCCTCTATGACCCTCATGGCCTGATTTTGCACTACTGTGCGCTCTTCGTGAGAACTCCCGATTTCCTCCACTTGACGTAGCCATGGAGGCCGTGGTGCCTCGAATGTGTCCTGAGCTTCTTCCGTTTGTTGGCCTCCTGGGAAGGGTTGTGGGTCGTATTCTTCTTCAAATGTCTGTTCCACAGGAATTTGTACTACTTCTTCGTCGGTGGGAGCCTCTGGAGGGGAAGGTGGTCTTTCATATTGTAGTAGACGTGCTTTCAATTCGGTGACCTGTTTCTGGAGATCTTTTAAGGCCTCTGAGTCTGTGAGAAGTGAAGCCGCGGAGGAGGTGGTTTGAGAGGCTGCTGTTGTTTCTTTTTGGTGTTTCTGCTTCAGTTGACCCGGTTCCTCTGATAGCAGGTCATGTGCTTCAAGCAGCATGGCATAATCTTCCAATATGATCTTGATATTGTTGGGGGTCACTACTTGAAACTTTGATGGGCTGATGGGTGCCCCAGGTGTGCTTTCGATAGCTGCTTCTAGGTTCTCCTGATTTTGTAATTGTAGGCGTCGATTCTCTTCATGAGCGGCAGCAAGATGTCGCTTGAGTAGGGCCATATTTCGCTGAAGCTTTGAATTGCGTTCCAGCTGTGTCCGTAGATGACCTTCTACCACTTGTATTGCTTCCTGATCTGCGTTCTGTAACTGTACCTCCAATATGCTATGAGCCTCTTCGAGAGTTTGGAATTGTGTGTGGAGGCGAGCATTTTCCTCCACTAGTGCAGCAAGTCTGTGTTGTAGTGTCTCCGAGTGCTCTTGCAGGCGTTCATTCTGTTGCTGGAGTTGATTGTAATCTGTCCTTAAGTTTGATATACAAGCTAGCATGGTGTCCAATGCATTTCCTATAGATGAGGGGGTGGTGTTTACAATGGAAGATGCATGGGAAGGGAATTGGGGAAGGGGAAGAGTGAATGATGTGTCTATTGAAGACGTGTGTGTGGGTGAAATTGGTGGAGGGGGAATGGGAGGAGGTGGAAGCGTGGGGGGAGGGGGAGGTGCCATGGGTGGTGAAATGTCCATACTTTCAGGAGTGGGTGCGAGTGTGGGGTCTACCATATACATTGGAATGGTAGGTGGTGTGTGTGTGAAAGTGGTGAATAGATGAGAAGTGGGGTGGGGAGCTGAAAATAAAGGGAATGGTTGAGACCTGGGTTGAAGAGTTCTAGCAAGAAAGTTATGGAGGGATTGGAGAAGTGGAGAGATGGAGGTTGGGGGTTGAGGTTGTAGAGTTGAGGAGGGAATGAAGGGTTGCGTGGTAGCAGGGAAACCCATGAATATGGATCTAGGGTCAGGATGACCTATGGCTGAGGGCATGGGGGATGGTTGTCCTAGGGCAGGCTCTATGAGCGATTCGATGGATTGTGTAGTGGTGGGGGTTGCTTCATAGATTGGGTTATCAGAGGTGGAGAATAGAGTTGAACTAGAGATGGGAGTACGGAAGATGAAGGTTGGTTCTGTGGGTTGAGTGGTTGAGGTGATTTCCACGGTTTTTGCTCTAGGAGGCGATGGTGGGGGTGTGGGTGGTAGTGGCTCGGTGGATTCCTCATGGGTGACTGGGTGCTCTTGGCTAGCAGTTTCTGTTGCTTGGGAGGTTGTCTTGATGGGTTCGGATGTAATATTTGGCCCTTCTGCCGTTGTAATAGGGATCTGGATATTCTTACCTGAGCGTGGTCGTGTCTAGAATCTTCGTGGATCATATTGAACTGGAGACCTCCTAATGGCAGTCCGCACTGCTTCTACTACCCCATATGTTTCTGCCATCAATAAGAGACCTTCACTATATTCTGAGTCAACTCCTGCTTCTTCCAACAGCTGAGTCATGAGTACTCTACTGCTCTGTTCGATGAGCAGTTGTTGCGATCGCACTCTTTCCATAATTTGATACAGCCTTCAGAGTTCCGCTGTATAGGCTGGGGCTTTAGTGGTCTCCTCTTCATATGCTCCTTCTTCTTCTAGGTGTCCTTGTTGTTGACCTTGCTGAGCGTCACTCCAATGTACATGGCGACCGTCTGTAGATTTTCTTCTTCTTTGTGAAGATGTGCCTTGTTCTTCTACATCTGAATAAAACTCTACATCAGAGAGTTTTGTACTTTGTAAAAATGCTTCGAAGTCCTGGGGATCCATTCCTTTAGCATCTCCAGTTGTAGCAAATTCAAATTCAGATGGAGCAAGAGGAGCTGAAGGGGTAGCTTGTGTCATAGTTTCAGATCCAGACCTGGGTATCCTAATGGTAAAGGAGGTACAGTGGTCTCCCTTCGTGGCGATACTTCAGGAGTAGTCAGAACTTCCCTTGTCTGGACACAAGGGATCGCACCCCTCATGCGCTTGGATTGATGTGTGGACGTCTTGAGCTTCTTAAACATTTGTAATTGTGCCCAAGTTAAGGCACGTTCAATGGGAACATCGTATGCTAGGCACCGGTAAATAATGCATGTGATTGCACAGCAACCGTTCACCACTAATTTCCTAGAAGACCTTTTATTTGCTTCATACAATTGATCTATAATCCATACCGGCAACTTAATTGGTAACGCACCTGCCTCCGCTAAGTAGAGAGCGAACCAGATTCTTTTGTGTGGTTGTGTGAAGCGGTCTTGGCCGGGGAAAGCAAAATGTTGCATGCACATACGGAGAGGGATGGACACGTTTGGTGTGAGTGCTGCCATGTCTTTAAGCTTCAGTAGTTTCCTATCCTTCATGTTAGTAGGAACGAGAGCGTCCTTCTCAGAAGGTACATGTGTACCGTGCATATTCAAAGCCGAGCTCACCAACTCCACGGTAAGTTCAAACCTCTTTAACTCGTTGTTGCCCAGCAAGGAAGGAAGAACAAATGATCCTGGTTTGTCCTTTTCGTCATTAGCTTGTAATGTGGAGACCAAATAATAGCATCGGAGGAGATCCGGTTTAGGTAGTGGTGCTTCAAAGTATTCTGCTAGCCCTGCACGTTGCCATATGGTCTGGAGATCCTCGGTGTTCTGTAGAGTCTCAAACTCCTTGGAGAAAAATTGGAATCGAACCCATGATCTGTCATACTCGCACTTAGACTCCCATATATACTTGGCCTCTCCTAATGGACCTGGCATGCCATTGAACCAATGAGAATTGGCATGGACTCTTTCTGTGATCCCTGTGGGTGGATCCGGTACCGGGATCTGCTGAAGGTGTTGCAGCTCCACAGGTCGTTCAGTTGGTGGCACATCCACAGGTAGACTATCCACATCGATTCCTGCAGTAAGTATTCCTACTTGTGAGCTCGGACCTGTCGCTTCTGCCATGTTACTTCTTGCCTCCCGATTCTGTGAGAATATAGAATCATGTGTTAACATTGTAAAGGACAAGTTAGAACCGTTTTTGTCCCCATTACAACATTATCATGAGGTTCGGGAGAGATTAGTAGGTTAATAAGTGCTCGGTGCTTGTGTGTGTAGTTAGGAATTGGTTGGACCTAAGGACTAAGTGGAATGATGTCGTGTGAGAGTGACGTAGTTAGTAGGTGGGCATGGATTTACAACTGGGGTCCGGGGGTTTATTACAAGTTTTAGGTTGCCAAATGCAGTGGATGGGCTTTGATCTTGATTTTGTGGAGACTCTGAACAGTTTGATAGGGGTATCTGCTTGAAGATGAGGCTTTTTAGGGACCCATTTAGAAGTGATTCTACTAGTGCTCATGGAAGAATATGTGTCCGTGCGTGATGCATAAGACTGGGCCTCAGATGTTCGAGTGAGTGAAACATGTTGTACCGGTTGCGGCCTTGGTGTAGCTATTTGAGCCCGCAAGCAAGCCTTAGGCACCCAGATTTGTCGTGATTGTGGGCTGGCCTTCATTGACTTCTTGGGTACCCAAATAGACTTCACCTTCGCAGAAGAATTAATGAAGGACTTCTCATTAGTGTCATGTTGTTGACTACTAATAAGAGGTTTTGGCCGTGGGGTCGGCCTGGTCTGAACAGGGTATTCGCCTTTTCGCCTCCATACTTGCTTCCATGGCTGAAACAATCTGCTGTGCTCCTTTTTTTGGCATTTAGTATCGGTAGTGTTCTGCTTCTTCTGTATTTGATCTGCTATGGGTTGTTGCAACCTTCTGGTCTTTGGAAAAGAAGGGAGTTCCGTCCTCTCCCTGGCTCCGTTGTTGAGATTAGCCTCTTTCTGCATCATACAGTTTTGGACAAAAATAGCATTGTCAACTTCATGTGCACCCCTGGAAGGACCAGGAGTTTGTGCCTTGCCTAGTTCCTTGAGTGCCTCATTTTCCAATTCAACTGTAATTCGGCTATGATCTACCCATACCTGAAGAAGTCCACTTCTTAGGTTGAGGTTGACTGCATGATCATAGATCCAGTCCTGACCCAAGACAAGAGGCTCAGTGAGGTCCTCATCTTGACACACTAGTACTTTGACTGTCATCACTTCGTCTTGAATGGAGATGGGAAGATCCACCTCGCCCATGCAAGGAGTTTCCACACCTCCCAATCCTATGAGATATGCTTCTATAGGATCGACAGTTAATTTCAATTCTTGACAGTAAGACAACTTGACAGCACTAGTGGATGCACTGAGTCAATCAAAGCTCTTACAATCTTTGCACCCTTTCCTTGTCCTACTCCTAGGGTTACAAAAGGCCGTCGGTCGATTATTCTATGGGAATGCCCACCTGAAGTCTCGCACATGGCCATAGGATAGCCTACAGATTCTTGAGTGTCATGCATAGGCGGGTCTCTACCTTGTCTCCTCAATTTCATTCGTCGGATGCGTTCTAAAGCTTCTGCCTATGCTTCTTCTCTAATTCGTTTCTCTTCTTCTTTACGTTTCTTGGCAGTGTTGAGTCGATTTAGCATCTCTTCGGTAAGGGGTTCCTAATATAACTTGACTCTGCATCCACTTACGTAACTTGGTAGAATATCGCCCTCTAAAGTGGCTAGTTGAACTGTGCCACTTGTGGAGATTCTATTGATAATCATTGGCCCGTAACCTCTTTTCTCTAATTTCCGTGCATGCTGCTTCAATGTGTAGACTAGGACTAAGTCGCCTGCTTTCAAGCCTTTATCCTTCACATGTGTGTCAAAATATGCCTTTTGCCTCTTCTTCGCTGCATAGATTCCTGCTGCAGCTCTCAATCGTGTTTCGCCTAGACGTTCAAGATCAAAGATTCGAGAGGAGAGTTCATGGCCTGTCCAGTCATGCTCTTGTGCTACCTTCAATGTAGGTATCAAAAGGTCCAGAGGTAGTACAACATTTTGGCCAAATACCATCTGAAAGGGGGTTGGCTTGAAGTACCGTTTTATAGGCAACCCGGTATGCCCAAACAGCATGGTGTAGCTGTTTGTCCCAATCAGAGCGTTTATTGTTCACTAGTTTAGTCAGCACATTGCATAAGATCTTATTAGTGCTCTCAGCCTGGCCATTAGCTTGTGGATGATAGGGGGCCGATTTCTTATGTATCACCAAGAATTCTTGGAGAAGGTTTTCTATGACTTCATTCAAGAAGTGTGTGCCTCTATCACTCACCAACTCTATTGGCAATCCGTACCTCGTGAATACATTTTCAAATAAGAACTTTGCTGTTGTTTGAGCATCATTTTTTGTAGTAGCTTTCACTTCTACCCACTTGGTTAGATAGTCTGTGGCCACGATGATATATTCAGCATGTGAACCCTTAGCTGGGGGATTAATAGGACCAACAAAGTCTATTCCCCATTTAGAGAACGCACGTCCGCCCATCATAGGCTTCAGTGGCATCTCATCCTTGAGTATAGGGTACTGAGTTCTCTGACAAACATCACACCGTTTCACATAGGTATGTGCATCCATGTGAAGGGTTGGCCACCAAAAGCCTGCAAATAGTATTGCCTTGATTACCCGATCTAGTCCAAAGTGTCCCCCTGCTACACCTTGGTGAGCAGTATCTAAGATTTTGAGATATTCACTCTCATGGACACATAGTCTCAGGTAACCATCTTTACCACGCTTGTATAGATTGTCACCAATGAGTGAATAATCCTGGGCTTCTTGTTCTAAACTCCTTTGCCTAGCCAGAGTCATGTCTGGAGGGAATGTTCTCGTCCTTACGAAGGATACTAGAGGTTCACTCCAATCTGGCACTATGGACACTTGATAAAGAGTGGCATGTTCCACAGGTGGTTTAGTGCAGCAGATTGGGCATTCCTTGCACAACTTTTGGACATCAGCCTCCATAGTCGGCCAATGCACTTCGAGTCTCCTTAGTGTCTGTAAGGTTCGTTGCTTTGAGTAGTGTTGCTCTAACGCACCTACATGTGCTAATTGCAACCATTTAGCGTACTCATCCTCTTCCACACAACAAGCCAAGATCCCTTGATCTGTGTGCTTGTACATACTTCCTGCCATGATGTGATACTTTTGGGCTTTTACTACCTCTTTGTCCTGTGTCTTTATTACTGGGTGGTTAGGTCCGTATGTCAACACTGGTACCAATGGCTTAGCCCACTGTGGCACCACTTCCAAATTAAACAAGTAAGCATCAGGAAGGTCATCTAACACTCCTTGTGGGGCTTCTCCCGATGTGAGCCTAGAAAGGTGATCTGCTCTCAAATGAGTCTTCCCTTTCCTTACCACAACCTCAAAATCATATTCCATTAGCAAGAGAAACCATCTTACTAATCTTCCTGTATTGCATGGCTTGTTTACGAGGTATAGCAATGCCTGATGATCAGTAAAAAATTTAAACTTATTTGCAAGCAAATAGTGTCTAAATTTCTTAACTGCGTATACCATGCCTAAGCCTTCTCTCTCAGTAGTGGTATAATTTCGTTCAGCTGCATTCAATTGTCTACTAGCATAGGCAATTGGAAGATCCATATTACCTTCACCAGTAGGTTGTGCAAGCACACATCCAATGGCATAATTGGATGCATCCACATGAACATGGAAAGGCTTATTCCAATCCGATGTGGTTAAGATTGGTGCTGAACATAATCGCCGTTTAAGCTCATTGAAGGAATTCTCACATTCCTCAGTCCACTCAAAGTTTGTCAGAAGTCCGTACAAAGGCTTTGCAATGATGGCAAACATGTGTATAAATCGTCGGTAATAACCACAATGCCCCATGAAAGCTTGTACTTCCTTGACATTCTTTGGCCTAGGTAATTCGGCTATAGCTCTTACTTTCTCTTCATCCGTAGATATGCCATTCTTTGACACTATGTGTCCTAGAATTTTGCCTTGCCTGACCATAAAAACACATTTTTCTGGGTTTAGGCAGACTTGATATTCTCTACATTTGTCAAAGATTTGTCTGAGTTCAGGAATATGGGTTTGTCTAATGTTGGAATGAGCACAAAGATCATCAACATAGACTTCTAAGTTCTTCCTCAGGAACTCCTTAAATACATGGCACATCAGCCTTTGGAAGGTTGCGGGAGCATTGGTAAGCTCGAATGGCATTACCCTAAAAGCGAATATACCCCACTCTGTGGCAAAAGCCGTTTTATGCTGATCTTCTGGTGCAATGGCCACTTGATTGTAGCCAGAGAACCCATCTAGGAAGCTGTACACTTCCTTGCCTGCCATCCTTTCTAAAAGATGCTCAGTGATAGGAAGCGGGTAATTATCCCTGATCGTGGCTGCGTTAACCTTCTTCAAGTTAATGCATACTCGTAATTTGCCGTTCTTCTTGGGCACCACCACAATGGGGGATACCCATTCAGTGTGCTCAATTTCATAGATAAATCCAGCTTCAATCAAGCGGTCTATCTCTTCTTTGATCTTGGCAGCATAGTTGTCATTATATGTGTATGGCTTTTGTTTTGAGGGTCTGGCCTCTGTAGTCATGGGAATCGTATGTGAGCATATGTCCGGGTCCACTCCTTTCAAATCCTTGTAACTCCAAGCAAATACATCTCTGTATTCTCTTAGCAAGGCTATCAGCTCATGCTCTTCTTCCTCAGTGAGGTCATGTCCTATGTAAGTGCACGTCTCTTCTCCTTCTTCTATGGCTACCACTATTTTCTTGGTGGTTTCTTTGTTATCATAGGCCTCTCCCGATTGCGCCTCTCGTTTAGGCATTCTAATCATGACTCTCCTGTCATCTATCTCATACTGCTTAAAATTTTCCGGGACCTCAAACAAAGATTCTTCCTCTTCTGGTGTGACTTCTCTCTTCTTTCTTTTCTTTCCTTCTTCCTTATGGGTTACATGTGTGGCTAGCCTTACATCCTTTGTAAGCTCTCCGTGCTTCTGGGGTTGAAATTCTACTTCATAGAAGTATTCTTCATCTGATGCAAAAGGTGGGTCCATAATGATTGACTCTAGATCGGAGTCACTCGCATCCTCAAATGCATCAGGGCTAGGTTCACACTCTTCTAAAACTGCCTCTCCCATGATCGGCTCTATGGAGAAGACTGAAATGTCATAGCCATCCTCATCACAGTGAGGTGTCCATTGTTCTTCATTGATGGCTACATCCATGGTTGCTAGAATTTCTGCCCAGCCGTGAGGTTCGAATTCTTCGTCTGGAAAAACTACAGGTGCATAGGCTGGGTCTTGGATTGATCTATGGGTTTCTTTTGCACCTATCTCCCTGGCTTTTTCTCTCTTCTCTTCTTCTACTGCTACCTTACACATCCATAAGTGAGTGTCTTCATGCACCCATGAGGATCCTGATCCTAGGGAATGCACCGATTCCGTATCATCTTTGGCTCTATGGATGGGGTTCCATTGGATAGGAGGGACATCTCTATGAGAGTAATCCTTGAGA
Source organism: Ceratopteris richardii (assembly GCA_020310875.1). Taxonomy (NCBI): domain Eukaryota; kingdom Viridiplantae; phylum Streptophyta; class Polypodiopsida; order Polypodiales; family Pteridaceae; genus Ceratopteris; species Ceratopteris richardii. The sequence continues at coordinate 100,418,710 of CM035436.1, forward strand.
TTGACTTTGGTTGTAACACCTAAGTGCTGCAAATACAAGGAATTGGTTCCCCAATCCTGTACCACTTGCAACTGCCGCATAAATGGTCTTCCCAAAATCATCTCATAGGCTTGATTTTTGCTAAAGTCACAGATAGCAAATGTGTGCTCAAACTCTACACCACAAGTAGTGAGAGTTATCCCCTCAAGTAGTCCTAAGGGTCTTTCTATGTGCCCGTCAGCCATCTGCAATTTCATTCTCGTTGGCCTGAGAGTTGGCTTGCCCCATCGTTTCCATAAGGAAGTGGTAACAATTGCAACTCCTGCACCTGAGTCCAAGATGGCCTTGGTTGTGTATCCCTGATGAGTGATGGGGAGATATGTGTTTCCCTCTTCGCCCTCACTCATGTCTCCTATCTTGTCTAAGGGTATTTCTGGCACTGTTCTCTGGGATCCTACCTGGGAACGAGGTTGTGCTATCTCGAGCACTTGATTGGCTACATGTTTCCACAGTTCTGGTCTAACCTTAAGCAGCTCTTCCAAAGTGAGATTGCACTGCACTTTGGTGTTCTTCACTACCTCTGTGTTCCTAGGTATGACTCAATCTTCGTTGCTTACCATGATTGCAGGTGCTCTCATACAGGTGGACTTTGCTTCCCATGGGCCTGTGAAATGGGGTAGTTCTTGTAAAGAATTAGACTCGAAGTCTAATCTTTCTTGAGATTGGGCACTCTCCTGCTCTCCATAAATGGAAGGAAGGTCTTGTGGGAATTGATCGTGTGTGTCATCCACAAGTTCAATGGGAGGAGGGACTTCACTCTCTTTAGCCCATTTCTCTTCTTGAATCTCTCGCAAGAATTCTGGTGTGTATTGATTCATAGAAGAAGAGGTGTCTGGTTCAGTGGAGTTAGGCACATAAGCTTTAGGCACATAGGCTTTCTGGGTAGGAAGACCTGCTCTTTCACTAGCCTTGTCATGGTGTTGAGGGGCGGGTTCCTTTTGTGATTGTGCAATTAGATTCTCTATTCTTTCTAGGAAGGGGGGGTTGTCTGGTTCAGTGGAATTGGGCACATAAGCTTTCGATGGGGGATGGGTCATGTTTTTGCTTGCTTTATCTCTTTCTTTATTTTTTTCTTCCTTGGCAGATCTTGCAATTATGCCCTCTAACTTCTCTAGAAGTCCATCCAAGTGTAATTGCGTCTTGGCTGAGCCCGAGTAATTGAAAAGGCGACTGGCTTCAAACATAGTCTGAGCCAATGCGACCATTTTCTCGCAAAGCTTGGTTCTTTCTATCTCTAGGTCAGCTCTAGGGTAGCACTTATCATGATCCGTCACATTTGGCCCTTCTTGGATTCTGGCCTGATATGCTTTAAGCATCATGTCTATGTCTTCAGGAGTGGGATCAGCTAATACTGATCCTGCTCGGGGTGGTGGGTGGGTTACGTAGGGTGTATTAGAGGGTGGAGGGATGGAGGGTGATGGGGATGGTAGCGGTGGGAATGTGTGAGAGTGCGGTTGAGATGTGATCTCTATGATTTTGGCCTTGGTTTCTTGTAGACTTTCCTCAAGTTCACTCATCTTCTTTGCCCATTGCCTTTTCATACGTTCACGGCTATCTCTCCAAGCTCTTGTTCTCTTCTTATTTTGGCTCTCAGTATCGCTAGCATCTGGGCTCTTTTCCTGGCTTACCCCTTGGTTTTGCTGCAATGCTTGAGCTCTAGTGATTACCTGCACTGGTGCAGTGGAAGTGACACTTCCTGTGGAATTGACCACTAACCCAATAACATTAATCGGAGTGATTTTTGGCATATTGCTGGGATTCTTGGGACAATCTCGTAAGAGATGTTCCTTTCCGCACTCCTGGCAAAAGCCTTGGATCGTCACTGATTGGGGTTGTGTAGGTGCAGGCATGGGGCAATCACGTATAAGGTGATCACCCTGGCATCTGAAGCAAGGTCCTCTAGGAAAAGGGGGTCGTATCTGCCTAGGTTGAGGTCTAGAGTTGGGGTTTGTGTACATGACATTAGCATATTCAGGCTCCCAAATAGGTTCACTCGGTTCCTCACTGTAGTAAGACTCACCATGTTCAGGAGACTGCATGTAGTAAGCCTGGGGACTATCAACATGTGTAGAATCAAAGCTATGGTCACTGGGATCACTCTCTGAGATTAATGGTGTTACTGGGACTATCGCTCTATTCAGGTTTTCTTCTGCAACAGCATACTTGACCGGAATCACATTAATAGGAGCAAGTGGTTGCTGTGCTAGCACTGGCTGGGGTTTCAGTTGGGCCTGATATTGCGGTTGGTAATTTTGCTGAGGCCTAATATACTGTTGTGGTGAATATTGACTCTGGTATCTGCCTTGTTGAGGGTATGGCTGAGGGTAGGTTTGCCTAACCGCTTGCCTATTGTATGTGCAGTCCTGTGCTGAGTGATTTGTGTACCTTCGCTCTATGGTGCAATATTGGCTGCTAGGGTTCACTTGGGGTTGAGCCGTGATGGGACATGCGTTTGCCATATGGTCACCACCGCAAGTATAGCACCTCTTTACTGGGGCAAATCTAGGAATTTGTTTACTAGAGACGCCTAGTTTTTGAGCTACTTTTTCTGCTAGTTCCTCAATTGATGTGGATTGTGAGGTCTTGGCAAAGGGAAATCATCGGCATTTCTTCAGTTCCCTGGGGCTCTATGTCCCTCAGGTTCCCCTCTATTCGTGTCCATTCTCGTTCTTTCTCTTCCCCAAGAGTTGGCAAAGCTTACCTCAGGTCTCTCTCGACTCCTTTCTCTTTGAGTCCCCTGAGCTTGAGATGTTCCAGCTCCTTGGCAACCAAAGGACACATTCGATCTTGGTTGGGGGAAGATAAATTCTCCTTTCCAAGTGTAAGCATGCCTATCATTTTCTGTAACCCCAAAGATCCTCTCTGAAGAGTGATCTAAGTAGGTCACTCTTCCTGGAATATCAGGATCTTTGAACTCATATATCATGATTGTTCCTACCTCACTCGGTTGACTAGGTCTATATCTCCAAAAGGCTTCATCCGTCTCTCGGTTCAAGAGGAGATCTATGCTCTTATTATCTTGGGGAATCGACTCTGGTGTGATAATCCTCGTGAGAACAGATTTGCCTCGGGGGGTTCTAGGTTCTTCACCCATGTTTCCTTGCTCTAGGTCACCTAAGTCCGTTTCCGGGACCACATTCCCAAATTCATCTGTCCTATTGGGATGACTGGTGACTACATATATTGTCCCTTCCTTGTCCAAGTATGCTCCATTTTCAAACTTGACAGCTGGGCGCTCTAATCCAATGGATTGGTCAGGGTTTTTAATCTGGACCACCGCTCTTCCTAGGCCGTCCTCATAGATGCTAGCACCTAATCGATTGGTCCTAAGGTACTCGAGTTGCATCTTGTAAGGGCCTTCCACCCTATGTAAATATGGCACCCCAGAACTTCCTGTAGGTCTCTCCATACCGTGGGACATCTCAGACTCGCTAGTCTCAGAACTAGGGTAATACGAATGATGGCTCAATTGCTGGGCCCAAGACCTCGCAGTATGATTGACACTAGCCTCTGAAGATCTAAGACTTTGTCTGTCTCTCCCTAGGTGTCTACCTGACCTAAGGTTCATATGCCCTTTGTACGTTGCTGATTCTTTGGTACCAGTCACTTGTTCCTTTTAAGTTCCTTTGGATGTGTTTTCTTGTTTTTAGTTAAGCGTCATCAGGAGCACTTTCGTGGGTCGTACTTGATGTTCTGCGTCCGCTTAGTTTAAGTTCTTTTCCTTTAAGTTATCCCTTGACTACAATTTTGCCTACCCTTGCACTTGAGAAATTAAGGGCTCTTCAAACTTGAGTGTTCCTATCGTACCCCTAGTCAATCAGGACAACTACTCGCACTTAGCCTATGCTAAGAATATACTGAGGGGGTTAAGTGATGTTCCAACCTCAAGTCGCTCCTCCTGGCGATGCTGGTCTACCCAGGAAGCACGTTCCCGAGCTTGTTCTCCTTGGTACTTACTTTGCTTTCTCCAAGAGCTCTCGATGATCCTATAAGAATCCCAAGTTTAGCTTCAAGTTGATCCTTCAATTGACAGACAATTTATTTTAGACACTTTTTTAATGACCCTTGTTCCCCCTTTTGTATTGCTAAAAATTTCCTCTAGAGCTCCCTTGGTGTTCCTACCCCTCAGTGTGTCAACTTCCAAATATCCTATCTGAAAATCAACGCATTATTCTTATAAAAAATAGTTGAGGGCGTGTAGGATATGCCACGAGCTTTCCGACAAGCCCTAGAGCTCAAAAAATGGATTTCGTATGAAAAAGTTATAACCATTCAGGGTTTAGGGGGTTAAACAGACAAACAGAACCTTTCAGGAGTTTTAATGCATTTTTCTAAGGCCTTTGCAAGTGTGTGAGTATTTGAGAGTGCAAATATGCCCAAAATTTAGCCTAAATTTCCAAAAAATTTACCCCTTAATTTTTGCCAAAAATGTCTGTCTATCGCGATAGACGGTGTCTGTTCGCGATAGACACAAACTATCGTGGGGGGCTGTCTGTCGCGATAGACGGTGTCTGTCGCGATAGAGTGGTCTGTCGTGATAGACGGTGTCTGTCGCGATAGAGTGGTCTGTCGCGATAGATGGTGTCTGTCACGATAGAGTGGTCTGTCGCGATAGACGGTGTCTGTCGCGATAGAGTGGTCTGTCGCGATAGACGGTGTCTGTCGTCTGTCGTGATTTGGTCTGTCGCGATAGACGGTGTCTGTCGCGATAGACGGTGTTTGTTGCTTGTCGTGATTTGGTCTATAGCGATAGAGTGGTCTGTCGCGATAGACGGTGTCTGTCGCGATAGAGTGGTCTGTCGCGATAGACGGTGTCTGTCGCGCTAGAGTGGTCTGTCGCGATAGACGCTGTCTGTCGTCTGTCGTGATTTGGTCTATCGCGATAGACGGTGTCTGTCGCGATAGACTGGATCTGTCATGGAATTTGGTCTGTCGCGATAGACAAGTGTCTGTCGCGATAGACGGGGTCTATCGTGGGTCTCTGTTTGTCGCGATAGACGGTGTATGTCGCGATAGACTAAAAAAATGCAAATTTTTGAGAAACTTCTAGTGATTTGGAGTGCTCTAATGGTGTAGGTTACTGTGCCAAACACGCATTCACAAAATATTAAGTTTTTCTATCTGTCGCGACAGACAGAGGTCGTCGTCCCGGGACCTGTGCAGAGTCTGTCGTACCTGCGCACACTGCTGGAGAAGGTGGTACAGCTAGTTCCTGCAACAAAAGCTCAAAAACACACCAAAAACAGATAGCATGCAAGCTCTCTCTCGCTCTCTCTCACAATGAAATGAGGGAAATGAGGTGGGGAGTGTAATATGACCAAAAAACTAAAATTTTTTGTGGAGATGGAGATGGAGGTGGGAGATGGTGGGGATGATGATGGTGATGATGGTGATGCAAAAGTAAGGAAAAAATGAAGAAAAATAAAGAGAAGGAAGGATATTACCTATAACTCCAATGTCTCAACTCGACGTCTTACCATCACACGCTCGTCCTCGAAGCTCTCTCCCTGGCAACGGCGCCAAATTTGGTGTCACTCTAGCACAATGGTGAGTACCAACGTGAGAAGATTCACCTCATAATTGTCAATCCATGGAGACGTGAGGACTAGTATGAAGACTATGAGCAAGTGAAGGCACAAGTGTGTGAGTGAGAAGCACACAAGCATGCACACACATACACACACACGTGCACACAAGGCAAGAACAAGGAGAGGAACAATGGAGTTCTTTGCATTAGTCAAAAAGTCTCTTACATAAGCTCAATTCACAAACAATCTAGCCTCAAAAATGAGCTCTCTAGCTCTTTTTATAGTTTTCTAAATAGCTTTGGTCTTGTCTAGACTTAGTGTCCGGCCTAGTTAAAAATTAGGTTCTAGAGCCTATTTGAGGGCTCAAACAAAGTCTAAAAATTATGAAAATTGATATGTAGCTAGTTCTAATACTCCTCAAGCTCGAGGAATCCTCGGCTTGCACAAAATGGAGTCTATTCTACCAAAAATGGAATTTACAATGTTTGTGTAGTGATTAAAATCACTTGAGTTGTAAATGGTCCATGGAAAAAATGATTGGGCCTTGTTGCCGTATTGTGCATGACTCCTCCGTTGCGCTAGTATGCTCTTCATCTGACTTGTATGCGAACATTACGGTAATGTGAATCGGAGCCATCTATATCAGGCTCAAGATATTATGTGTCTTTCATAGATGATTGTAGCAGGTGGACCATTCTATTTTTCATGAAGCACAAGGATGAAGTTTTTAATTGCTTTAAGAAGTATATTGCTCTTGTTGAAAACCAACTAGGAAGGACTTTGAAACGACTCAGATCATATGGTGGAGGAGAATACTTCTCTTCTAAATTTGATGCCTACTTGCATGAAAGAAGCATCAAAAGGGAAGTCACTACAAGGTATACACCTGAACTCAATGGTGTAGCAGAGAGGAGAAATAGATCTATAGTTGAAGTTGCAAGGTCCATGCTCAATGAAAAAGGATTGCCAAACTACCTATGGGTAGAGGTTGTGTCTACAGCCACATATCTCATAAATAGACTTCCATCTAAGTCACTAGATGGAACCACTCCATATGAAGTATGGAATGGAAGAAGACCTAGTCTAGAGCATTGTAAAATCTTTCGATGCTTAGCCTATGCTCACATTCCTTCTCAAGTAAGAGGGAAATTGGATCCCAAGGCAGAGAAGTGCTATTTATTGGTTATGATCAAAACCAAAAAGGATATAGATAACAATCCAACCAATAAAGGATTTTCTGTGAGTACAGATGTAACTTTTTATGAGAACAAATCATGGTTTGATGATGACAGGAAAGTGAAGCTACCTTATGACTTGGATGAATTTCCATCACTTCAACCAAAGGTGGCAAAGCAAATTGAAGAAAGTGATTTGAAGATTGACCTAGAAGACTTGGAAAGACTAAAGCTATGGAAGAACAAAGGTAAAGCAAAGGTGCAGGATGCTACATATGGACTTGAGAGCTCACATCAACCACTTAGAAGGTCTTCAAGGGAGAAGAAGAAACCAGAAGAAGAATCTAGATTGCAAAGGATTCAACCAATGAAGAACCTACCACATTCGAAGAAGCACAAAGCAAGAAAGCCTGGAGAGATGCAATGGATGAAGAAATGGAACCCTTGAAGGAGAATGAAACTTGGGAGCTTGTACCCAACAAGCCATCTATGAAGGTAATTGGATCTCGATGGATATACAAAATCAAGAAAAATCCAGATGGAAGTATAAATAGACATAAAGCAAGGTTATTTGCTAAAGGGTTTGCTCAAACCAATGGTATTGATTATGAGGAGGCTTTCTCTCCTGTCGCAAAAATGCCTACAATTAGAGTTATCATTAGCCTTGTTGCATCTAGAAATTGGAAGCTCTATCAACTTGATGTAAAGAATGCTTTCTTGAATGGATGGATTTCTGAGGAAGTGTATATGGCACAACCTCCTTGATATGAGGATGCACATTATCCTAACTACGTATGCAAATTAAAGAAAGCCTTGTATGGATTGAAACAAATTCCAAGATCTTGGAGTTTTAGATTGGTGACTTATTTGCAAGACCAAGGATTCAAAGCTAGCAAGGCGGATATCTCTTTGTTCATAAAGAGGAATCGATCTAAAGTGATCTATTTATGTGTGTATGTTGATGGTATTATTATCTCAGGCAATGATCTTGAAGGAATCAAACAAGTAAAGACTCAAATGAAGGAGGAGTTCAAAATAAGTGACCTCAGACCACTCACTTATTTTCTTGGATTGGAGTTAATCTACACAGATTCACGTATATACATAACACAAAGGAAGTATGTGCATGACATGCTCGTCAAGTTCAAGATGGAGAATACCAAGTGTGCAGCTATGGAGCAAAATCATAAGCTTAGTGCTTATGAAGGAGAGACAATTGAAGACATCACAAGCTATCAAAGCTTGGTTGGAAGCTTGAACTATGCAACACTCACAAGGGTGGATATATGCTATAGTGTTAGCATATTGAGTCAGTTTATGCATAAGCTGCGAAGACCACATATGGAAGCGGTGAAGAGAGTCCTCAAGTACCTAAAGGGGACCATGAATGAAGGTTTGTTTTATTCATTTACTTCAGATATTGAGCTAAAGGTATACTTAGATGTGGATTGGGCTGGATGTAGAGATGATAGAAGAAGTACATCTAGGTATGTATCATTTGTAGGTTCAAAGATCATTTCTTGGTCATCCAAGAAGCAACCAATTGTGGCATTATCTTCTACTGAAGCCGAATATAGAGGTTTGGCTAATGCAACTCAAGAAATCATGTGGTTAAAGTCATTGTACACAGATCTTGGACTTCATTCTTCAACACCTCACATTTTTTGTGACAACACAAGCTCACTACATCTTGCAGCTAATCCGGTATACCATGCTAGAACCAAGAATATTGAAGTCCACTACCATTATGTAAGGGAGAAGCTAATGAGAAAGGATATTCAACTATCCTATGTCTCTACAGATATGCAATGTGCAGACATGTTAACTAAAGCTCTTGATGGTACAAAGTTAAGTAGATTCAAGTTGATGATTGGCTTGCAGGAAATCAAGGACAATTGAAGATATATTTGGAGGCCAAGCATGTTAGGCTTGAGGGGGAGTTGTTGGTGCATTTTACCCAAGCCTACATGCTTGATATTATTTGATATGATGTTCATTTGTAGCCATATGTGTAGACATATGAACACCTCTTGTAAAAGAGCACATTTTATCTCTTGTAATTGTGAGAAAGGAAAAAGAAAAAGAATGACTTATGTCATCCATGATGTAAAAGCAAAGTCGTGGCTCTAACTACCTAAAACCATGAATTAGTGAGCTGAGGGAATATTTCCTAACTTTGGGAATCACATTTAGGTGGAACCATTCGAATTCGAATTCAAAACTCCCTCCAAGCGTAGCTATAAAAAGAGCAAGAAAGAAGAGGCGATTAGCAAGCCTTGTATGTGAACACTTCATGTCATTTTGTAGAGATTGAAGAGATTAATCCATAGCTCTATCATTCTACTCCCATTGTGCAAATATTCATTGCCAATGTGTTTGTAATCATATGTGAATTTATACATTCATCATTCTCTACTTCTTTGTTTTGTTCTCTATTATACTCACTTAGAGTATTAACTTCAGAAGCTCATAATTGGAGCTATACTCATCCATTTTCAGTGTTTTAATGTGCCTTGGATAGCTCTAAAACCTTGGTTTTGCATATACATTTTCATGGTCATTGAATTTGTAATCTAGGAGAAATCTCTATTTTACTACTCACTAGTCTATCTCTACAGAGCCCTAAGAATGGCAGGCATGTTCCAAATTTTGTTAAAAGTTTTCCTCGGTCCCCTATTGATCATTTGAAGTGTTTTAACTTGGAATAGCAAGCTTGCTAAGTCTTTTTGCTATGTCCAAAAGGAATTTTTCTAATTCCTACCATGTTGAGAGCATTATTCATTTTTCCGAGCAGGTGTATGTACAAAAATAGAAAGTTTTGGGAGCTAGTCATCTTGCAACTAGTCTATCTTGACTGAAACTTTTAAGATACATGTCCAAAGTACTTGGCTGATATTTTGGTGGATTTAAGAAGCTCAAGGGTCTACTAATAAAATCTGAAGTCTCAGTTGGCTGGTGTGAAGCCGATTGTAGTAGCACCAACTCATCTTCGAATTGCATCCACCATCTCTCTTCATATATATATATATATATATATATATATATATATATATATATATATATATATATATATATATATATATATATATATATATATATATATATATATATATATGTATGTAAATACATATCCAATGTCATAATCAAGAATCCTAATCATCATCATCATGATCATCATCATCATAATCAACATCATGATCATCCTCATCCTCATCATCACGATCATTCGTATGATCTGATGTATCTGTGTGAGCACCCTCTGACAATCAAGATCATCCCTCCTGTGTCTGTCTCTCCACCTCATCCACACCTACCTCTCCATAATACTCATGTATTACATATAACAAACATAAATAAGTAAAACAATTAAAAATCCATAAAAATAAAATAATAATATAAAATTCAATAATACTCACAAAGGCATCCAGATGATCTCGCATATACTTGCTCAAACGTTGATATCCAAAATGTGTAGCATACTCGATCTCATGTTTCGTAGGATATCGGCCATAATCCTTTCGATGCATTGAAACAAATAAAAAAGATTAGTTTCTTAAATTTTAACTAAAATAAAAAATATACTCACAATAACACATATACTTACAAATGTAGCTAGAAAACCATGATGGCCCATTTGGCCTAGGTGCGATGTGTGGCCCGACTCATCTCTCTTCTTTGTAGCAGCCTGTTTATTTAAAGAGAAAAGAAATACATAAATTAAATGTTAAAAATTAATAGAATATATGAGAATTATAAATATAAACTATTAATTTGTATACCTTTTGTTGAGGAAATGACTCCTGAAGACATAGTTGTCTATGAAAAAACTGCCACGTCTCAGGTGGTATGTTATGTCGCCTCTTATTTTTTTCCACCATACAATATCTCTTGTTAATTTAATCTCAAACAAAAAAAAGAATAAGAATACATACACATATATACACACACATACACATATACATGCAAACATATACACATACATATATGCATACATATACACATATATACATATACATACATATAACATAAACACACATATACATATCCACATATATATGTACACACATACACATGCATGCATATACACTTATTCATACAAAATACATGCATTTATCCCACAATAATGTGTATTTGTGTATATGTGAATATGTGTGTATGTGTAAATGTGTATATGTGAATATGTGTGTATGTGTAAATATGTATATGTGAATGTTTATGTATATGTGAATATGTGTGTATGTGTAAATATGTATATGTGAATGTTTATGTATGTAAATAATCAGATTATTAATATCAAATACCATTATTTGTAGATTCTGATCAATCAGATGGAACTCCACCACCGTCTCCTAATCGTGCAAGGACTACATACTGTAAGTATAACAAACTTTTAATTTTAGATATATTTGATAGATACATAACTAATATATTTTTTTGTTTCTTGTTATAATCAGATTCTGATCAACCAGAGGGCACTCCACCACCTCCTACCCATGCAACGACTTCACATGTGTCCTCCGATAGGAATTATGATGAATTTTACTATCAAGAGCATATTATATGTTGGTGTAACTCTTGCTACGGCACGTATCAAAGACAACGATTGGAATGTATTGAACAAAAGGTAGAGTATGGTACTTTTGAGCATGCACCACCACTTGGTCAACGTGATAATGCTTGGGTATGTATTTTTTCTATAAATTAATTGTTGATATATTTAGGTAGTGATGTGTGTGAACACATTAGGACTGTCGGGGTACTTTTTCCCTCTTTAGGAGTTTTTTTTTTCCCCTGGCTTGTATATACGCCTATTGCCCTAATGGGCTACTTATCTTTGTACATTCTCTAGTAATACATTCAGTATTGTGTGTTGTGCTCCAAGCTTCTTCTCCTTCCTTTTGTTGTTTGCATGCTTCCATAGATGTCCATCTCCAACAATTGGTATCCGAGCAGGTTGTCGCTTCATCTAGGGAGCCATCGACGTGTTTTCGAGATCAAAACGGCTTCGCTCTGTGGTGCCGAAATCACGATCTGAGCTCATTTCGGCCTCCGAATGCACTACCGCCATGCTTGTGTAGGCTATTTTGTCTTTTTGTGTCAAAGGTATACACTAGTTTCTTTTCACCAGTATACGCAGCTCAAAGTCTGCTACAAGTCTAGCAGAATTTGTCCAGGTAGTTCTGTTCAACTTTTTGAGATACAGTCAATTTTTTGCATCAAGGTATTTTATTCACCAGCCATGGCTGAAAGCAGTGATGTATTCCGTATGTTGGCTATTGAGGATAAGTTGGATGGTACCAACTACCCATTATGGGCTTATATGATGTGACATGTATTGGTTGAAAAAGAACTGTGGAACATTGCGCAGGGTGTTGAAAAACGTCCTATCACATCTGCAGCTATTACAACTGCAAGTATAGAAGCTGAGGTAGAAGGTGTCGACGATGATGATATTCTACATATTCCTATTCGTGTTGTAGTTTTTGTTGCACCTACTGCAGTGCAAATTCATTGGGATGGCAGAGATGCCCAGGCACATGCATTGATAGCTTTGTCTATCAAACGTGCCATTATTCCTCACATTCGCTCTTGCAGAACAACTAAGGATGCTTGGGATACACTTACCACATTGTACCAAGCTAAGAATGAGGTTCGTATTCCTTACCTCTGAAAATAGTTGGAGAGTGAGCACATGAATGAAGGTGATTCTATGGACAACTTTCTAACAAAGATCAAAGACTTGAAGGAACAATTGATTTTTGCTGATGAGGTTATACTAGATAGCTCACTTGTGCAGACCGTTCTGAATGGTCTTCCTGATTCATATCAGAGTTTTGCTTCTACTCTTCGGTTAATCATGAAAGATAATCCAAATGCCTTGTCCTTTGAGGAGTTAGTCTTTGTTCTATTGTAGGAAGATCAGTCGAGGCAGAACAGGTCCATTATGCATGTTGTAGATCAAGCTTTCCTTGCTAGTCAGAAGGGCAAAGGAAAATGGAGCGCTTCAACTAGTAAGCAGAAATCTGCAAATGTTGTACATTCGAAGAAGGAAGATAAAGATGAGAAGAAATAAAAAAAGTAGAAATTGTTTTGCAAGTACTGTAAAGGGAATGATCATATCATAAAGAACTGTCCAAAACTCGCTGCTAAAGAGGCAAAGAAGAAAGAGGTTGGAATGGTTGTTGCAGAGGCCTCTACACCAAAAACAGAGTTTGCTAATCTTGTGCAGGAAGAAGAATGGGTGTTTACTACTATATGCAGTTTTGACCCATCTTCTCATGAGAAGTGCATGTGTGTAGTAGACTCGGATCTTTGGTATTTTGACAATGGGGCAACCAAACATATTACCTCGTAGTGCAGTTTCTTCTCTTCACTCGAGCCTGCCCCTATAGGGAATACTATTAGATGCACCAACAAGTCCTCTTATCCTGTTATGGGAGTTGGTAAGATCATTTTAACTACTGTTGATGGTAGTTCTTTCACTTTGTCAGATGCTTTATTTGTGCCAGGGATCAAGAAGAACCTTTTATCAGTTTCTGCATTAGCCAAGGTTGGCTTGGTTGTGAAATTTTTGGATGATAGGTGTACAACTCATGATCTGTCAAATGGCGATGTGATTATTGCTTTTGGCATTTTATGTCGTGGGTTGTATAAGATCACAGACTATGAAAGATCTCGGAATGATTTGGCATGTGCAGTACATGATTCTCAGGCTATGTCAGATGCAAAGCTTTGGCATGCATGCTTTGGTCATTTAAATTTTGCTAGTTTGCTATGCTTGCAGAAATCTGAAATGGTGACCTCTTTGCCCAAACTTTAGGCATCTGGAAAACATGTTTATGAAGGCTGTATTTTGGGCAAAATGCAGCATTCCTCATTTCCAAAAGATGGTTCAATTTGGGCTACTTAGGAATTGTAGCTTGTACATAGTGACGTATGTGGTCCTATGTAGACACCTTCTTTTGGAAATTATCTTTACTTCATGACTTTCATTGATGATTTTTCCAAGCATGCATGGGTATATCCATTGAAGGCAAAGTCCGAAGTGTTCATGTGCTTCAAACAATTTTTGGTTTTGGTTGAGAATCTATCATCATGTAAAATGGGCACCCTCCATTCAGATCGAGGGGGGGGAATATATGTCTTCTGATTTTAATGCATTCCTGGTTGAAGGTGGGATAAAACACTAGTCTACAGTGTCGTATACACCTCAATAGAATGGAGTTGCTGAACAAAAGAACAGGTCACTCATGGAGATGGAGAGGTGTATGGTCAAGAGTCAGGCTTTACCACATAGTTTTTGGCTTCAGGTTGTCATGTGTGCAGCATATGTACTTAACAGGTGTCCCACTAAAGCGCTACAGTCTATAACTCCATATGAGGCTTGGCATGATCGCAAGCCATCTGTTGCTTATCTGCGTGTTTTTGGTTGTTTGGCATTGAAAGGCTCTTGAGCCCACGGAACAAATTATTATATGAGACTTTATTTTGTTCAAACCCCTCGGAATCGGTCCGATTGGATTACTTAGAGCCCACAATTATCTCGCAATGGAATCTTCCTAGGCCTATGCACTAGCTCATGTGTTCCCGGCAAACGCACCAAAATGAATAGTTCTAACGCCCCAGGAAAAAGTGATTATACGAGACTTTATTTTGTTCAAACCCCTCGGAATCAGTCCAATTGGATTACCTGGAGCCCATACTTATCCCTCGAGGAATCCGTCCTTTGTATATGTACTAGTTCATATGCTTCCCGGTAGACGCACCAAAATGTTGACACTCATAGTCCAAGAGAAAGTGCCGATATATGCTTACACTTGATCTAAACCGCTCGAAATCAGTCCACTCTTGTTGCTTTAAGTCACTCAGTCATACTTGAATGTATCCCAAACTTCTCCTTGCGCCTGCACCCTCGTTCTAATTAATTCCTGTTTCCTATTCTCTTTCATACTCTTAGTTCTCTCCTTTCACTCACCCATGCACACTTCTGTCCACATACACTCACACCCGCAACCTTACACATACCCATATGCATATGCACTTTCACTCTCTTACCACCTCTCTATCGCTCTTTTGCACATCTACTCCCAAACATGCACACACTTGCACACACATTCACCTATAGATGCTCACACGCATACCCTGACACATGCACTCTCAAACCCTTGTCACCCACTTGCTCTCCATTCCCCTCTTTATCTCTCACACTTCTTTACACATACCCTCACGATCTCTCTCTCTCTTTTCTTTCACACTCTCCTTTCTATCACTATCTCACTCACACCTCTCTTACACTCAAACACACGCACATTGTCGTCGGTTTCTTAGCAAGAGGGTATAATGATTACAACACTTTCATCCCGAGGAAGTGCAGAAGCACACTTGACATTATGGAGAATTGATCCTTACCATCGACCCGTGCAACAACAGAGAAACTCATAGAGAAGGTAGTTCCATGCCTTGATTACTATTTCTGTTTCATAATTTTGTAAACGAATTACAGTCTATCGATTTTGCTCTACATATGGAACTTATCTTTTGGTCATTTGGTTAAGATCAACGCAAGTTATCACATATGGAGCATGGGGCATGACACAACATAAATCTTTTTCTTTTCCTTTTTTCTCTTTTTTTTCTTTTTTTTTTAAAGCAACAAATAGCGGTCATGTATTAACAGGGACTTACCACAACACACAAAAAAGTTCTACTATTATGTGGCTCTGTGCATATGACCATAGTTCTGTTCATCACTTGGCTACGGTCCCGATCATCAAGCTATTATATGCAGCCCACAAATATGGTTTCAGCTATTCCTTTGATTAAGGGTGGGTGTACCATACCATTCATAAAAGGAAGGATGGGTCACTCTACATTCAAGGCCAAGAACAAACACGTTTCTCAACGGCTATACCCTGGTTCATTTATGCATATGGTCATACATCCTTGGGGCAGTGCCATAAATGAGTACCACTAGTGGTATCATACACGAAAATTTGATGTATGCAAATTCTACTGTTTAAAAGAGACGCCTGCATGAATATGCATCCCAACACTAGACCCCTTTTGTATCATCAAACTACATCATATCTTAGATGAACCACTCACATACATATAGCCAAATCCATTACTCACAGTTTGTTCCTTCAGAAGCGGTCCATCCATGGGCAATGTTGCACTTTCTCCTCTCTTACTCACCTGATGACACCGTGACAGACATTCAAATCAACCATGCCTTGAGCCTTCTTATGAACAGTAGCCTTCTGATACTTTCATTGTGCAGTCAGCTATAATCAGCTATCTTGCCAATCGGGATACTTAAAAAACTCTCCATGACTGGTTGTATATGTCCTCTATGCATATAACCAGCCTCCGATGAATGTCCCAATCTATATATTGCTTCTCACGTGCTAGATGTTGATCAGTCTCTCTCATTTTTTTGCTTCTGTACTCTCTTGAAATGTTCTACCGAATCTATCCTCCATCTGTCCTCCTTCAACAAGCTCTTTTACTGTCATCATGGAAGCCCATGATGGATCATACGGAGGGTCCAACACACTTCACGACTTCATAGCATATGCTGTTGGCAGTTACACTCCCTCCATCTTTGCTTGATTACTGAGCCCTTCCCATGTCTGAGTCATGTTTTTGATCTTCAGTTGCCACCCAACAGTTTTGCTTATCTCCATCTATATGTATTAATTATGAATACACCCAAACTCCCACAGCTGTTTCCCTACATGTCCAACTTCAGCGCATCTCCAAGCCTTTGTACGTCTCTGCCTACTTCACTCAATCTCCACTATTTGTGTTGGCAATCTTAGGGACAAGAGGTTCATCCGGGTTAGGATCCATAAGCACGGGGTTGTATCGACAGGAGGACCTTTGAGAGAGTAAGAGCTGGACTCTATTGCTCCTTCGACATACCCGCACACTATTGTACATCTCCCTTTTGAACTCAGCTGAACAGGCATCCCCCCTCCAAAAAACCACGAACGAGCAGCAAGCGCCCCCCCCCTTTTTCTCTGCTCCCACGACGAGAGCCCCCCCGTCCTCCTATCGGTGCTCCTTATCTCTTCCTCATTTTCTCAAAAAGTTCATAAACCATGTTTTTTTAGCCACCGTTCGCATATGCTGTAATCATCAAATTCCATGAGATAATATCTCGATTCGGTAATGTATCAAACAACTTATGAGCTGCCTCCAAGTTTCCACAATTGATATACATATCAAGTAATGTATTTGCCAGGATAATATCAGCTTCAGCCTCTTTCGAGCATTGATCATGGATAAGTTTGCCCTCTCCAAAAGCGCCCATGAGGCCACAAGCCTTCAACACACATGAATAAGTGACTTCATCAGGCACTATCCCTTGACGCTGCATTTCCTTGAACAACTGAAGAGCTGGTACACCTTGTCCATTATGTGCATAACATGTAGAAGATGTTATTCCCTACAAATACATCTTTCTCAAATCCATTTTTGATCGCCTCCTCATACAACATATTCCCATGTTCCACTGACTTTATGCGGCCACAAGCCTTCAAAAGGCACGCTAAGATCACTCCATCTGGCTTGATACCTTCTTGTAACATCTTATCAAACAGTGTGAGTGCAGCATGTCCATGTCCAAGTTCTGTATATCCAGCAATCATCACACTCCATGTTACCACATTCCGGATTGGCAAATTATCAAAAACCCTTTGGGCCTCATCCATACTCCCACATCCCTGCAATCAATACCTCCACATGCTTCCCATCAATTATCAAATTCATGGTTCAAGTACCGGAAATCAAGCGTATTTTCCTGCCAAATAGAACTGCATTAGTGCATAAAAATCAACCATTTTCGGAGCTAACATACTCCCCTCTTCTTAATTGCGAAGTCGTCCCCGACGAGCGATATGCTACCTGCACTCCAGTTCCAACATGTGATCATCACTCAATCAAGTACAAATCTTTACCTTGTATGCCTATTCTCTTCTTCCTCAATGCAGCACCTGCGATCACCCTCATACAATCATTTGTTAGTACCAAAATCCAATCATTTCACTTACCATCTTTGTCCATCTTGATGTATCTTCATCGCCATGTCCACCTGTCTGCAAACTTCATTAAAACATTAGAACCTTTCTTCATCAAATCACAATATGTACAACCAAAATGAAAAGACAATCATATCCTTCATCCACATCACACATATATACCCAGCACACACCTCATGATCCGTGTCACACATGCATTCTCGTCACACACAACATACATACATGCAAAAAGCCCATCCACATTCCCTCTCGTCACTCTTCTAGACTGTTCGTTCAACACATCATGAATCTCTACTCCACATATCAACACATTTTCTACACACACCATCAAAAACCATTTCCGAGTTCTGTTTTCGATACTTCTCCCGGTCACACGATCGTTTTGCTGATCCCTTTGTCTCATTTCTAACCGAGTTCTCTTGCCAATTTCCCATTTCCTTCCCACCTAGGGTTTTCTATTCCCACTTACCTTTTCATCTACTCTGTGCTCTTTTGTTCATCAATCAGATCCTATGCTTGGTCGCCACCACCTCTCCTAAATTGATGGACACACGGCAAAGACCACTCAAGCCTAACACGAGCTCACTCTAACAAGATCACTCATCGTCGACGCGATTCCGAACTTCACAAGTCATTGCACCACCTAAGAGCCAAACTGAACACTTCCGGAAGGTTTGCAGACAAACAATGCAACTAGCACGATTGGATCCCTCAAGTCCAAGCTTTCCATAGACACATCGCAACCAAAACCCTAGCCGAGCTTAAGCTTCAATTTGACATGTTTCATCGGGAGCCCACACATAACCCAAATCCCCACAACACAAACACATATATTCCCATCCGAGCATCATGCTCTCTCACCTCTCTTATGTCCCCCCTCGAGCGAGGAATTCTTCTCATTCATTTTTTTCCACATTTTTTCTCTCTTTTTTCATCATTTTGTTTTCACATATTTACTCACACTTGCCGGCCTACGCCGAAGCTGGATGCGACTCGTGGACTCGACCACCCGATCGAGTTTGTTCCACCCATCTACCAACCCAACGCAGCGCGCGACACACAGACAGCTAGCCCTATGCGAAACCGACGTCGGTTCGTGGCTTTGACCACCCGGCCAAAGTGGGTCCACCCACCTATCGGCCCACATAGGCACGTAGCCACACTTACACATACACAAACATATATTTTTCTCATTTTCTTTTCATTCCCGAATCTCGAGAATTAGGAGACAAAAGAAAGGATCTTTTCCCAACCATCCCAATCACGACACACACACATATATCCCCTCGTGGACATCCCAATGAGACATATCTCCTCTCTGCTGCCACTCAAGCCAAAATCCAGCCACTGATGCCATGGTCAACTTTTCCTCTCGAAACCCGCACACACTAATTACTTTGCCGACCTGAAACCTCAAAAAGTGTCACTTCAGTCCTAAGTGTACAGCACACTTGGTCCATCCGTCCTCACATCTCTGACTCGCAATCCGCAAAGCAAACCCTAATCAGACTCAAGCCATCCTCACCAACATCCATTGCCTCGTCTATTTTTTCATCTCCAACCTCTGCCTCGCAGAGATTCCACATGATTCGACAGCTTGCTGATATTGTCCTCTAGCCAGGCGATACGGTCTGGAAGGCCACCATTCATTACTACACCTCTTAATGTCTCAAGCTTCACTGCTAAATCCCTTATCCCTTCTTCTTTTCGCTCATCACTGCCTTGGAGTCGAAAAATCTCATCATCCACTTGATGGAACCGAACCCACATTTTCTTCTTCTCCTCTTCTAAATGGCTCATCTTTCTTTCTATTTCCAAAGGAACCTCCTCGCTCCTCTCGACTTGGCCAGACAACTTTTCAACCTCTTCTCGAATCGACCTCTCCTCCCAGATTCTACTCATATTTTCTACTTTCAGATCATCCACTTTTTTCGACAACTCCTTCGCCTTTTCTAACTCCACGCCTATCGCCTCTAACTTGTCCAACATCACTTTTAGCTCTTCCTCTATTCTTTCTTTAATGAAGATCAGAGCAGATTTGGGATCGACTTGGCTGTGCCACACGATTGGGGCACCAAGCGAACTCGTAGCACTCTCGATGAGATGTGCTAAGCCAATTCCCGGCAAACGCACCAAAATGTTAGGCCTTTTGAGCCCAAGGAAAAGATGATTGTGGAAGCCTTTATTTTGCTTAACCCCTCGCAATCGGTCCGATTGGATTACTTAGAGCCCACAATTATCTCGCAATGGAATCTTCCTAGGCCTATGCACTAGCTCATGTGTTCCCGGCAAACGCACCAAGATGAATAGTTCTAACGCCCCAGGAAAAAGTGATTATACGAGACTTTATTTTGTTCAAACCCCTCGGAATCGGTCCAATTGGATTACCTGGAGCCCATACTTATCCCTCGAGGAATCCGTCCTTTGTATATGTACTAGTTCATATGCTTCCCGGCAGACGCACCAAAATCTTGACACTCATAGTCCAAGAGAAAGTGCCGATATATGCTTACACTTGATCTAAACCGCTTGAAATCAGTCCACTCTTGTTGCTTTAAGTCACTCAGTCATACTTGAATGTATCCCAAACTTCTCCTTGCGCCTGCACCCTCGTTCTAATTAATTCCTGTTTCCTATTCTCTTTCATACTCTTAGTTCTCTCCTTTCACTCACCCATGTACACTTCTGTCCACATACACTCACACCCGCAACCTTACACATACCCATACGCATATGCACTTTCACTCTCTTACCACCTCTCTATCGCTCTTTTGCACATCTACTCCCAAACATGCACACACTTGCACACACATTCACCTATAGATGCTCACACGCATACCCTGACACATGCACTCTCAAACCCTTGTCACCCACTTGCTCTCCATTCCCCTCTTTATCTCTCACACTTCTTTACACATACCCTCACGATCTCTCTCTCTCTTTTCTTTCACACTCTCCTTTCTATCACTATCTCACTCACACCTCTCTTACACTCAAACACACGCACATTGTCGTCGGTTTCTTAGCAAGAGGGTATAATGATTACAACACTTTCATCCCGAGGAAGTGCAGAAGCACACTTGACATTATGGAGAATTGATCCTTACCATCGACCCGTGCAACAACAGAGAAACTCATAGGGAAGGTAGTTCCATGCCTTGATTACTATTTCTGTTTCATAATTTTGTAAACGAATTACAGTCTATCGATTTTGCTCTACATATGGAACTTATCTTTTGGTCATTTGGTTAAGATCAACGCAAGTTATCACATATGGAGCATGGGGCATGACACAACATAAATCTTTTTCTTTTCCTTTTTTCTCTTTTTTTTCTTTTTTTTTTTTAAAGCAACAAATAGCGGTCATGTATTAACAGGGACTTACCACAACACACAAAAAAGTTCTACTATTATGTGGCTCTGTGCATATGACCATAGTTCTGTTCATCACTTGGCTACGGTCCCGATCATCAAGCTATTATATGCAGCCCACAAATATGGTTTCAGCTATTCCTTTGATTAAGGGTGGGTGTACCATACCATTCATAAAAGGAAGGATGGGTCACTCTACATTCAAGGCCAAGAACAAACACGTTTCTCAACGGCTATACCCTGGTTCATTTATGCATATGGTCATACATCCTTGGGGCAGTGCCATAAATGAGTACCACTAGTGGTATCATACACGAACATTTGATGTATGCGAATTCTACTGTTTAAAAGAGACGCCTGCATGAATATGCATCCCGACACTAGACCCCTTTTGTATCATCAAACTACATCATATCATTAGATGAACCACTCACATACATATAGCCAAATCCATTACTCACAGTTTGTTCCTTCAGAAGCGGTCCATCCATGGGCAATGTTGCACTTTCTCCTCTCTTACTCATCTGATGACACCGTGACAGACATTCAAATCAACCATGCCTTGAGCCTTCTTATGAACAGTAGCCTTCTGATACTTTCATTGTGCAGTCAGCTATAATCAGCTATCTTGCCAATCGGGATACTTAAAAAACTCTCCATGACTGGTTGTATATGTCCTCTATGCATATAACCAGCCTCCGATGAATGTCCCAATCTATATATTGCTTCTCACGTGCTAGATGTTGATCAGTCTCTCTCATTTTTTTGCTTCTGTACTCTCTTGAAATGTTCTACCGAATCTATCCTCCATCTGTCCTCCTTCAACAAGCTCTTTTATTGTCATCACGGAAGCCCATGATGGATCATACGGAGGGTCCAACACACTTCACGACTTCATAGCATATGCTGTTGGCAGTTACACTCCCTCCATCTTCGCTTGATTACTGAGCCCTTCCCATGTCTAAGTCATGTTTTTGATCTTCAGTTGCCACCCAACAGTTTTGCTTATCTCCATCTATATGTATTAATTATGAATACACCCAAACTCCCACAGCTGTTTCCCTACATGTCCAACTTCAGCGCATCTCCAAGCCTTTGTACGTCTCTGCCTACTTCACTCAATCTCCCCTATTTATGTTGGCAATCTTAGGGACAAGAGGTTCATCCGGGTTAGGATCCATAAGCACGGGGTTGTATCGACAGGAGGACCTTTGAGAGAGTAAGAGCTGGACTCTATTGCTCCTTCGACATACCCGCACACTATTGTACATCTCCCTTTTGAACTCAGCTGAACAGGCATCCCCCCTCCAAAAAACCACGAACGAGCAGCAAGCGCCCCCCCCCCTTTTTCTCTGCTCCCACGACGAGAGCCCCCCCGTCCTCCTATCGGTGCTCCTTATCTCTTCCTCATTTTCTCAAAAAGTTCATAAACCATGTTTTTTTAGCCACCGTTCGCATATGCTGTAATCATCGAATTCCATGAGATAACATCTCGATTCGGTAATGTATCAAACAACTTATGAGCTACCTCCAAGTTTCCACAATTGATATACATATCAAGTAATGTATTTTCGAGGATAATATCAGCTTCAGCCTCTTTCGAGCATTGATCATGGATAAGTTTGCCCTCTCCAAAAGCGCCCATGAGGCCACAAGCCTTCAACACACATGAATAAGTGACTTCATCAGGCACTATCCCTTGACGCTGCATTTCCTTGAACAACTGAAGAGCTGGTACACCTTGTCCATTATGTGCATAACATGTAGAAGATGTTATTCCCTACAAATACATCTTTCTCAAATCCATTTCTGATCGCCTCCTCATACAACATACTCCCATGTTCCACTGACTTTATGCGGCCACAAGCCTTCAAAAGGCACGCTAAGATCACTCCATCTGGCTTGATACCTTCTTGTAACATCTTATCAAACAGTGTGAGTGCAGCATGTCCATGTCCAAGTTCTGTATATCCAGCAATCATCACACTCCATGTTACCACATTCCGGATTGGCAAATTATCAAAAACCCTTTGGGCCTCATCCATACTCCCACATCCCTGCAATCAATATGCTTCCCATCAATTATCAAATTCATGCTTCAAGTACTTGAAATCAAGCGTATTTTCCTGCCAAATAGAACCGCATTAGTGCATAATAATCAACCATTTTCGGAGCTAACAGGCATATGCATTAGTGCGTGAACAACATCACAGAAAATTGGATGATAAAGTAGTAAAATGTATTTTTGTTGGGTACAATTCTGAAAGTAAAGGCTATCGCCTGTATCATCCACAGACTAAACACATTCTGGTTAGTCGTGATGTTGTTCTTGTGGAAGATGCTATTCAGCCATTGCTTTCATGTACTAAGGAGACATCTGTTAGCTCCAAAGACATATATGATACTTTGCTGCATCTTTTTATAGGTGGACAGTCTAGTGCTGTTCCCAATGAGGCAACTTCTCAACCTTTGTAGGTTTCATGTGATGATGCAGATCATTCCATTTCTAATGCAGATTTACATGATGCACTAGTTGATGAGAGAGCTGATATTGAGCAGGCAAAATCTATGCCAAAATGGGTGGTGCAGACTTTGTGTGACAACAAATTAGATGCACCTCTGTCATATCGTACTCGTTCAGGCTCTCATAGTGCCTCTTTCGCATCAAATTGTTGTGCTATGGCTGCATCTAGTCTCTGTGATGAGAATGAGCCTGTTTCATTTGATGAAGCATAAAATTTAGAAAATTGGATGGATGCTATGCAATCTGAATATGATGCTATAATGAAGAATGGTACTTGGTCTTTATGTGACTTGCCTGTTGGCAAGAAGGCCATTGGGACTAAGTGGGTATACAAGTTGAAGCGTAAGCCTGATGGTACAGTTGACAAGTATAAGGCTAGACTTGTTGCAAAGGGTCATGTGCAAGAAAGAGGCATTGATTCTGATGAGACCTTTGCACCTACTTGCTGAATGACTACAATTCATAGCATCTGTGCACTTGGAGCTCATCATGGTTGGAATGTACATCAGTTGGACATTAAAACAACATTTATGAATGGTGACTTGCATGAAGAAGTGTATGTTTTCCAGCCCCATGGCTTTGTGTAAAAAGGGCATGAAAACCAGGTGTGCAAGTTAAAGAAGGCATTATATGGTTTAAAGCAAGCACCATGTGCTTGGTATGAGAAGGTACATGCCTATCTGATTGCACATGGTTTTGAGAACAACCCAACTGAAAGCACCTTATATGTTAAGCGTGCTAATGATGTGCTTCTGATCATTGTTGTCTATGTTGACGACATGCTACTCACTGGTCCTATTAAGAAGCATATTGTTGATTTTAAGGCTAATTTGCATGCTTCATTTGGGGCATTTGCATCACTATTTGGGCATTCAGTTTATGCAAGTTGATGTTGGAATGGCTTTGTGTCAAACAAAATATATTGACACATTATTGCATTGTTTTGGCCTTGAAGACTGTAAGCCTATTGCCACTTCTATGGAGACAGGTTTACGATTGAGTCTTCATGATGTTGGAGATGCATTTGATGATGTTCTCTATCAGCAAGTTGTTGGATGCTTGATTTACTTATGCATTACTCGGCTAGTTATTGAGTTTGTTGTCTCACAGATGAGCAAGTTTATGCATTGCCCAGGAGTCAAGCATTGGCAAACGGTTAAGTGCATCTTTTGCTACTAGAGTGGTACTCTGCTACTTGGATTGTTTTATCCAAAGGGGAGATCACTATCGCTAGATTTGCATTTTTTTTTTACTCTGATTGGGCTAGTTGCTATTACACTCGTGTGTTCACTAGTGGCTTTTGCTTCATGCTTGGTAGCTCATGTATCTCTTGGTTGAGCAAGAAGTAGCCTACTGTGGTCACTTCCAGTTGTGAGGCTGAGTATAGGGCAGCTTTCACAGCGACTATTGAGTGTGTGTGGCTCAGATGCCTTATGGCTGATTTGGGTGTTGGTCAATCTTCTGCCACCATCATCTTCACTTATAGTCAGAGTGCATTGGCAGTTTGCAAGGAACCCTATGTTCCATGCTCGCACTAAGCACATTGAGGTGCATTATCACTATGCCAAGGAGAGGTTCTCTACTAGGGAGATTAGCTTGGCATATGTGTCCACGCAGGAGAACATTGTAGACCTTTTCACGAAGGCTCTACCTAGGGAGAAGTTTGAAGCTTTCCGCAAAGCTTTGGGCTTACTTCCTTTTGTGGAGTGATTTCCACATAGCTTGGCACTTCCTTATACATGAGTGTCAGCTCCTTGTTCACCGCATCACTCCCAGGGGGGCTTTGTTGATATATTTAGGTAGTGATGTGTGTGAACACACTAGGACAGTCGGGCACTTTTTCCCCTCTTTAGGAGTTTTTTCCCCCCAGCTTGATATACACCTTTGCCCTGATGGGCTACTTATCTTTGTACATTCTCTAGTAATACATTCATATATAGACATACACATATACATATAAATACATGCATGTATAGACATACACATAATTATACATGAATTCATACACACATATAAACACACACACACAGATACACACATACACATGTTATAAGAGTAAAGTCAAATTATACATACTTGTATCGAATGAAGATGTTTTGTCCATCTAGCCTTTAGAATAGTCCACCCAACCTTTAGAATCTTCCTGTCACATCTATTTCTCCTATTCTAGTCGACCTAATACCTGTGCTGCTAACTCTTTTAAGAACTTTGCATACAAATATTAAGTATCAGTTAGCTATGGAGTTATTAGGTCGTTAGGAAAATGGGAGGACCAAATTTATATCAAAGATTTTGAAGGATGAAAAAATAATCATGCATCTTTCAAAATCTTCAAGATAAATTTGGTTCTCCTATTTTCCAAATGACCTAATACCTCCATACCTAATTGATACTTTATATTTGTAAACAAATATGTAAGCCTTAGTTAGCAAGGCAAGTAATAGGTTGACTATAAAATGGGAGATAGCCAGACAATTCAATGGTCTACAAACCATAATAAACAAAAAGAAAATTAGAAATGAAATGAAATATAAATAGCTACACATGCATATATATACACATACATACATTAACATATATATATACACATAAACATACATATACACATGTTATGAGAGTAAAGTCAAATTATACATACCTATATCGAATGAAGATATTTTGTCCATCTAACCTTTGGAATTGTCCGCTTGACCTTTAGAATCTTCTTGACGCATCTACTTCTCCTATTCTAGTCGACCTAATACCTACATTGCTAACTCTTTTATGAACTTTGCATATAAATATTAAGTATGAGTTAGTTATGTAGGTATTAAGTCATTTGAAAAAATAAGAGAGGTAAATTTACCTCGAAGAATTAGGAGGATGGAAGAATAATTTTAAAGGATGGGCAAACACAAAGCATCCATTCAGTGCAGGTTTTTGTTTTTACCTTAGCTATGGTAAGAACAAGAACTTGCATTGAATGAACACTTCATGTCCGCCCATACTTTAGAACTATTCATCCATTTTCCAAAACAGTCGAGAGAAATTTTCAAACAACCTAATACCTCCATAGTTAACTAATACTTAATCCTTGTAAAGAAATATGTAAGTCTTAGTTAGCAAACTAGGTAATAGATTGACTATAAAATGGGAGATAGCCAAATGATTCAATGGTCTAGATATGAAAGTCTCCAAACCACAATATACAAAAAAAAAAATTAAAAACGAAATCAAATATACATAGCTACACATGCATACATGCATATACATACATAAATATACATACATACAAACACATTCATACATACATACACATACATACATACATACATACATACACATATATACACACATACACATACATATATGCATGCACATACGCATACATATATATACATACATATACACCTATAAAACACATATACACACATGCATACATATACACATACGCATACGTATATGCATGCACATGCATATACACATCCACATACACATACACATAAGCGTGTATACACATATATAAAATTATATATATATATATATATATATATATATATATATATATATATATATATATATATATATATATATATATATATATATATATATATATATATATATATATATGTGTGTGTGTGTGTGTGTGTGTGTGTTTATTTATTTATTTTTATTAATATATCTTTTTTTGATGAACTTATAGGTTATTATCTGAAACGTTTTTACCAAGTGAGAATATTCTTCCTACTTCACATGATGAAATGAAGAAGATAATCAACAATCTTGGTATATATTATCAATGTATACATGCATGTCATAACGATTGTATTTTATATAGAGGTGAATATGCAGACTCTTTGACATGTCCAAAATGTCAATCTCCTCGATATAAAAACAAAGATAGTAAAATCCCAAAAAGGGTATTCAGACATTTTCCATTGGCTCCACGGATTAGACATATGTTTCAAAGCCTCGAATCATCAAAGCTTTTGACATGGGAACATGATCATAAAAGTACTGATGGAATAATCAGAATTCCTCATGATAGTGTTGCTTTTTAGAATGTTGATTCTACATGGCCTGAATTTGCACAAAATCCACAGGATCGAAAGTTAGGAGCTGCATTAGATGGGGTTAATCCATTCTCCATGAAATCCAGTAAATGGTCAACATGGCCAGTGGTAGTCATAAACTACAATCTTCCGCCATATCTTAGCATTAAAACTGAACATTTAATGCTTTCACTTTCAATCCTAGGAAAAAGACAAGTTAAAGATATGAATATATATCTTGCTCCTCTCATTGATGATCTCCAAGAGTTATGGAGAGGTATTAATGTCATTGGTGTATCCAAAAGCATCAATGAAAGATATTGTGGCTTGGACTATTCACGATTTTGTGGCTTGGACTATTCACGATTTTCGAAGATATGGTGTTTGTTCAGGTATTGATGTAATTTTTTTATTCAATATGCATACAAATAAATGTGAGTTAATCTAATTATATTTTTATCATTTTCATGATGCAAGAATATCTACTAAGGGTTATAAAGCTTGTCCATATTGTGGTGATTGGTTGCGATCAATCTATAGTAAGAATCTCAACAAAAATATTTATCTTCGACATCGATGATTCTTGCCTGATGATCATCCATTAAGATCTAAAAGAGAAGCGATATTTTAATAGAAATCTTGAAACAAGTCAGTGTCCAAAACCTATGACGCCTATGGATTGGTATAAAAAATGGACAGATGGATCTCTGATAGATCCAGAATAAAAAATCTTCTGTGATGATGAAGATAATGTTGGAGCAAGTCTATGAAAAGCCTAAGTATTGGCTTGAGTCTCACAAAGTGATAGAAGAAGCCTTGAAGTGAAGACAATGTAAAGTTCACTTGTGAACTACCTCTTGTAACTTTTTGAATTCTTTACTTGATGTAAAAGTGAAATCATCTAAAGTGGTTGAGTCCACTCGATCAAAAAGGAAAGAAAAGCCACGAATTTGTGATTGAAGGTAGTTGGAAGATCAAATCAATCACTAATAGATTGGAGAGTGATTGTAGGAAGTTAGGCTCCCAAGATCAACTATAAATACACGGCACTTTTAGTCATGGAAAAAAAGACCTCCATGAGCTGAGATTTATGCCATATCAAGGTGTGGTTTCAAGGAACAAATCAATATACTTTCATTGTCATGATCATTTGAGTTCATATTTTCATGTTCTTGTGAAGTGTACTGTTCACTGCCATATCTCTCAGTTTTCTCAATCACATTGTAGAGATGATTTCTCTGAGCTTGGTGCATCATTTTCAGTGATTTAACTTGGTAAAGTTAGCTCTCTAACTGAATGCTCACAAGTTTTCATTTGAATTGGATGTTTCAATCGTAAGCTATGATCATTTGAAGTCAACTATGTCACCTCATTTTCTACTTCTCTGTTAGCACTCTCTCAAAAAAGTCATTTTGTCAGAGATTCTGACTCTTATCAATTAGGAAGCAAGCATGATACATAGGTACAAGATCCAAGAAGTGATACAAACGATGACCAAGATGAAAGGGAAAAGGATTACAAGCTATGGAAGTCAAGAGGCAAAGCAAAGATGCAAGAGGTTGGAGAATGCTCCAAACAAGCACCTAGAAGATTAGCAAGAGAGAAGAAACAACTAGAAAGGTATGGATATGATTCCACATTTTTTACGAAGCATTCAATATAAATTGGCAAAAGACTCTATTTCAAAGGAACCTATGAAGAGGCAAAGGGAAACCCTAATTGGGAAAAGGCCATGAAAGAAGAGATAGATGCATTGAAGGAAATGGACACTTGGGATTTGGTTCCAATGTCACCAAATCAAAAGGTAATTGGTTTCAGATGGGTATATAAAATTAAAATAATCTCAGATGGATCAGTTTGCAGGTACAAGGCAAGATTAGTTGTCACAGGATGCTCACAAACGCATGGTATAGACTATGAGGAAACATTCTCACCAGTTGCAAAGATGACTATAGTCAAGACATTGATAAGTGTAGCTGTTGCAAGGAATCGGAGACTCCTCCAACTTGATGTGAAAAATGCATTCTTAAATGGTTGGATAAGTGAAGGGGTATACATATCACAACCACCAGGTTTTGAAAACCCTAATCATCCATCTTATGTCTGCAGGCTTAAGAAAGCATTGTATGGATTGAAACAAGCTCCTAGAGCTTGGAATTACAAGTTGGTTACATATCTTTAAGATCAAGGGTTCAAAGCTAGCAGCTTAGATCCTTCTCTATTTATCAAAAGGGATCACAATGAGTTTATCTATCTATGTGTATATGTAGATGATATTATTGTGACAGGTGATGATCTAAAATTCAAAGGATCAAGAGACACATGCAAGAGGAGTTCAAAATCAGTGACCTAGGTGAGCTCACATATTTCCTAGGTATGCAGGTGATATATACAGATGAATGAATGTATTTGACTAAGAGAACATACATTCAAGATCTTCTTCTCAAGTTCAAAATGGAGAACACTAAACCTGTAGGTACACCTTTGGAGATGAATCATAAACTTAGTGTTTATGAAGGTGAGAAAATTGAAGACCTAAAAGATTATCAAAGCTTGTTAGGTAGCTTGATATATGCTACTCATACAAGGGCAAAGATCTCATATAGTGTGGGAGTGCTTAGTCAGTTCATGCACTCAGCAAGAAGACCACACATGGATGCGGCTAAGAGAGTACTTAAGTATCTCAAAAGTACAATCAACGAAGGTATATTCTATCCTTATTCTTCAGATTTGGATATCAAAATTTATTCGGATGCAGATTGGGCAGGAGCTAAGGATGATAGAAAAAGTACATCTGGTTACTTAACATTTGCAAGTTCGAAGCTAGTGTCATGGAGTTCCAAGAAGCAACCAACAGTTGCTTTATCCTCAACTAAAGCAGAGTATAGAGGCTTGACCATAGCAACTCAAGAGGCAATATGGTTAAAAGCATTATATACAGATTTGGAACTTGTGAGTTTCAAACCTCACGTATTTGGAGATAATGTAAGTTCCATGCATCTAGCGGCAAATCCTATTTTCCATGCAAGAACCAAGCACATAGAAGTCCATTACCACTTCATCAGGGAGAAGCTCATGGCAAATGAGATTGACATTTCTTTTGTTCCAACTGAAAAGCAAGTAGCAAATATGATGACGAAGGCACTTGATGGAATAAAGCTTTGTAGATTCAAAGTTATGGTAGGTATTCAACCTATCAGAGAATGAAGACTCAATCATACTTTAGCTTGAGGGGGATTTGTTGGAACATCAATCTTACACTATGCTTGAGGTGGATTTGATCTACATAAAAGGCTATCGCGTTGAAAGAATATCCATTGGAGAGTTCTTTTTTCTTATGCTCATTTATTGTATTTTTTGAGAGATTTTTTATGGTTCATTTACCGTTGTAAAAGCCTTGAGATTTATACATGTAAAGGTATAAAGATAGAGCCCAAATCCCACAAATTTGTGGTGGTTGAATTTGCATTCAATCAAGCAATCAATCACCTAAACATAGATCAAACTAGATCTTCACTTTTCCTAGATTGTAGCAAAGTGAATTGATTCCCTCCAACAACCATTCCCACCTTCATTTGAATTCAAACTCCACTTGTAGAGTTCGTGGAACACTCCTAGAGTCTATATAAAGACTTGAAATTGCTTGTACAATACATGGAAGCAATATACATATACTTGTGACCATCATTGTCTTGCTCCTTCAATTCTCTGCATCATCTTCTTTGCCAACAGTAATCTTGCAGAGGTAGCTGCTCTCTCTTTAGAGCTCCAAATTGAGTGCAACATGGCTCATTGGAAAGATATTAGTTTTCATAGTAGTTTTTTCAGTATATTGGGAGAAATCGGAGTTTTTCTATTTCGGGGTCAATCTCTGCATATTCCTGAAAAATAAGAAGTACCACCGGTGAATGTGTCATTCATTCCTATAGCATATTTTGCTTATTCCTTATACTTTTGTGCATTCTATAAACTCAACCTTATGTGTATCACTCCCATAGAAGGATTTTTTCTAATTGTAATCACGTTGGTCGCTATGGGCATTTGAAGTTCATTGTCTCTTCCATAGATAGTAAGTTTTTTGAGCTAGTCGACCCGCGAACCTATCTGTTTTGTATCGACTCATTCTCCTTGATTATCCAAAGTACATAGTGTGTTTCTTTGCACTTATGACATGCCTATAAGGTCTATTTTATTATCCATAAGCTCAAGGGCTGGTCTTGTGCCGATTGGCTAGACCAAACTTCGTCGCTTCGAAACACTCTTTTCTACCCTCTACAAGCTTCTCCAAGTTTCTTTCAGCTACTGTGGAGACTGAAGTACGTCCTCTTTCTCCCCCCATGCATCATTCAACTGTAAAGGAAGAAGTAGAGCCAAGCACTAACAAACAGGTATGAAGAAGCATGCCACATAATTACTTTTTACTATTGAGCCTTCCACATAATTACTTACCTAGGAAGGAGTACATGGTACGAACAATTGAATTTTGTTTATCCAGATATGCTACAGTACCGGACATAGCCATCAAGATGAAAACTAAAACATTAAGCATGATCCTTACATTTTTGAAAGTATTTAAACATGCACAATATACATTTTTGAATTTTATCGGCATCAATCAAGGAGCAGACGTACTCGTTTATTATCTATCTACAAGGCCAAGCCAACTTACCATAATGGCTATATGCTCTATGTTAATGTTCTGGTTGCGATTCATGAACCCGTAGAAAGGCTTAGCTGTGATTCACCCAAGTTGAGCTTAGTTGCTAACTTTTTGTTATCAAGTTCATACATGCAGACATTTGAGGAAGCTTTATTTATAGGAGTTTTTGAAATAGATTTGGAAATTTTTGTTAAGATGATGTCCAACTTGAATGCTCGACTGGTGGCCTACGAGCTGAGCTTCTTTGCAAATCATAGGCAGGCACCAAATGATAAAGTGCAGTCAGCACAATCGAAGGAGCTAATGATATGTGAAGCCAATTTGCTAAATCAAAGAGAGCAGAAAGTCATCCAAACATACTCACGTCACCACAAAAAGCCTATCGAGGGCCATAGAGCTCAGGAGCAGGTACTGTGGAGGAAGAATCAAGTAAAAAGAGAAGAAGAAGACGATAAAAAAACAAAACAACTCAATAAGAAGAAGCCCTACAGGGGCACACATCACACCACTACGTGATAGAAGGGGGTCCCAAAGAGTGGAAACAAAGAATTATAACAGGACCTTTCAAAGGGAGGTTGTACACAAAGGACTTAGGATCGGATAAGATAACAAATTTTCTAAAGGTCCTAACTATCTCCTCATCCACTAGGTGTGTGCGGTGGAAAGAAATGAATAGGCTAAAGAGAAGCATCAGGTCCCGAAGGATGTGAAACAAGATTTAAAGATAAAACCGTTGAAGCATCAACCAAAAGATAGAAATTGGTGCAATGCTAACCAAATGATGCGTGCGATGAAAAAGATCTTAATAGGTATCAACAATAATACAGCAACCTAGATGAATCAATATAAAGAATATCAAGGGGAAGATAGAAAGATCGGGCTGAGGCTTGGATAAGGTAACAAATTCTTTGATAGTCCTAACCGCTTCTTCGACCACTAGGTACGTGTATTAAAGAACTATGAGCAAGCCGTAGACAAAGAAGCAAAGCCTGTCAAGGGACGACAGAGACAAGGAGGGGGATATTGTTGCATAGTAAAGAAGCACAGAAAAGGGAGCCCCAAAAATTTTCAAATTATGGGCACAAATTTTCTTCTTGTTATGAAAATCCCTTGAAGCCATGTAAATGTACTAGAGGAGTCCTCTAGTTGCATAAATCCCAGAGATTGTAACATAATCTTTGTAATATATTAGGAAATTAAAGTTCTTCAATAAAAGTGTCGATCTCTTGTGTGAAAGGACCAATTTTAAGGCACATGTATATAAGTCACTTGGTGACTCTTGTAAAGAACTTTTTACCATTGTGAGAATTGAAGCATAATTTCGAATTTGCCTCTTTCTTGCTGATTATCTTCTTCTCCAAGAGCTTTTGTGTGTGTGCAATGGTTGAAATGTGTGTGTCGGACTGTTGTCTATCCCTTCCCATCACTTTTGAGCTACTATAGTGTGTGTGTGAGCCATAAAGAGTTGTGGAATAGGTGTTGGTGTTTCCCACCATTCACTATTTTGCTCCTAACTCCAAGTACGTTTATCAGATTCGACTGAAAATACCACCATTGGATGCATCTTGTCGAGAGCTTCGAATTTCTCTATTGACCATATTCGGAGTGTGGGGCTGCAAGAAAATTTTGAATTTGTGCTTACTACTATATTTAGTATTGTGACGTGCATTTGTAGAGAGTTAGTGATTTGGAGTGGTAGTTAACACAAATCACATGCATTGTAGCATTGATACTTCACTTACCATCATGTGTGCACATGTCTGCATACATTTGGTATGTCTAATTCTTCATATTGATAATTAAACATGTATTAATCCACCACTATATGCACTTGTGGGGCGATTGAGGTACATTCTCATTGACACAAGTCCCTAAGACTTCACAACTTAGGTACACAATGGATTTATTTGGCAACACACTAAAGGCAAGGTAAAGAGTCCACAGAGGGTATTGAGTAATAGAAGTCTTCAGAGCAAGGCCACGTACTACCTAGAACAACCACTACAACAAGGGTCTATCAGGGACAACAGACTCAAGAGGGGGGGGGAGTGTTGAAGCTCAAGGTCAAGGACAAATCATGGAAGTGCATCAAAGACGTGGATACACAAGAAAGAGGAGCAAGTAGGGAGCTCCAAGAAGCACATGTCAAATTTTCAGAAGAAATCCCTATAAATTTAGTGACTTTTATCACTAAAAACTATTGTAAATACCATTTTACATTTTTACAACTCCATTTTGCTCAAGCTGAGGAGTCCTTGAGCTTGAGGAGTATTAGAAGTAGCATCCTACCAATTTTCATAATTTTTAGATTCCATTTGAGCCCCAAAATAAGCCTTGGAACCTAATTTTTAAGTAGGTCGGACACTAGCTCTGAACAGGGCCAAAACTACTCAAAAAACTATAAAAAGGCCTGGAGAGCTCATTTTTGGGGGTTAGCTTGTTGTAGATTTGAGCTTCAAAAATAGATTTCTTTTGTAATCAAAGTCCTTCCATTGCTCCTCTCTTTGCTCTCACTTTGTGCGCGTGTGTGTGCATGTGTGTGCATGTTTGTATGCTCTCACTCACGCACTTGTGAACTTCACTTGCTTTTGGTCTTCATACCGGTCCTCACGTCTCCGCGGATTGACATTTAGGAGATGGAGCTCCTCACGTTGGTACTTGCCATTGTGCTTGAGTGACAATGCACTATCACAGTGCTTGTGTAGGCTATTTCGTCTTTTTGTGCAAAATATACCAGTTTCTATTTGCCAGTATAAGCATCTCGAAGTCTGCTACAGTTCTAGCGGAATTCGTATGGGTAGTTCTGTTCAATTTTTTGAGATATAGTCAATTTTCTGCATCAAGGTATTTTAGTCACTGGCCATGGCTGAAAGCAGTGATGTATTCCGTATGTTAACTGTTGAGGATAAGTTGGATGGTACCAACTACCCATTATGGGCTTATATGATGCGACATGTATTGGTTGCAAAAGGACTGTGGAACATTGTGCAGGGTGTCGAAAAACGTCCTATCACACCTGCAACTGTTACAATAGCAGGTACTGAAGCTGATGTAGAAGGTGTCGAAGATGAAGATATTCTGCATATTCCTATTCATGCTGCGGTTTTTGCCCAGCTATTGCAGAGCAGATTTGCCAGGATGGCAGAGATGCCCAGGCACATGCATTGATAGCTTTGTCTGTCAAACGTGCCATTATTCCTCACATTCGCTCTTGCAGAACAGCTAAGGATGCTTGGATACACTTACCACATTATACCAAGCTAGGAATGAGGCTCGTGTTGCTTACCTCTGAAAACAGTTGGAGAGTGAGTGCATGAATGAAGGTGATTCCATGGACAATTTCCTAACGAAGATCAAAGACTTGAAGGAACAGTTGATTTCTACTGATGAGGTTATACCAGATAGCTCACTTGTGCAGACCGTTCTGAATGGTCTTCCTGATTCATATCAAAGTTTTGCTTCTACTCTTCGGTTGATGATGAAAGGCAATCCAAATGCCTTATCATTTGAGGAGTTAGTCTCTGTTCTGTTGCAGGAAGATCAGTCTAGGCAGAATAGGTCCATTATGCAAGTTGCAGATCAAGCTTTCTTGGCTAGTCAGAAGGGCAAAGGAAAATGGAGCTCTTAGAATTTTTTTTGTAAGTATTGTAAAGGGAATGATCATATCATAAAGAACTATCCAAAACTGGCTGCTAAAGAGGCAAAGAAGAAAGAGGCTAGAATGGTTGTTGCAGAGGCCGCTTCACCAAAAACAGAGTCTGCTAATCTTGTGCAGGAAGAAGAATGGGTGTTTACTATTGTCTATAGTTTTGGCCCATCTTCTCATGAGCAGTGCATGTTTGCAGTAGACTGAGATGTTTGGTATTTTGACAGTGGGGCGACCAAACATATTACCTCGCAACGCAGTTTCTTCTCTTCACTCGAGCCTACCCCTACAGGGAATACTGTTACATGCGCCAACAACTCCTCTTATCCTGTTATGGGAGTTGGTAAGATCATTTTGACTACTGTTGATGTTAGTTCTTTCACTTTGTCAGATGCTTTATTTGTGCCAGGGATCAAGAAGAACCTGTTATCAGTTTCTGCATTAGCCAAGATTGGCTTGGTTGTGAAATTTGTTGATGACAGGTGTACAGTTCATGATCTATCAAATGGCGATGTGATTATTGCTTCTGGCATGTTATGCCGTGGGCTGTATAAGCTCATAGACTATGAAAGATCTGTAAATGATTTGGCATGTGCAGTAAATGATTCTCAGGCTATGTCAGATGCAAAGCTTTGGCATGCACGCTTTGATCATTTGAATTTTGCTAGTTTGCTATGCCTGCAGAAATCTGAAATGGTGTCCACTTTGCCCAAACTTGAGGCACTTGGAAAACATGTTTGTGAAGGCTGTATTTTGGGCAAAATGCAGCGTTCCTCATTTCCAAAAGATGGTTCAGTTCGGGCTACTCAGAAATTGCAGCTTGTACATAGTGATATATGTGGTCCTATGCAGACACCTTCTTTTGGAAATTATCTTTACTTCGTGACTTTCATCACAAAAAATTGGATGATAAAGTAGTCAAATGTATTTTTGTTGGGTACAGTTCTGAAAGTAAAGGCTATCGTCTGTATCATCCACAGACTAAACACATTCTGGTTAGCTGTGATGTTGTTTATGTGGAAGATGCTATTCATCCACTACTTTCATGTACTAAGGAGACATTTGTTAGCTCCAAAGACATGTATAATACTTTGTTGCCTCTTTTTACAGGAGGACAGTCTAGTGCTGGTCCCAATGAGGCAACCTCTCAGCCTTTGCAAGTTTCATGTGATGATGTAGATCATTCCATTTCTGATGCAGATTTACATGATGCACTAGTTGACGAGAGAGCTGATATTGAGCAGGCAAAAACTATGCCAAAATGGCTAGTGTAGACTTTGCATGATAGCAAATTAGATGCACCTCTATCGTATCGTACGCGTTCAGGCTCTCATAGTGCCTCTTTTGCATCAGATTGCTATGCTATGCCTGCATCTAGTCTCTGTGATGAGAATGAGCCTGTTTCATTTGATGAAACACAAAATTCAGAAAATAAGATGGCTGCTATGCAATCTGAATATGATGCAATAATGAAGAATGGTACTTGGTCTTTATGTGACTTGCCTCCTGGCAAGAAGGCCATTGGCACTACGTGGGTCTACAAGCTGAAGTGTAAACCTAATGGTACAGTTGACAGGTATAAGGCTAGGCTTGTTGCAAAGCATTATGCGCAAGACAGAGGCATTGATTTTGATGAGACCTTTGCACCTACATGCCGTATGACTAATGTTCGGAGCATTTGTGC
Source organism: Ceratopteris richardii (assembly GCA_020310875.1). Classification (NCBI taxonomy): domain Eukaryota; kingdom Viridiplantae; phylum Streptophyta; class Polypodiopsida; order Polypodiales; family Pteridaceae; genus Ceratopteris; species Ceratopteris richardii. The sequence goes on from CM035436.1 coordinate 100,456,411, forward strand.
ACTTGCAACCCATCATGGTTGGAATGTACATCAGTTGGACATTAAAACTGCATTTCTGAATGGTGAATTGCATGAAGAAGTGTATGTTTTTCAGCCCCGTGGCTTTGTGCAAAAAGGGCACGAAAACCAGGTGTGCAGGTTAAAGAAGGAATTATATGGTTTAAAGCAAGCACCACGTGCTTGGTATGAGAAGATACATGCCTATCTGATTGCACATGGTTTTGAGAACAGTGCAACTGAAAGCACCTTATATGTTAAGCGTGCTAATGATGTACTTCTGATCATTCTTGTCTATGTTGATGACATGCTGCTCACTGGTCCTATTGAGAAGCATATTGTTGATTTTAAGGCTAATTTTCATGCCTCATTTGAGTTGTCTGATTTGGGGCATTTGCACCATTATTTGGGCATTCAGTTTATGTAGGTTGATGGTGGAATGGCTTTGTGTCAAACGAAATATATTGACACATTATTGCAGCGTTTTGGCCTTGAAGACTGTAAGCCGATTGCTACTCTTATGGAGACAGGTTTACGACTGAGTCTTCATGATGCTGGAGATGCATTTGATGTTATTCTCTATCAACAAGTTGTTGGATGCTTGATTTACTTATGCATTACTCGACCAGATATTCAGTTTGCTGTCTCATAGATGAGTAGGTTTATGCATTGCCCAGGTGTCAACCATTGGCAGGCGGTTAAGCGCATCTTTTGCTACTTGAGTGGTACTCGGCTAGTTGGGTTGTTTTATCCCAAGGGGGGATCACTACCGCCAGATTTGCATGCTTTTTCTGACTCGGATTGGGCTGGTTGCTATGACACGTGTGTCCACTAGTGGCTTTTGCTTTATGCTTGGTAGCTCATGTATATCTTGGTTGAGCAAGAAGTAGCCTACTGTGGCCACTTCCAGTTGTGAGGCTGAGTATAGGGAAGCTTTCACAGCGATTGTTGAGTGTATGTGGCTCAGACGCCTTCTGGCTGATTTGGGTGTTGGTCAGACTTCTGCCACCACTATCTTCACTGACAATCAAAGCGCATTGGCAGGTTGCGAGGAACCCTGTGTTCCATGCTCGCTCTAAGCACATTGAGGTGCATTATCACTATGTCAGGGAGCGGTTCTCTGCTGGGGAGGTCAGCTTGGCATATGTGCCCACACATGAGAACATTGCAGACCTTTTCATGAAGGCTCTGCCTAGGGAGAAGTTTGAAGCTTTCCGCAAAGCTTTGGGCTTACTTCCTTTTGTGGAGTGATTTCCACATAGCTTGGCACTTCCTTATACATGAGTGCCAACTACTTGTTCACCGCATCACTCCTAAGTGGGATTTGTTGATATATTTAGGTAGTGGTGTGTGTGAACACTCTAGGACCGCCGGGGCACTTTTTTCCCTCTTTAGGAGGTTTTTTTCCCCCGGCTTGTATATACGCCCATTTCCCTAATGGGCTACTAATCTTTGTACATTCTCTCGTAATACATTCAGTATTGTGTGTTGTGCTCCAAGCTTCTTCTTCTTCCTTGTGCTGTTCACGTGCTTCTGTAGACGTCTAACTCCAACAAACTTGGTAGGTGTAGAGTAGGTTTTGTGCAACACTAGCTCATCTCCAAAACCTATCTATCCATCTTCTCACAATGGTATCAGAGTAATAACAAATCAACATGGGAGATTGAGTTCCTTCATCCCTAGAAAAATTCGATCGAGGTAACTACTCAGCTTGGTCACCTAGAATGGAAGCTTATCTTCAAGGGAGAAACCTCTATCTGGAGATGCAATGATGCCAATCCTTAGAAGCAAAGGACAACCAAATCAAGAAGAACAAGAGAGGTTAAACACATGGTGCTCAAAGGAAGCTCAAGCAATTTCATATATTATTAACTCAATCTCTGATTTTTTACTTCCACACATCAAGAGTTGTAAGATTTCATATGAGACTTGGAATTCTCTTTAAGCATTCTTTTCATCAAGTACCAAGGCAAGAGAGAATCAACTATGGATGGATTTCACCACACTCAAGAAGATGCCCAAGCAAAGTGTGATTGATTTTGTCACCAAAATGAAGGACATAGCAGATCAACTTGGAAGAATTGGAGAAATCATTGATGAAGAGCAGATAGTAAGGCAAGTGATCAATGGAATAAATTCATATGACAAATGGGAAGCTTTCACCATAGCCATTGATCTCTACATGGGCATGCAAGATCCCGACTTAAATACTCTCCTAGGGGAATTGTTCACACATGAGGAAAAGCTTATGAAGAATGGAGAAAACTCAAAAGGTAATCGATCCTTTGCTCTCCATACAAATAAGAACAAGAATAAAGATAGTGAAGGCAAAGGTAAAAAGTCTCATGATGAAGGTAGCACCTCTCAAGCAAACTTTGCAGGTAGAGGTAGAGGCTCAAGAGGAAGAGGCAGAGGAGGAAGACAAGGTAAGGGGAGAACGCAAAGGTCCTCTCCATATGCCATATGTGGCTTAACTAATCACATTACTAAGAATTGTTTTAGGAATCCTAGAAACCAAAGAGGAAGAGGTTACAACAGAGGAGGTTATGGAAGGTCAAGAGGTAGTTTCAACAACAACAAAAACTCATACAACAACAATAATTATCAAGGAGGATACAGAGGAAGGAGAGACTACAACAACTATGCAACTGATCAAACTCAAGAGGATTCATTATTGTTGATGAATATGACCATGAAGCAAGGTAAAGTAGATGAACATGTATTCTATATAGACTTGAGTTGCTCAAATCATGTAGCAGGGAATGTATCTCTGCTCTCAAAGTTGGAAGATCCAAGGAATAGACATGAAGTCTCAAACAAGAGATCACACAAGGCATCCAATTGAGAAAATAGGCAATGTGAAGACTTTAGATGGAAATATGAACCTATTGAGCAAGGTATTGTATGTGCGAAATATCACTAAAAACCTCATGTGTAGGTCAAATTGTTGAAAAAGGATTGCAGTCATATTCACAAAGAATGGAGCATTTTTTTAGGATCCACATAAAAGACTCAAGAGGATAGCAAGAGGAGAAACGTTAGGTAGATGTTAGCTCACAAAATGGTTGGTTTTTATGCACTAATGTGGGTCTATTTGGCAAGAAAATATGTTTGATTTCAGGTACTTGAAGAGTGGATTTGATGATGGATGAGAAGTATTTGGAGTGTGTAGAGCCCCTCCTACGGACATGAGGCCTGGGGGATATTTTGTATGGTCTGCTACACCGGTGTATTGGACAGATGGTGAGGACGTTGGAATCTGGAAAGAAATGGAGAAATTGACCCATTCGATCTGTTGGAAGCTTGTGGCAAAGTTTGTTGATGAGTCCACAGGCATTGCAGCTGCCATTTTCTGAAAGCCCACATCCAATGACTGCTATGAAAATCGAAACAAGAATTTTCCTCCCATGTGTGAAGAGGATGATTCAACTAATGCTGCTTGAACTCCAGCATGGTTGAATAATTTCAAAAGTGTCAATGGCAAGACAGCTGCTGATGATTTCATGGCCGATTCAGAAAAGTGGCAGAAGGCAGTAGAGAAGTCCTAGTTGGAGGGACTTGGCATTGATTGGAAGCACATTAGGAATGTGATGGACATGCGGGCAGTATATGGAGGGTTTGCAACAGCTCTTTCATCCCTTTCGATGTGGGTAATGCATGTGGTACCATCAGATGCACCAGATACACTTCCTGTTATATTTGATCGTGGTCTATTTGGAATCTATCATGATTGGTGTGAGTCATTCAGCTCATATCCGAGAACCTATGACCTTCTTCATGTTGATCATTTGTTTAGCAAGATAAAGAAGAGATGCAACATCAAAGCTGTTATCGCAGAAGTGGACCGCCTGTTGAGGCCTAGTGGTTGGGTGATAGTTAGGGAAAAGTCTGAATTTATAAGGGAAAATGCCCCTGATGTATTGGAGGTTGCAAAGAATTTAGGGATAAATCTTGCTGGGATTGTTATCTTTGTGGCATTGTTCATTTGGGATACAAGAAAAGAAGAGCAACAGGAAAAGGAAGAGAAACTGTAGGTCAAGGTTTTAGAAGAGATTTGAAGCTTATTGGAGAGGTACAAGCTCCATTTCGGGCAGTGCGAAAGACTTTCTATGTGGTATTATGTGCTGCAGCTAGGATATCAACAGTGATAAATGGACCACGGCTATTTCGTGCAATTCAAGGGGGGGGGGTTTGTTTTTTTCCCCGTGGTTCTGATGAAAAAACGGAAAAGAAGGCTGGGGGGGGGCACATTCCCTGTTCGGAGGGGGGGAGGTTTTTTTGTCAGAACTCTCTATCTCTCCCCACTTCGTCTTATCGAAAAAGCGGGAGGTAGCGAGAATTTTTTGGGAGTCGGCTGCCACAAGATAAGTGGGGGGCAGTAATTTTTGAGGGCTCTCTCTCTCGTTTTTTCGTGTGCAGGAACGAGGGGGGGAAGAATACAAGGTTCTGGAGGTGTAACTTCTTTCGATCAAGCGATGATGGACTGTGGGTAAGAATCGGGTACTCTCCGGCTCCTGGCAGCAACAATTAGGGAAAACAATCAATTGCGATTCTAGGGGCGCACTATTGATCAGACAAAAAGGATGGCGCATCATTGAGGAGTAAAGGTTGGCATTGAATTGATCGCTGGGTGGTGGATGAGTGAAGAAGTATGTTGATGATTAGCAAGAACAGAGATTTGCACTTTTCATTCAAGACAGAGACTGGCGCAGATTGGTGAATAGTTTTCAAGGTTAAATATCGGGAAGACATTAAATCTTGGATAGGATGGGAGGCAAGGGATATACGGCCCGGGAGAACTCTTCTCAGAGGATGTGTTGAGTGTGATGATGCTGACATATGTTTTGAGACTCGGGAATTTTTTTTAATCAAGGATCTCACAACGTCGAAGTCTGCCTTCCTTCCTTCCACGTTCATCTGATAAGACAATCAAGCTACTTCTGATGACTATGCTGAAGTTTATATGCTGAAGCCTATCTGCTCTATTGCGCATGAAGATGGTAGCAAAAGGTACATCTGGTCGAGATTTATTGTCAACTTCTGATCAACAAAGCCATTATTTCAAAGCAGAGGAGTTACTGAATGTGCGAGAGTCTGGAGTAGCATAACAATTTTTCATACATAGTGAGAGAGAGGAAGCAATTTACGTGGGATCCAAAGTATAGGCATGCTAACAAATTAATTGAGGATGTTCGAAGTTCACCTGCAGAAAGATGAATAGACATGTGTTGAAGCAACATATTTCTAAAATGTGTGCCGCTGCTCAGGACTTATATCGTTTTAGATACAATCAGAAGACACTACCCTTGGTCTGAAGAATGCAGTGATTTGATGTTGATTAACAATGAATATAAGGCAAATTTGATCATTGATCAATTTTGTTGAAGAATTTCTAGTTGACGCACTCTTATCAGCTCAAGTACGGGTATTATCTCTGATCCTGTAGCCCAACTATAATCAATCTAATGCTGAGTTCAAGCTTTGTGTTATGTATTTCAGTCTGTTTCAGTATGCATTTACTGTTCTCATGCTGAGTTATGTTCATTCACCTTTTGTGAAACGTTCAACCTTTTTGACTCCCAAATTATCTCATGAACTGTATAACAAAGTATTTGAATTTTCCGTGGTCATACAAAGAATAATGTGCATGATTTTCTGTGAGTTTTGATTGAACAGTTCAACCTTTGGATGTTCTATAAATTGTTTTTCTTGAGTAACATAACAGTTGAAACAACGCCCTGCTCTATTAAGTTCTGTGATCAGCTTTAGAAATGCGAAGAAGCATGTTTTTTATTGTTTACTTTGATTGCCCATACGAAAATGGTTTCGTGTATACATTTATATCATGAACTTAGCAATGTATGTTTTTTTTCCAACGCTTATTGTGAGATTCTCTAATGCATATAGAGTTTGAATTTGGGGACTCACGAAAATGCTTTCCTTTGGCTTCGCATCTCCTTTAGGAGCAATGAGTTAATATTGTTTATATTTCATTAACAAAAAACTTAACCCTTCATATCTTTTGCTCATCGGAACAGTGACGCTTTCTCACGGAGTTTAATTTGTTAATTCATCATACTATCGTTCAGATTCCCCCTTCACATTTAAAAAACACAAACCTTTAGCCTTCTAGTCCTTCTTAGAAATTTCCGTACAAAAGACTGATGAGAAACTACTTAATGAAATTCTTTAGCTCTTGAAGCTTAAAGGTTAAGGAGACCCAAATAATTTACTTTTAGTATGAAAGAATTTAAGCCAAACTCTTTCTCTTGTCCCTCCTTTCTTCGAATCCTCTCGACATACCTGGTGAACCCGACGTGAAAGGAGGGTGTTGAGTGAAGAAAGGGAGGTTACAGGAAGTGACCACTGGAGGTGGATATCCAATTGCGCATGCGTTTTCTCGCCTCCTCCATCAAAACTTTGGAGTGAACTTGTGGACTTAGGGGAAACCAAAATTGACCTAGTTTCAGGAGAGTTGGGTAAAACATCATTGTGTAAAGGCACTCTCCCTTGGGCTAGGAGTGCAAACATTTTGGTGCATTTGCCGGGAAGCATATGAACTAGTACATATACAAAGGAAGGATTCCTCGAGGGATAATTATGGGCTTCATGTGATCTAATTGGACCGATTCCAAGAGGTTTGAACAAAATAAAGTCTCGTATAATCACTTTTTCCTTGGGCATTAGAAGGAAACATTTTGGTGCGTCTGCCGGGAAAAGCTTGGCACGTCTCTATAAGAGAGTGCCATAGGTTCGCCTAGCGCCACATGTTGGCCGAGCTTGCGGACTCCAGATCTAGTACATGAGCGAGGGGAGCTCATCCTCAGGAGCAACACAAACGCAAAGAGAGGAACGAGCTCAGAGAAGAGCACTTGAAAGAGAAAGGGATAGGTGGGAATCGCAAGGTGAGTCAACCTGGACTGGCTCGAAGAAATCTGCTAAAAACGTGTACTCCCGTAGGAGAGTCGCGAATCAAGTGCGAAGGTTTGAAGGAGGGATCCTGAGGCCGCGTGCATTAAAATTTTGGGATCGAAGTGATATTGATATCACACCTCTGTTCGAAATGGCTCAGCAGATTTTAGTTCACTTGGGGGACTTCACCAAGTTCTCTGGTGCTTGGGACGAAGATCCAGATAGTTTTATCCAATTGTTTGAGGTTACGTGTGCGGCCAATGAGGTAGTAGACCAGGCTCAAAGGTTGAGGATCTTTCCGGCTACTCTTCGTGATGAGGCAACCAATTGGTATGGGAATTTGACACCTCAAGAGTGTGGAACGATCAGATGATCAAGGAAGCCTTCTTGGCAAAGTTTTGACCACAAGGCTTCCAAGATAGATTGGCACAACAGATGGATTACCTGCGACAGGGAGTCAATGAAAGCATAGATAACTACATTCAGAGAATGGAAACATTGGTAAGAAAGATGGACGCGAATGCCCCGAATGATGAGACATTGAAAAGAAGATTCATTTCGGGATTGAGAGATCTTACGGCACAGCAGCATATCAGCTTGACAAGACCGGCAACTTTAATGGATGCTAAGGAACAAGCAAGGCTTTGGGAGGAAGTACAATTATGTCAACAGAGGAAGATGGAGCTCTTATACGAGCCAATGGGAGGCCCAGGTAACATACCAATAAAAGATCCTGGCCAAGGAAGTCCCGCATTGACGACTCCAGCTTTTGTAGCTGCCACTAGTACGCCAGGCGAGGTAAAGCCTGCGCTAACTGAAGAACGAATATTGGAGTTGGTCACACAAGCTATAAAAGCTGCCACAATGACCCACGAAACATACACAGTAAAACCCGAGGTAACTACAAACCCGAATCAAGTGTTTAGATCGAACACATGGTGTGGAAAGTGCCATGGTTATGGCCATTTGGCTTCAGAATGCCCTACAGTCTCAAGAGTATTCACAGATAGATCCCCACCTAGGATGCGTTGTACTTTTTGTGGACGAACAAATCACACGGAGGACGGATGTTACAACAAGAGAGCCTATAAAGAGAGGACCATGAAATCAGGAGATACAAGAGAAAGACCTTACACGGGATTGCCCACTCAAAGTGTCCCACCTACATCTCGTTGGGAAAACAGACCGACTTATGGATATGGTGCTCAGGGTCAAGGAGGAGACTATCCGAGAGGAGCCGCACGCGATCAAAGAAGAGATGGTCCAATCCAGTGTTGGGGGTGCCATGGCTTTGGGCATACACAATCTAGATGCCCAAACGAAAAGAAACCAATTGATTATACCCCATTATGTAGGTACTGTAGTGGAGAGGGCCACTTTGATGAAGATTGTCCAAAACGAAGAGCTGCCGCCGGCAAGGAAAAAGGACCAGTAGGGTCCTCGAATTATGTTGATACTCAGATGCATTCCACATCGATAGCTCAAGAGCACGTTCCTACGATCAGAGTAGTGTTCAAGACACCGAACCCTCAAGAAGGTTCTAGCTCGTCAATGCGCTTTGTGGATGCTTACGAGGCCAAGAAACCGCATAAAGAGCCAACTGTGGCAGTAGTCACAAGAACTCAAGAGTATTTGAAGAAAAATCCAGAAGGTGAAAGTGGAAAAGCAAGCCAAGAGAAGATACCCGAACACGAAGAGGTAGAAAACCAAGTTGGAGGATTTGCAGAGCAGGAAGAGTTTGAGGATGGGGAAGAGATAGAGATTCTTCCACCAGTGACCAAGGAGTTTGTGCCAGGCATAGCACCATTCCCTGAAAGATTGAAGGCTCCTAAGAGTAGGAAGGAAAGACAAAGTTTGGAATAAGTGGATATTGTAAAACTGCTCGCTGACACGGAAGTCATGCTAGACATTGGCACATTGCTGAAATGTTCACCTGCATATAGGAGACAATTCTACAACGAATATATTAAGAAGCCGAGGAAAGATCGAGATAAAAAGAGACAAGATAAAGACGTCCAAGGGATCATTCAAAGCATTACGATGCAAATTGATTCGAACGCTCCAGCTGTGACAGTCGAACTTAAAGGGTATGCAGTCCCCGGTGCTCAGTTAGATAGTGGAGCCGCAGTCAACTTAATGACTGAGTTCATGATGAAAGCTTTGGGCCTCAACCACATGGAAGAAACTTCAATGTCCTTGAGAATGGCAGATCAAACACAAGTGAAGCCTGCAGGCCTTCTGAAGAATGTAAGCACAGTTGTGGGCGGTCTAGAGTTTAAAGTTGATTATTTGATAGTAAGACCAAGGACCTCAGAGGCTACCTTCTCGATCTTACTTGGACGGCCATGGCTGGTGCAAGCCGAATGTGTGCACGATTGGCGCACAGGATTTATCACAATTGGACCGAAGGGCGATCGAATACAACTTCAAGTGTCTCCAAATTTGACTAGCAAGAAATCGATAACAGCTGAGGAAAGGGAGCAAAAAGCAAAGGAAAAGGTTAGAGAAGAAATGGCGCGGGTAAGATTTGCCCTGCGCACGAAGACTTCCAAGGACCTTTCACAGGATGGATTTAATCTGCAATTGGCCAACCTCCAACATGCGAAAGTGGGCGAGTACAAAGATCCATTATGTTACAAGGATGACTCAGACCAGGAGTTGCTTGGATGGTTGACACATACAAGTGAATTTGAGTGCTACATGTTGAGTATAGACGCAAAGGAAGATAAAGCTACTGAATCCCTGGAGAAGGGAACTTCAAAAGAAGAGTTGAAACTGGAGTTAGCTCCGACAATGGAAGTACAACAGTTGAGAGAAAGGGTTAGAATGCTAGAAGAAGAGCTTCTAAGGAGAAGTCGACAATCAGACAGAGAAGCGGAAAGTAAAACTAAAGTGCGGGAAGCCATTGCAAAAGCTAAACTCAAGAAATTGGGTCAAATTAAAATAGAACAAAACAATGATTTACTGGCCAACCATGCACGCGTGATCGGGGAGCACTTTCCAATCACAGTGTCATCAAGGAATAAGGAATATTCGCGAGAAGCTCAGTTGGAAAAATGGGAAGTTTTTCCAGAAAAGTTCTTGAGTGTGGGTCAGAGCTACCAGATGAAGTACGAGATTGCATTAAATTGGCACTCAAAAATTTCAGAAAGGCCTTTGCATGGTCATACAGTGATCTGAGAGGAATTAATCCTCGAATCTGCCAACATTATATAGATTTGGAAGAAGGCACCCGACCAATATGTCAACGACTTAGGCGGACAAATCCAGTCTATTCGGAATTGATCAAGCTGGAATTGACTAAGTTATTAGAGGCAGGATTTATATATCCCATCGCATCCAGTGAGTGGGTATCACTAATTGTAGTTGTTCCGAAGAAAAATAAGAAAATCCGTATTTGCATAGATTATCGTAAGTTGAACGAGCGCACAAAGAAGGATCACTTCCCTTTGCCATTCACTGATCAAATCTTGGACAGAGTGGTTGGCCATAAATTGTACTCATTTTTGGATGGTTTCAGTGGGTACAACCAGATCCAAATGCATGAAGAAGATCAATCAAAAACTACTTTCACGACAGAATGGGGTACGTATGCATATCGTGTGATGCCATTTGGATTATGCAATGCACCGGCCACATTCGAGAGAGCAATGATAGCTGCATATCAAGACTATTTACACAGGATTGGATGGAGATATTCCTCGATGATTTTGCAATCAGTGGCAATGATGAAAACATGATGGAGAGGATCGAAGCTATTTTAAGAAGAAGCATTGAAAAAGGCATCGCATTAAATCCTGAAAGTGTACATTTGGAGTAGGAACAGGATTGCTTTTGGGACATGTTATTTCCGAAAAGGGGATCGCGGTTGACGAGGATAAAGTAGAAAAAATTGGACAACTTCCACCTCCTCAAAACGTGCAGCAACTCAGAGGATTCTTGGGGCATGCTAATTATTATCGACGATTTATATTAAATTTTGCATCAATAGCAGCACCAGGGATGAATCTTTTGAGGAAAGACCAACAATACCAATGGACTGGAGAGTGTCAAGTTGCATTCGAATTGATCAAAAATAAATTGATAAATGCGCCAATTTTAGTAGCACTTGATTGGACGAAAGAATTTCATATGCACACAGATGCTTCTCATACTGCGGTTGGAGTAGTGCTATGCCAAGCTGATGAAAAGAAATTGGACCACCCTATTTATTATGCAAGTCGAAACTTGAATAGCACGGAAAGAAACTACACAACTACAGAAAAGGAATGTCTCTCGATGATCTTTGCGGTAAACAAGTATCGGCATTACTTGATGGGAAAACATTTCACGTTTTATGTGGATCATGAAGCCCTAAAGTACATCATTAATAAACCCGAGCTATCAGGGCGATTGATGAGGTGGATGCTACTCCTACAAGAATTTCAGTTCATAGTGGTAACCAAACCAGGCAAAGCGCATTTATTGGCTGACCATTTATCTCGAATTGTTAATGAGAAGCCAATCTCTGGTGTGCCCGACGATGCTCCTGATGGACATCTATTCTAGGATGATGCTAAAGTACCTTGGTATGCCGACTTGGTGAACTTCTTATGCACCACTAAATATCTGCCAGGAGCAAGCAAGAGAGAGAAGCAAAAACTATTAGCACTGGCAAAACACCATAGCATCATTGGTGGGCAGCTCTATCGATATTTTGTACATGAAAGCATTTATCGGAGGTGTCTCGAGGAAGAAGAAGCAGCCCTAGTTTTGAGGGCATTGCATGATGAACCCTGCGGTGGGCATTTTGCTGGTGAATTGACGGCAAGAAAGATTTTATTGGCTGGGTATTGGTGGCCAACGCTGTTCAAAGACTCTCACACATACTGTAAGAAATGCGACAGATGCCAAAGAATGGGAAAACCAACATTAGCACATGCTTCTCCTCTTACGCCGGTGCTGGCTCTTAAGCCGTTTGAGAAATGGGGAATTGATTTTGTGGGGCCTATTGATCCTCCCTCAAGACGTCGGTCTAATAGGTATATTTTGGTCTGCACTGACTATGTTACCAAGTGGGTAGAGGCCAAAGCTCTGAAGACTGACCGAGCTGTTGATGTGGCCAAATTTTTGTATGAACAAATTATCACTCGATTCGGATGCCCGTTGGAGATAGTGAGTGATAGAGGAACACATTTTGTCAATGAATTGATCGAGGAGTTAATGGAATTGTATAAGATCAAACACCAGAAGAGCACTCCATATTACCCGAGAGCGAATGGACAAGTGGAGGTCACCAACAATGTTCTTGAACAGATTCTGACAAAGACAGTAGCTGTGCATAGGCGAGACTGGGATGAGAGACTTTTGGAAGCTTTGTGGGCGTATAGAACATCCTACTGAGTGACGACAAAGAGCACTCCGTTCTCCCTAGTATATGGCGAGGAAGCCATCTTTCCCATCGAAAAAGAAGTTCCGACATTAAGAGTGGCCATCGAGGCTAGGCTGAGAGAAGAAGAGTCATTGAAGGAAAGGTACATACAATAGGTCAAGCTAGAAGAAAAGAGACTCATTGCACAGCAGAGTCTGGAAGCTATTCAGAAAAGACGTAAGGAGAGGCACGACAAGAATCTCAAGACCTATGCGATTCAAGAAGGGGATTTGGTGCTAGTTTATGATAGTAAATATTATAAATTCCGGGGGAAGTTACAGACAAGATGGGCAGGACCGTTTAAGGTGGTGGAACTCAACTCCAATGGTTCCATGCAAATTCAAGATTTAGGAGAAGAATGTGCTCCCGTGAAGGTTAACGCGCTTCGAGTTAAACCATATTTCAAGTAGCATAAGGATGGGAGAAGCCAGACGAGATCCAAACAGAAGGACGTAGTACACTCCTTGTACATAGATGTATAGTTATATATATATATATATATATATATATATATATGTGCGCATATGTAAGCTATGATTTGTGTGTCATAAATTTTCTTCCTTGCTAGCTCAAGAATTTTGGACTTCTACTTATTATTATTATTATTTTTTTTTTGTGTTGCGCAGAGACTGTTAGGAGCTAAGTAACAAAATGGCAGATCAAATAACTCAACTCTATTTGTATGAGCTAAGGATATATTTCTCGGACCAAACATTCGCCCGCATGGACATAGATGTCGACGACTTTGAGACGGAATATGATGTGGAGGAAGCGCATTGGCTGGTATGCTTCATAAACCAAGGTTTGGATGTTATGTTTTATATTGAGTGTTTTGAGGAATACCTGACCCGACATGTAGGATGGGCGGGTGATCGATATTACTATTTCGACCCTTCGAGGGAAATGCCTAACGAAGAGAACGATATCACTTGGGCTTGGGCAGATGTGTTAACAATAGCAAATGATGACGGAGCTCCTGAAGTTGAGCCTGACTCGCCCTAGGGAAGTCGTCGGGATGCGAGTATGAGGTGAGGCTACATGAGACATCCAGGGGACCCACATTCTAGATCGTCTAAGGATAGGTACAGGAGGGACTAAGGCATAGCTGGTTGTAGTTACCTAGTGAAAAGTCAAATCGATGAATACATATGTAGTGTCTGTAATTGAGAGAATGGAGTGAAGAGGTGGTTGATCTGTCAAAGGCTAGAGTGTATATGTTTGCATGCATGTGTGGGAAAAGTGGGGAAAATCCCTTTCTTCCTCTCCCTAATTCTCAGGACTTGGGTAAATTAATTAACTATGAAAAAAAACGAGAAGAAAAAGAAAAGAAAAGAAAAAATTTGTGTTGCTGTGATCGTACCAATGCGCTATGGTGGGCTAGTAGGTGGGTGGATTTATCCTAGCCGGGTGGTTAGGACCACGAGCTACAGCTAGTTTCGCCATAGGCTTGGGATGTATATGTTTATGTCTTAGCTACGTGCCATAACGGGTTGGTAGGTAGGTGGAGCCATCGTGGCTGGGAAGTCACGACCACGAGCCGTATCCAGCTTCGTTATGGGTTAGCTGATATATGTTATGTGTTATCATTGTGTGTTTGTGTGTTGTGCGCTGCATTGCATTGGTAGATAGGTGGAATCAACCTGATCGGGTGGTCAGGTCCATGAATCGCATCCAATGTCAATGTAGGCCAACGTGTGATTAAAATAAAATTTACTTATGAATTTATTCCCCACTCCTGAGGGGGAGGGAGAGAGAGGAGAGGGCGCCGATCGCCTGGAAGGGAACGTTATTTGCTTGTGTGATTGGTATGTGATGGCTTGTGACAGATCAGCTCACTTTGAATCAACATTCTTGAAGGCACGGAGACTTTATATGTACTTATGGATGAGGCTTTAGCGAGGTAATGCAACGGGGTTTCTTTATAACTTGTGTGCTTTATCCGAGGGTTTTCCAGTGTGTGGGGGCACTCTCGGGTTTTTATGTAGGTCTTGACTTGTACTCAAGTCTCGATGGATTTTGTAGGACGACGATGGGGATTCTTCGGGAACGCCTAGTCATGGAATAATTGTACATAGTGAATGGTAGGTGCAATAATGGGGTATGCATTTTGGGTATGTTGCATCTCCTGTTCAATTCATTTCAGTTGTTGTTGTTTATTTCGGTATTTCCGTTTCTGTTTGTTCGTAATGATAGTTGCATGTGTAAAACATGGAAAGGTATGAATGTGATATTTTGGTTGAGACTATTTTCATAATGGAATGCATGAGCAAATTGATGCATGGTTGAAATGGAATTGCATATATGTGCATGTTCTTGGATCATTTGGAAGTGACTGATTTGTATGTATTCATGAGTGATTTTCTTTAGCACTAATAGCTTAAATGAGTGCAGGTCCACTTGGAATGATGACTCGATGGAAAGGTATGCAACCAAGTTATAAACTGACATGTTCATGGCTGAATGGATATTGCAGCATGTAATGGCTTGTCGAGGACGACTTCGCAAATAAGAAGAGGGGAGTATGTTAGCTCACAAAATGGTTGGTTTTTATGCACTAATGTGGGTGTATTTGGCAGGAAAATACGTTTGATTTGAGGTACTTGAAGAGTGGATTTGATGATGGATGAGAAGTATTTGGAGTGTCTAGAGCCCCTCCTACGGACATGAGGCCTGGGGGATATTTTGTGTGGTCTGCTACACCGGTGTATTGGACAGATGGTGAGGACGTTGAAATCTGGAAAGAAATGGAGAAATTGACCCGTTCGATCTGTTGGAAGCTTGTGGCAAAGTTTGTTGATGAGTCCACAAGCATTGGAGCTTCCATTTTCCGAAAGCCCACATCCATGACTGCTATGGAAATCGAAACAAGAATTTTCCTCCCATGTGTGAAGAGGATGATTCAGCTAATGCTGCTTGAACTCCAGCATGGTTGAATAATTTCAAAAGTGTCAATGGCAAGACAGCTGCTGATGATTTCATGGCCGATTCAGAAAAGTGGCAGAAGGCAGTAGAGAAGTCCTACTTGAAGGGACTCGGCATTGATTGGAAGCACATTAGGAATGTGATGGACATGCGGGCAGTATATGGAGGGTTTGCAGTAGCTCTTTCATCCCTTTCGGTGTGTGTAATGCATGTGGTACCATCAGATGCACAAGATACACTTCCTGTTATATTTGATCGTGGTCTATCTGGAATCTATCATGATTGGTGTGAGTCATTCAGCTCATATCCGAGAACCTATGACCTTCTTCATGCTGATCATTTGTTTAGCAAGATAAAGAAGAGATGCCACATCAAAGCTGTTATCGCAGAAGTGGACCGCCTGTTGAGGCCTAGTGGTTGGGTGATAGTTAGGGAAAAGTCTGAATTTATAAGGGAAAATGCCCCTGATGTATTGGACGTTGCAAAGAATTCAGGGACAAATCTTGCTGGGATTGTTATCTTTGTGGCATTGTTCATTTGGGATACATGAAAAGAAGAGCAACAGGAAAAGGAAGAGAAACTGTAGGTCAAGGTTTTAGAAGAGATTTGAAGCTTATTGGAGAGGTACAAGCTCCATTTTGGGCAGTGCGAAAGCCTTTCTATGTGGTATTATGTGCTGCAGCAGGGATATCAACAGTGATAAATGGACCACGGCTATTTCGTGCAATTCAAGGGGGGGGGTTTTGTTTTTTTCCCCGTGGTTCTGACGAAAAAAACGGAAAAGAAGGTTGGGGGGGGCACATTCGCTGTTCGAAGGGGGGGAGGTTTTTTTGTCAGAACTCTCTATCTCTCCCCACTTCGTCTTATCGAAAAAACGGGAGGTAGCGAGAATTTTTTGGGAGTCGACTGCCATAAGATAAGTGGGGGGCGGTCATTTTTGAGGGCTCTCTCTCTGGTTTTTTTCGTGTGCAGGAACGAGGGGGGAAGAATACAAGGTTCTGGAGGCGTAACTTCTTTCGATCAAGCGATGATGGACTGTGGGTAAGAATCGGGTACTCTCCGGCTCCTGGCAGCAACAATTAGGGAAAACAATCAATTGCGATTCTAGGGGCGCACTATTGATCAGACAAAAAGGATGGCGCATCATTGAGGAGTAAAGGTTGGCATTGAATTGATCGCTGGGTGGTGGATGAGTGAAGAAGTACGTTGATGATTAGCAAGAACAGAGATTTGCACTTTTCATTCAAGACAGAGACTGGTGCAGATTGGTGAATAGTTTTCAAGGTTAAATATCGGGAAGACATTAAATATTGGATAGGATGGGAGGCAAGGGATACACGGCCCGGGAGAACTCTTCTCAGAGGATGTGTTGAGTGTGATGATGTTGACATATGTTTTGAGACTCGGGAATTTTTTTTAATCAAGGATCTGACAACGTCGAAGTCTGCCTTCCTTCCTTCCATGTTCATCTGATAAGACAATCAAGCTACTTCTGATGACTATGCTGAAGTTTATATGCTGAAGCCTATCTGCTCTATTGCGCATGAAGATGGTAGCAAAAGGTACATCTGGTCGAGATTTATTGTTAACTTCTGATCAACAAAGCCATTATATCAAAGCAGAGGAGTTACTGAATGTGCGAGAGTCTCGAGTAGCATAACAGTTTTTCATACATAGTGAGAGAGAGGAAGCAATTTACGTGGGATCCAAAGTATAGGCATGCTAACGAATTAATTGAGGATGTTCGAAGTTCACCTGCAGAAAGATGAATAGACATGTGTTGAAGCAACATATTCTTAAAATGTGTGCCGCTGCTAAGGACTTATATCGTTTTAGATACAATCAGAAGACACTACCCTTGGTCTGAAGAATGCAGTGATTTGATGTTGATTAACAATGAATATAAGGCAAATTTGATCATTGATCAATTTTGTTGAAGAATTTCTATTTGACGCACTCTTATCAGCTCAAGTACGGGTATTATCTCTGATCCTGTAGCCCAACTGTAATCAATCTAATGCTGAGTTCAAGCTTTGTGTTATGTATTTCAGTACGTTTCAGTATGCATTTACTGTTCTCATGCTGAGTTATGTTCATTCACCTTTTGTGAAACGTTCAACCTTTTTGACTCCCAAATTATCTCATGAACTGTATAACAAAGTATTTGAATTTTCCGTGGTCATACAAAGAATAATGCGCATGATTTTCTGTGAGTTTTGATTGAACAGTTCAACCTTTGGATGTTCTATAAATTGTTTTTCTTGAGTAACATAACAGTTGAAACAAAGCCCTGCTCTATTAAGTTCTGTGATCAGCTTTAGAAATGCGAAGAAGCATGTTTTTTATTGTTTACTTTGATTGCCCATACGAAAATGGTTTCGTGTATACATTTATATCATGAACTTAGCAATGTATGTTTTTTTTCCCACGCTTATTGTGAGATTCTCTAATGCATATAGAGTTTGAATTTAGGGACTCACGAAAATGCTTTCCTTTGGCTTCGCATCTCCTTTAGGAGCAATGAAAACTCAGTACTTATATTGTTTATATTTCATCATACTATCGTTTGGATTCCCCCTTCACTTTTAAAAAACACAAACCTTTAGCCTTCTAGTCCTTCTTAGAAATTTCCGTACAAAAGACTGATGAGAAATTACTTAATGAAATGCTTTAGCTCTTGAAGCTTAAAGGTTAAGGAGACCCAAATAATTTACTTTTAGTATGAAAGAATTTAAGCCAAACTCTTTCTCTTGTCCCTCCTTTCTTCGAATCCTCTCGACATACCTGGTGAACCCGACGTGAAAGGAGGGTGTTGAGTGAAGAAAGGGAGGTTACAGGAAGTGACCACTGGAGGTGGATATCCAATTGCGCATGCGTTTTCTCGTCTCCTCCATCAAAACTTTGGAGTGAACTTGTGGACTTAGGGGAAACCAAAATTGACCTAGTTTTAGGAGAGTTGGGTAAAACATCATTGTGTAAAGGCACTCTCCCTTGGGCTAGGAGTGCAAACATTTTGGTGCGTTTGCCGGGAAGCATATGAACTAGTACATATACAAAGGAAGGATTCCTCGAGGGATAATTATGGGCTCCAGGTGATCCAATTGGACCAATTCCGAGGGGTTTGAACAAAATAAAGTCTCGTATAATCACTTTTTCCTTGGGCATTAGAAGGAAACATTTTGGTGCGTCTGCCGGGAAAAGCTTGGCACGTCTCTATAAGAGAGTGCCATAGGTTTGCCTAGCACCACATGTTGGCCGAGCTTGCGGACTCCAGATCTAGTACATGAGGGAGGGGAGCTCATCCTCAAGAGCAACACAAACGCAAAGAGAGGAACGAGCTCAGAGAAGAGCACTTGAAAGAGAAAGGGATAGGTGGGAATCGCAAGGTGAGTCAACCTGGACTGGCTCGAAGAAATCTGCTAAAAACGTGTACTCCCGTAGGAGAGTCGCAAATCAAGTGCGGAGGTTTGAAGGAGGGATCCTGAGGGCGCGTGCATTAAATTTTTGGGATCAAAGTGATATTGATATCACACCTCTGTTCGAAATGGCTCAGCGGATTTCAGTTCACTTGGGGGACTTCACCAAGTTCTCAGGTGCTTGGGATGAAGATCCAGATAGTTTTATCCAACTGTTTGAGGTTACGTGTGTGGCCAATGAGGTAGTAGACGAGGCTCAAAGGTTGAGGATCTTTCCGGCTACTCTTCGTGAGGAGGCAGCCAATTGGTATGGGAATCTGACACCTCAAGAGTGTGGAACTTATCAGATGCTCAAGGAAGCCTTCTTGGCAAAGTTTCGACGACAAGGCTTCCAAGATAGATTGGCACAACAGATGGATTACCTGCGACAGGGAGTCAATGAAAGCATAGATTACTACATTCAGAGAATGGAAACGTTGGTAAGAAAGATGGGCGCGAATGCCCCGAATGATGAGACATTGAAAAGAAGATTCATTTCGGGATTGAGAGATCCTACGGCACAGCAGCATATCAGCCTGACAAGACCGGCAACTTTAATGGATGCTAAGGAACAAGCAAGGCTTTGGGAGGAAGTACAATTATGTCAACAGAGGAAGATGGAGCTCTTATACGAGCCAATGGGAGGCCCAGGTAACATACCAATAAAAGATCCTGGCCAAGGAAGTCCCGCATTGACGACTCCAGCTTTTGTAGCTGCCACTAGTACGACAGGCGAGGTAAAGCCTGCGCTAACTGAAGAACGAATATTGGAGTTGGTCACACAAGCTATAAAAGCTGCCACAATGACCCAGGAAACATACACAGTAAAACCCGAGGTAACTACAAACCCGAATCAAGTGTTTAGATCCAACACATGGTGTGGAAAGTGCCATGGTTACGGCCATTTGGCTTCAAAATGCCCTACAGTCTCAAGAGTATTCACAGATAGATCACCACCTAGGATGCGTTGTACTTTTTGTGGAAGAACAAATCACACGGAGGACCGATGTTACAACAAGAGAGCCTATGAAGAGAGGACCATGAAATCAGGAGATACAAGAGAAAGACCTTACACGGGATTGCCCGCTCAAAGTGTCCCACCTACATCTCGTTGGAAAACAGATCGACTTATGGATATGGTGCTCAGGGTCAAGGAGAAGACTATCCGAGAGGAACCGCACGTGATCAAAGAAGAGATGGTCCAATCCAGTGTTGGAGGTGCCATGGCTTTGGCCATACACAATCTAGATGCCCAAATGAAAAGAAACCAATTGATTATACCCCACTATGTAGGTACTATAGTGGAGAGGGCCACTTTGATGAAGATTGTCCAAAACGAAGAGCTTCCACCGGCAAGGAAAAAGGACCAGTAGGGTCCTCGAATTATGTTGATACTCAGATGCATTCCACATCGAGAGCTCAAGAGCATGTTCCTACGATTGGAGTAGTGTTCAAGACCCCGAACCCTCAAGAAGGTTCTAGCTCGTCAATGCACTTTGTGGATGCTTATGAGGCCAAGAAACCGCATAAAGAGCCAACTGTGGCGGTAGTCACAAGAACTCAAGAGTATTTGAAGAAAAATCCAGAAGGTGAAAGCGGAAAAGCAAGCCAAGAGAAGATACCCGAACACGAAGAGGTAGAAAACCAAGTTGGAGGATTTGCTGAGCAGCAAGAGTTTGAGGATGGGGAAGAGATAGAGATTCTTCCACCAGTGACCAAGGAGTTTGTGCCAAGCATAGCACCATTCCCTGAAAGGTTGAAGGCTCCTAAGAGTAGGAAGGAAAGACAAAGTTTGGAAGAAGTGGATATTGTAAAACTGCTCGCTGACACGGAAGTCACGCTAGACATTGGCACATTGCTTAAATGTTCACCTGCATATAGGAAACAATTCTACAACGAATATATTAAGGCGAGGAAAGCTCAAGATAAAAAGAGACAAGATAAAGACGTCCAAGGGATCATTCAAAGCATTACGACGCAAATTGATTCGAACGCTCCAGCTGTGACAGTCGAAATTAAAGGGTATGCAGTCCCCAGTGCTCAGTTAGATAGTGGAGCCGCAGTCAACTTAATGACTGAGTTCATGATGAAAGCTTTGGGCCTGAACCACATGGAAGAAACTCCGATGTCCTTGAGAATGGGAGATCAAACACAAGTGAAGCCTGCAGGCCTTCTGAAGAATGTAAGCGCAGTTGTGGGCGGTCTAGAGTTTAAAGTTGATTATCTGATAGTAAGACCAAGGACCTCAGAGGCTACCTTCTCGATCTTACTTGGACGGCCATGGCTGGTGCAAGCCAAATGTGTGCACGATTGGCGCACAGGGTTTATCACAATTGGACTGAAGGGCGATCGAATACAACTTCAAGTGTCTCCAAATTTGACCGACAAGAAATCGATAACAGCTGAGGAAAGGGAGCAAAAAGCAAAGGAAAAGGTTAGACAAGAAATGGCGCGGGTAAGATTTTCCCTGCGCACAGAGACTTCCAAGGACCTTTCACAGGATGGATTTAATCTGCAATTGGCCAACCTCCAACATGCAAAAGTGGGCGAGTACAAAGATCCATTATGTTACAAGGATGACTCAGACCAGGAGTTGCTGGGATGGTTGACACATACAAGTGAATTTGAGTGCTACATGTTGAGTATAGACGCAAAGGAACATAAAGCTACTCAATCCCTGGAGAAGGGAACTTCAAAAGAAGAGTTGAAACTGGAGTTAGCTCCGACAATGGAAGTACAACAGTTGAGAGAAAGGGTTAGAATGCTAGAAGAAGAGCTTCTAAGGAGAAGTCGACAATCAGAAAGAGAAGCGAAAAGTAAAACTAAAGTGCGGGAAGCCATTGCAAAAGCTGAAATCAAGAAATTGGGTCAAATCAAAACAGAACAAAACAATGATTTACTGGCCAACCATGCACGCGTGATCGGGGAGCACTTTCCAATCACAGTGTCATCAAGGAATAAGGAATATTCGCGAGAAGCTCAGTTGGAAAAATGGGAAGTTTTTCCAGAAAAGTTCTTGAGTGTGGGGTCAGAGCTACCAGATGAAGTACGAGATTGCATTAAATTGGCACTCAAAAATTTCAGCAAGGCCTTTGCATGGTCATACAGTGATCTGAGAGGAATTGATCCCCGAATCTGCCAACATTATATAGATTTGGAAGAAGGCACCCGACCAATATGTCAACGACTTAGGCGGACAAATCCAGTCTATTCGGAATTGATCAAGCTGGAATTGAATAAGTTATTGGAGGCAGGATTTATATATCCCATTGCATCCAGCGAGTGGGTATCACCAATTGTAGTTCTTCCGAAGAAAAATAAGAAAATCCGTATTTGCATAGATTATCGTAAGTTGAACGAGCGCACAAAGAAGGATCACTTCCCTTTGCCATTCACTGATCAAATCTTGGACAGAGTGGCTGGCCATAAATTGTACTCATTTCTGGATGGTTTCAATGGGTACAACCAGATCCAAATCCATGAAGAAGATCAGTCAAAAACTACTTTCACGACAGAATGAGTTACGTATGCATATCGTGTGATGCCATTTGGATTATGCAATGCACCGGCCACATTCCAGAGAGCAATGATAGCTGCATATCAAGACTATTTACAAGATTGGATGGAGATATTCCTCGATGATTTTGCAATCAGGGGCAATGATGAAAACATGATGGAGAGGATCGAAGCTATTTTAAGAAGAAGCATTGAAAAAGGCATCGCATTAAATCCTGAAAAGTGTACATTTGGAGTACGAAGAGGATTGCTTTTGGGACATGTTATTTCCGAAAAGAGGATCGTGGTTGACGAGGATAAAGTAGAAAAAATTGGACAACTTCCACCTCCTCAAAACTTGCGGCAACTCAGAGGATTCTTGGGGCATGCTAATTATTATCGACGATTTATATTAAATTTTGCATCAATAGGAGCACCACTGACGAATCTTTTGAGGAAAGACCAACAATACCAATGGACTGGAGAGTGTCAAGTTGCATTCGAATTGATCAAAAATAAATTGATAAATGCGCCAATTTTAGTAGCACATGATTGGACAAAAGAATTTCATGTGCACACAGATGCTTCTCATACTGCGGTTGGAGCAGTGCTATGCCAAGCTGATGAAAAGAAATTGGACCACCCTATTTATTACGCAAGTCGAAACTTGAATAGCACGGAAAGAAACTACACAACTACAAAAAAGGAATGTCTCTCGATGATCTTTGCGGTAAACAAGTATCGGCATTACTTGATGGGAAAACATTTCACGTTTTATGTGGATCATGAAGCCCTAAAGTACATCATTAATAAACGCGAGCTATCAGGGCGATTGATGAGGTGGATGCTACTCCTACAAGAATTTCAGTTCACAGTGGTAACCAAACCAGGCAAAGCGCATATATTGGCTGACCATTTATCTCGAATTGTTAATGAGGAGCCAATCTCTGGTATGCCCGACGATGCTCCTGATGGACATCTATTCCAGGTTGATGCTAAAGTACCTTGTTATGCCGACTTGGTGAACTTCTTATGCACCACTAAATATCTGCCAGGAGCAAGCAAGAGAGAACAGCAAAAACTATTAGCACCGGCAAAACACCATAGCATCATTGGTGGGCAGCTCTATCGATATTTTGTACATGAAAGCATTTATCGGAGGTGTCTCGAGGAAGAAGAAGCAGCCCTAGTTTTGAGGGCATTGCATGATGAACCCTGTGGTGGGCATTTTGCTGGTGAATTGATGGCAAGAAAGATTTTGCTGGCTGGGTATTGGTGGCCAACGTTGTTCAAAGACTCTCACACATACTGTAAGAAATGCGACAGATGCCAAAGAATGGGAAAACCAACATTAGCACATGCTGCTCCTCTTACGCCGATGCTGACTCTTAAGTCGTTTGAGAAATGGGGAATTGATTTTGTGGGGCCTATTGATCCTCCCTCAAGGCGTCGGTCTAATAGGTATATTTTGGTCTGCACTGACTATGTTACCAAGTGGGTAGAGGCCAAAGCTCTGAAGACTGACCGAGCTGTTGATGTGGCCAAATTTTTGTATGAACAAATTATCACTCGATTCGGATGCCCGTTGGAGATAGTGAGTGATAGAGGAACACATTTTGTCAACGAATTGATCGAGGAGTTAATGGAATTGTATAAGATCAAACACTGGAAGAGCACTCCATATTACCCGAGAGCGAATGGACAAGTGGAGGTCACCAACAAGGTTCTTGAACAGATTCTGACAAAGACAGTAGCTGTGCATAGGCGAGACTGGGATGAGAGACTTTTGGAAGCTTTGTGGGCGTATAGAACATCCTACCGAGTGATGACAAAGAGCACTCCGTTCTCCCTAGTATATGGCGAGGAAGCCATCTTTCCCATCGAAAAAGAAGTTCCGACATTAAGAGTGGCCATCGAGGCTAGGTTGGGAGAAGAAGAGTCATTGAAGGAAAGGTACATACAATTGGTCAAGCTAGAAGAAAAGAGACTCATTGCACAGCAGAGTCTGGAAGCTATTCAGAAAAGACGTAAGGAGAGGCACGGCAAGAATCTCAACACCTATGCGATTCAAGAAGGGGATTTGGTGCTAGTTTATGATAGTAAATATTATAAATTCCCGGGGAAGTTACAGACAAGATGGGCAGGACCGTTTAAGGTGGTGGAACTCAACTGCAATGGTTCCATGAAAATTCAACATTTAGGAGAAGAATGTGCTCCCATGAAGGTTAACGCGCTTCGAGTTAAACCATATTTCAAGTAGCATAAGGACGGGAGAAGCCAGACGAGATCCAAACAGAAGCACGTAGTAGACTCCTTGTACATAGATGTATAGTTATATATATATATATATATATATATATATATATATATATATATATATATATATATATATATATATATATATATATATATATATATATATATATATATATATATATGTATGTGCGCATATGTAAGCTATGATTTGTGTGTCATAAATTTTCTTCCTTGCTAGCTCAGGAATTTTGGACTTTTAATTATTATTATTATTTTTTTTCTTTGTGTTGCGCAGAGACTGTTAGGAGCTAAGTAACAAAATGGCAAATCAAATAACTCAACTCTATTTGTACGAGCTAAGGATATATTTCTCGGACCAAACATTCGCCCGCATGGACATAGATGTCGACGACTTTGAGACGGAATATGATGTGGAGGAAGCGCATTGGCTGGTATGCTTCATAAACCAGGGTTTGGATGTTATGTTTTATATTGAGTGTTTTGAGGAATACCTGACCCGACATGTAGGATGGGCGGGGGATCGAGATTACTATTTCGACCCTTCGAGGGAAATGCCTAACGAAGAGAACGATATCACTTGGGCTTGGGCAGATGTGTTAACAATAGGAAGTGATGACAGAGCTCTTGAAGTTGAGCCTGACTCGCCCTAGGGAAGTCGTCGGGATGCGAGTATGAGGTGAGGCTACATGAGACATCCAGGGGAGCCACATTCTAGATCGTCTAAGGATAGGTACAGGAGGGACTAAGGCATAGCTGGTTGTAGTTACCTAGTGAAAAGTCAAATCGATGAATACATATGTAGGGTCTGTAATTGAGAGAATGGAGTGAAGAGGTGGTTGATCTGTCAAAGGCTAGAGTGTATATGTTTGCATGCATGTGTGGGAAAAGTGGGGAAAATCCCTTTCTTCCTCTTCCTAATTCTCAGGACTTGGGTAAATTAATTAACTATGAAAAAAAAATAGAAGAAAAAGAAAAGAAAAGAAAAAATTTGTGTTGTTGTGATCGTACCAATTCGCTATGGTGGGCTAGTAGGTGGGTGGATTTATCATAGGCGGGTGGTTAGGACCATGAGCCGCAGCTAGTTTCGCCCTAGGCTTGGGATGTATATGTTTATGTCTTAGCTACGTGCCATAACGGGTTGGTAGGTAGGTGGAGCCATCGTGGCTGGGTAGTCACGACCACGAGCCGTATCCAGCTTCGTTATGGGCTAGCTGATATATGTTATGTGTTATCATTGTGTGTTTGTGTGTTGTGCGCTGCATTGCATTGGTAGATGGGTGGAATCAACCTGATCGGGTGGTCAGGTCCACGAATCGCATCCAATGTCAACGTAGGCCAACATGTGATTAAAATAAAATTTACCTATGAAATTATTTCCCACTCCTGAGGGGGAGAGAGAGAGAGGAGAGGGCGACGATCACCTGGAAGGGAACGTTATTTGCTTGTGTGATTGGTATGTGATGGCTTGTGACAGATCAGCTCACTTTGAATCAACATTCTTAAAGGCACGGAGACTTTATATGTACTTATGGATGAGGTTTAGCGAGGTAATGCAACGAGGTTGCTTTATAACTTGTGTGCTTTATCCGAGGGTTTTCCAGTGTGTGGGGGCACTCTCGGGTTTTTATGTAGGTCTTGACTTGTACTCGAGTCTCGATGGCTTTTGTAGGACGACGATGGGGATTCTTCGGGAACGCCTAGTCATGGAATAATTGTACATAGCGAATGGTAGGTGCAATAATGGGGTATGCATTTTGGGTATGTTGCATCTCCTGTTGAATTCATTTCAATTGTTGTTGTTTATTTCGGTATTTCCGTTTCTATTTGTTCGTAATGATAGTTGCATGTGTAAAACATGGAAAGGTATGAATGTGATATTTTGGTTGAGACTATTTTCATAATGGAATGCATGAGCAAATTGATGCATGGTTGAAATGGAATTGCATATATGTGCATGTTCTTGGATCATTTGGAAGTGACTGATTTGTATGTATTCATGAGTGATTTTTTTTAGCACTAATAGCTTAAATGAGTGCAGGTCCACTTGGAATGATGACTCAATGGAAAGGTATGCAACCAAGTTATAAAGTGACATGTTCATGGCTGAATGGATATTGCAGCATGTAATGGCTTGTCGAGGACGACTTCGCAAATAAGAAGAGGGGAGTATGTTAGCTCACAAAATGGTTGGTTTTTATGCACTAATGTGGGTCTATTTGGCAGGAAAATACGTTTGATTTTAGGTACTTGAAGAGTGGATTTGATGATGGATGAGAAGTATTTGGAGCGTGTAGAGCCCCTCCTACGGACATGAGGCCTGGGGGATATTTTGTGTGGTCTGCTACACCGGTGTATTGGACAGATGGTGAGGACGTTGAAATCTGGAAAGAAATGGAGAAATTGACCCGTTCGATCTGTTGGAAGCTTGTGGCAAAGTTTGTTGATGAGTCCACAGGCATTGGAGCGGCAGAATCTTCTCAGAAAACTATAAGAAGGTCTACTAGAGAGAAAAGAAAGCCAGAAAGGTATGGTTATGACACCTCTTTAGTCATGAAGCATTCAATATACATAGCATAAGACACAAACTCTGAAGAACCATCTACATAACAAGAAGGTAAGAAGAAGCCAGAATGGATGAGTGCCATCGAAGAAGAAATAGAACCTCTACAAGAAAATCACACTTGGGAATTGGTACCCAAGAAACCATCTATAAGGGTCATTGGCTCAAGGTGGAGTTACAAGGTAAAAAAGAGTTCTAATGGATCAATTAATAGATACAAAATAAGGCTTATAGCCAAAGGGTTTGCACAAACCCAAGGTATTGATTATGAAGAGACATTCTCACCTGTGGCAAAAATGCCCACAATTAGAGTAATCATGAGTGTTGCATCTTCCAAGAATCGGAAGATATATCAAATGTATGTTAAAAATGCTGTTCTAAATAGTTGGATTTCAAAGGAGGTATACATGGCTCAACCTCTTGGCCTTGAGAACCAATCATATCCAGAATATATATGCAGGTTGAGGAAAGCCTTGTATGGAATACAGCAAGCTCCTAGAGCTCTTCATTAAGAGGAATCACTCACAGATCATATGCCTTTGTATATATGTGGATGACATAATCATTACAAGTAATGATGGAGATGGAATTAGGAAAATCAAAGTTCAAACGAAGGAAGAGTTCAAGATCAATGATCTTGGGTTACTCACATAATTCCTAGGCTTGGAAGTGGTATATATAAAGAAAGGTATGTTCCTCACTCAAAGGAAATACATTGGAGATATGCTCACCAAGTTCAAGATGGAAAATACAAAGGTTGCAGGTACAACCATGGAGGTAAATCTAAAGTTATGGGCCTTGTTGATGGTTTACTGATGAGATTCTTCGAGTGTATGGTCCTATCCCTTTTTTTTGGAACAATGTCACAAGACAACAAGAATGAGGTTAGTATCAATAAAATAGTTTACATATGTCAAATGTGTTTGTGTCATATGCCTGGGATTCTCAATCTATGCACGTCCTTGTAATGTGGCCCCATATTAATGCATACTGTGCAAATGCATAAACTAAATGGTGCAAAAGATTGGGTTATGCATAGAGCACATATTTTTCACACATTGAGGCATCTAATGTTACTTTTAGATGTTGATGCAATCTTTGTTGGAGGGTATCCATTGGATCTCAAAATGATGCAATCAATCGATGCTTGTATGACAACTGATCATTCTTCCTTATAGGGATCCATTTTAGAACAACATTCGATCACGTATAGATCACTTTTGGCCTCTTCATCTTTGGATGGTTTCTTACATTTTGTGTGCCTCGTAGTTGGATCTTTGGTTATGGGGGGGACTACTGGTGCTTTTTGCTTCTAAACCCATACCATTGTTGATTGTTTTCTTACTATTATTGAAGAGGTGAGTTGATCTTTTGTAGATCTCTATGTTTGGTTCTGACCCTTGCGTCTCCTTGGCTTCTTTGTTGAGACTTTTCTCATGCGGGAGAGCCTAGGGTTTTGTGTATGTAAGAGTTCCTTGGGTACACACATGTGTGATCACCGTTGTTGAGCTACAAATAATTCATTAGGCATTCAAATTTGTATGTTATTGTGATCGGTTTTCATGGACTGCTTTGGTATCCAAATTTGGAGTACTCTTTGCAATAGAGACCTTTTTTGTTCTGCTACTTGTTGCCTTGTCTTTCTCCACTACTTCTTTGGTAACGAGTATGACTGTAATGATGTGATTGACTTGTCTCCCTTTTGTACCCAGCTATGCTTCATGCTCATTACTACTTTTTTCTTGAATTTTGTGTGTGTACTTGATATAGCGGTTGTCCACTTTTTCACTTGCCTTTGTGGTTGAACTACTATGGCTACATTTTTCTTTGGAAAAGGGGAGATATCTACTTGTCTTCGAGCTTGTTTTGTCATGCTTGGCTCCTGCATTATAGAGCCTTTGACACATACAACATCTTCTTCTCTAAGATTAATCTTAGAAGAATTAATGGACTCTATGATACCTGGATTTGTGATCATGACATTCTCTAATTCTAATGTAATGCATTGTTCATGTATCCAGACTTGAAGAAGTTGACTTTGTAAGTTTAAGTTGACTCCAAGATCATAGATCCAATCTTGACCCAAGACAAGTGGTTCCATAAGAACCTGATCTTTGACATACTAGCATTTTGACTCTCATTGGGACATCTTGAAGATAGATGGGAAGGTCTACCTCACCCAAACAAGGGGTTTCCAGACCTCCCAATCCTATGAGATATGCTTTTGTGGAATTGATGTTTGATTGTAGATCTTGGTAGTATAAGAATTTAACTTCACTAGTTATGCACCTGAGTCAATCAAGGATCTCACAGTCCTTAGGCTCTTTCCTTGTCCTACCTTTATGGTCAGAAAGGGATGTCGGTCGATTATTCGAGGAGCAATTACACCTGATGTTTGACACATGGCCATGTGATATCTAGGGGCATTGGGATTGACATCTAGGCCTTGTCGCCTTAATCTATTTCACCTAATGCACTCTCTAGCCTCTCTCTATGTTTCTTCTCTAACCCTTAAATCTTCTTCTTTTCACTTCTTTTGCAAGGTTGAGTCTCACTCACATATCCTCTGTAAGAGGTTCTTGATATAGCTTGACTCGATATCCACTAATATAGCTTGGCAAGATGTCAACTTCTAGAGTGGCCAATTGAACTACTGTAGAAAAGAAAAAGGAGAGGAGGTTTGGTAGCAACACCTCGTATGGGGTTAGATCAGGCCCCGCGCGCACGCATGGGTGCATGTCATCCCTGTCCGGCGAGCGGCATCTGGACGCTGGCACCTCGCCCGATGGTTAATCTTCAAATGCGATGGGCCCGTGCTTTAGAAGGAAAAGCCCTTGACCGAGATAGGTCATAGACGTCGTGGTGGATGCACCTCAGCATGGAATGAAAATACAATACTCTGCATAGAAGCACCGAATGCAAGAGTACCAGATAAAAAGACTACACTCGATGATCGTGATCAATATATAAATGTATGTCACAGTGTGACTATAGATAATACAACTCATATAATGAAAGATTCTACCACAGTGTAGATGAGGTAATAAAAGTCGACGGTCTTCTCGGCCATAATGTGAAAAGACACCACTTCACTTCTTTCTTTCATCTTCGATCTTCACTTTCTTGACTTCAAAAACTCCAAGTGCTTTTCTTCTCTTCACTTTTCATCAAATCACAAGATCATCTATAAAATCACTAGGAAAACCAAATGAGCAATCATGATCTATTTTATGGAATTCGAAGATCTCGAGTTTCCAAATTTAGATGATTCTCTAGAATTCTCTTAGATTCTTCTCTTTCTCTTCTTTTCTAGCTTAGGAGTTTTCTTTTTCTTCGTTTTCTAATTATATTATTTCCTTTATATTTTTTCTTTTTCTTTTTATTTTTCTCTCTTTATTTTTCTAATTTTTCTTTTTCTAATTTTATTTCTTTTTATTTTTGTCTAAGGTTTCTTTTCTTTTCACATCTTTGTACAAATGTAATGAAATTAAGGGGCTAGAGTTAGGATAAATTATGATTCCAAACTAGGTCTTTTATCATGGATAACCTAGAGTTTCACTTTTCTAGGGTTAATGCACATTAATTAATGGGTTCATATACACTATGGGCTAAAAACTCAGGGTTTCTAAGGGTTTAAGTGAAATTCCAAGGGTCAAAACTAGCGTTTCAAGGGTTAAGAAGTAAGTTTTAGGGGTTGGTTTGCATATTTTCTATGTGTTAAGATGAAAGTGACATGGTTCTCCAAGGTTTATAAAAATACATGGGTTTCTAAAGAATCAAGCCAGGTTTTAAAGGTTAAAAGTTAGGATTTCAGGGGTTTAGAGTTAGGTTAATGAGCTTTATACAAATATAAAAGTCGTCTAATGCACAAAAATGAAATGGTTTCTCATCACATAAATAATCAAATCAATAAAAAAACTTGAATAATTTATAACTCTTATCGTCTTCTTGCAATCAAAACATCATATCATAGCTAGAAAAAACAAGGAGATAAATTTGAAAAACGTTTTTTTGATACACACTCCTTGAGGATTTCATCACGATGTCCTCCCCACTAAACTTGCACATTGTCTTGATGGACCAACCTACAAATCAAGTCAGGAAACATACACAAGTATCAAATAGTCATGGATAGATGCAAATTTACAAACAAATGTATGTGTGTTTCATGCAAATTTATAAAGATTATTACAAATTTTAGAGAATAAAGTAGATGCAAGCTCACATACACCTTATTATGTTTTCTTTTTTCCAATTATACAAACGATCATATGAATAAAACGTAGGCTTCCTAGATCTTTTGTTCATTCAACCAATTTAGATCCAACAACTTACCCTAAACACTAACATATACTAAGCTGTACTAACTCAATTTGTTAGAATTATATTTTATTTCCACTGTTTATCTCCTATTGTCCAAACTCTCCATCAACTTTTATTATTTTCTTTACTTTCTTATTTTTACTTTTCTTTTTCTTTTGTTTTACACTTCATCCTTGCTCAACACCTTTTCTTTTTATTTTTATTTTCACAACTCAACCTATGCTGAAATCGGGTGTGACTCATGGACTTGTCTGTTGCGAACATTTGTTTTATGTAGGATACAAGTTTCAAATTATGTAAATACCTTTGGGAAGTCTTCAAATACTTCAAGAAGGCTCATATTATTCATAAAATGTAGCAAAAATACCACGTGAGTTCTAGAACATGGTGAGTCAAATTAGTGAGTCACAAGGGAACTTCAGTGGTGTCCTAGTGGAAGGTCGATGTGGCTAGTTCTCAAAGTCCATCAATACTTTGCTTATTTGAGCACTTGAGTCATGTAATACCTCCATCCAAGTGTCTACCACGAATTTAGATGTATTAGGAAGGTTTTAGATTAGTTTCCCATGCTATAAAAAGAGGAGAAAAGTCGTGATCTTGTGGGATGTCCGAGAGAGTCATATGTGTATCTCTACATTGCTGTAGTTTTGTATGCAGAGATTGCAGAGCTTGTATCTCCCTCACTATATATCCAAATTACATGTTTGATAGCTCATTGGAAAGCTCTTACTGTCTATTTTCTTCGTGTAAATTTTCATAATCATTGGATTTTTGAGCTGAGAGCAATACTCTCTGCAAGTAGTGTGTGTTCTCTGTTTTTAATCCCTGTTGAAGGTCTCCATTAAACCTCAAACTTGCAGAGGTCATATCTCCTTGTGTATGTATCCAAATCATGTGTTCTTTGGCTTGTTACAAAGCTCTTTAAGTCTACTTGTATTCTAGAAAGTGTCAAAGTCATTGGAGTTGTGAGTTAAGAGCAGTAATCTCTGCAAGTGATATGTGTCCTCAGGTTTATCTCTGTTTCAAGGTCTCCATTAAAGCTGCATATTACAGAGGTCATAGCTCATTGTGTATTTATCCATTTGAGGTGTTCTATATCTTCTTGGAAAGATCTTAGAGTCTCGTTTATGTGTGTGAAATAGTTTTGGAAAATTCCAAGAGAGTAAAGAGAAATGTGCTCTGCAAGATAATTGGTCTGTGCATACAAGTTTGTGAAAAAGTCAACTAGGTCCTGTTGGGTTTCACCTACTTCTAGCTGTACTTTGGAGATCAATAAACTCCAACATTGGTATCAGAGCAAGTACTTGGAGGCTTGGAGAAGGTTATCATACCTTGACGAAGAATTTGAAGCTATTAAAGAAGCAGTTCATCATCAACACTACACAAAGGTAGAAGAAGATTGCAAAGAGGCATCTGAAGCAACATCCAAACAAAGAAAGGTGCACATACCTCATTTACAAGGTAAATATTATATTTCTTCTCATCACACACATTGGAAAGGAGGCTTAAAGGAGGAAGCTTAGCATTTGTATTATGGGAGACCAACATGCACAAATAGAGAAGCTTGATAAGACCAATTATCAAGCATGGAAGTTTAGAATCACAGCATACTTGCAAGGTAGAGGCTTGTATGGTTTGATTGACGGCACAGATATCAAACTCACATTACCAGAGGACCCAAATCAGCAACAATTGAGGGAGTTTAGACTTTGGAATGAGAGAGACAAAAGGGTTATATTCATTTTATCACAAAATATTCAAGATTCAATGGTAGGACACATACAAGATCTAGACACAAGTAGAGATGTTTGGCTTGCATTGGAAAGGTTGTATGCTACATGTACAAGAGCAAGGAAGATTCAACTCAAAAATGAGTTGAATAACATAAAGAAAGATACAAGGACATCGGTCAATGATTACATATTGAAAGTTAAAGAGATTGCAGATCAACTAGGATCAATTCAAGCTCATGTGGAGGACGACGACTTGGTTGCACATACTCTCAACGGACTCAATGATGATGAGAGATGGAAACCCTTCATTACTTCAGTTTATGTCAGAGGAGAATTACCAGATTTTGATCAACTTATTGCCCTCATGGTCACGGAGGAGATGAATCTAAATGGTTCTACTTCAAATCAAAAAGGATCTCAAGGACAAGCTCTTTATGTAGGATCATCAAGAGGTGGAAACAGAGGTGGAAGAGGTTCAAATAGAGGTCGAGGAAGAAGGAGTGATGATCAAAGGACTTCAAGTGGCTTCTTCAACACAAGAGGAAGAGGAAGATCAAGCGCTAGAGGTACGAGAGGCTACTACAACTACAACCAAAGACAAAGGAGTGAAGATAATAAGAACAATTGCTATATATGTGGAAGGTATGGACACTATGCCAAAGATTGTTATCAAAATGAAAATAATCAAGGTGGTAATCGAAGAGGAGGCTATTCAAGAAGAGGTAAACAACAAGGAAATTATGCAGTTGAAGGTAAAAGTGATGATTATGATTCTCTTCTTATGATGAATGTAGAAACTAAGATGAATTGCAATAGCGATGTATGGTATGTAGATAGTGGTTGTTCTAATCACATGTCTCATGATGCTTCATGGTTTTCTAATATGCATAATCCGTCATGTAAAGGTCATGTTGAAACACGAGATGATACAACACATAAGATTATGCAGGTTGGAGATGTTGTTATGCAGGATAAGAGCAAGAAAAATTGCTTGAAGGATGTACTTTATGTGCCAACGATCACTAAGAATTTGATGCCGGTTGGTCAAATGGTAGAAAAAGGTCTACAAGTGAGATTTAATCATGCAGGTTGCTTCATTGAGGATCCAAAGCAAAGGAGGTTAATTGCTAGAGGTCAAAAACAAGGTAGATTGTTTACATTCAAGGTAAACCCAAATCATACAAACTATTTCTCTTATGGTATGCATCGAATAGCAGAGCTTGATCTATGGCACAAAAGGATTGGACACATGAATGTACACAGGTTAAAGGAGCTATCAAAGAAGAGGATTGTTGAAGGATTACCTGATCTTACTAAGCAACATATGGTGCATCTTTGTGAAGCATGTCAAATGGGTAAGCAGAGTAGACAATCTTTCAAGCATTCAAGCTATGTAAGTGATGGTTTGCTAGATCTCATACACACAGATGTGTGGGGACCTACTAAAGAGGCATCCTTGGTTGGTAATAAGTACTATGTATCATTCATTGACGATCATAGTAGAATGACATTTGTGTATTTTATTAAACATAAGAGTGAGTTCTTTGATTGTTTCAAGAAGTTCAAATCATATGTCGAAAAGCAAACAGTAAGGTATATTAAGAAGCTAAGATCCGATGGAGGAGGAGAGTATTTCTCTCAAGCTTTTACTGATTTTTTGTATGATGAAGGTATCAAAAGAGAAGTTACATGCAGGTATACTCCACAACAAAATGGAGTCGCAGAAAGAAGAAACAGAATCATAGCAGAAGCATCTAGAAGCATGCTTAATGATATGTGTTTGCCTAATTATTCTTGGGCTGAAGTTGTTAGCACAAGTGTTGGTGCATGACAATCGTCAATTGAAGGATTATGAAGAAATGAAGTCAAGGAGTCAAGAAGAGAACAAATTCAGAAGGTTGAAGGAAGGACATATTCAGAAATCCAAAGATATGTACACATATGAACATTAGCTGACTTATACTTTTGTCTAGTCATAAACTTGTATATATTCATCTATAAATACTTTGGAAAATGTCGGGGCAAATAGAGCAGAAGGAGAATAGAGAATAGGAAGAGAGAAATCAGTTGTAGGTAGTGTCATTAGACACATGAGAAGTGAGTTGCATTCATCAACTTCACTTAGATGTAATTTTTCTGAGTAATCAAGAAAACTTGCGCCCGATGTTTTGTTGTCTGCTCCTTCTGTGTTTAATCTTTTGAGAAATCCTTCTGCACGTATCTAAGTCCATAGCTAATCTATCTATGGCTAGAATTTGAGAGACTAATTTTGATCAGGTTGAGAGAATTTAGTTTAGGAACATTCATATGTGAAGATGGTCTGAGAATCGACAAAACTGGCGCAGATTTCATGTTCAGTGAAATGAACATTACTCATTGTGTGGTGTAAAGTTTTACACAAGTGAGGGCTTAAAATCTAAGTTGGAAGGTAAGCCATCTATGGCTAAAAGATCTTGATCAAACGGGTTCGACATTGGGAGAACTGTAGCTAAGAAGTTGCAGGTGTCAAAGTCACCATTACAGATAAGCTGTTTCAGACATAGGTAAAGTGTTTCACACATTTCTCAGTGTGTACTCAATCATTTTGAGAAATTTAACTTGGAAAGGTTGCGCAATCTCTAGGAGAAGTATTGTACAAAGTTTTATCAAAAACTTTACAGGATTGATTAGTCAATGAGTGATTAATCTACAGCAGACTTTTCAGAAAAGTGATTTCTTCACAGTTAGTCAAAATCTTGGTAATGTGAAAGTATATTTTCAAAATTAGGAGGAGTCCAAAGTTATTCTTGGTCTAGAGGTGGTCTAATACCAAGGATAGCTTGTTCTTTTGGAGATTAACACTCTCCATCAGTGGTATCAGAGCAGGTTGTGTCAAAATTGAAGTGAAGAAGACTCCGACTACTACAGAAATACAAACCTTTACATCTTGAAGGTGCAAAAGGATAAAGGTTGAAGAAAACTTGAAGGTAGATACATTGAAGCTATCAAAAGGATCAGAAGGAGCGAGATTCAAATTCAAGGTACATTTATTTCTCATAAAGATTAAAGAGTTGACAATACAGGTAAAGAAATAATGGGAGATAGTCTCCAAATTGAAAAGTTGGATAGAGAGAACTATCCAGCTTGGTCTATGAGGATGGAAGCTCATCTTATGAGCAAAGATCTGATAGGATACATCACAGGAGATGAAGAAAAGCCAGAATTCGGAGATCCTAGTGTTCCAACTAGGGAGGAGCTTGCAGACTTGAAGAATTGGATGAAGAAGGATGCTCAAGCAAGAAGCATAATCTACATGGCAGTCAATGACTATTTACTTCCTCACATTAGAGGACTTGAAAGTGCATGTGACATTTGGAATGCTTTGGATGAGCATTTCCAAAACACAACCAAATCAAGGAAGGCTTCACTATCGGGAGAATTTACTACCTTCAAGAAGAAGGCCTCACAGTCAATTTCTGATTATGTGACAAAGATGAAGGACATTGCAGATTCTCTAGGTGCAGTGGATGAAGATATTGAAGAAGACAAATTCTCACAGGGCTAAGAGGAGATGAGAAGTGGAAGCCTTTCATTTTATCTACAGAACTTTCATTAGATCACTTTACTCCTGATTTGAATCAATTGTTAGGTCATATGCTAACTTTTGAGAATGATATCAAAGGAGATGTTGATAAGAGTGCAGGTCATGCAATGTACTCTAAAGACAAGAAGAAAGCTAACAAAGGGAAGCAACAATCAGGTGAAGAAGAAGGTACTTCAAACCAAGCAAATTTCATAAGAGGAAAAGGAAATGGCAGAAGTAGAGGAAGAGGCAGAAACAACAAAGATAATGCAAGAGCTTGTGGATATGTGGTAAGACCAATCATCTATCTCATGATTGTTGGCACAATAATCAAAATAATAGTAATTATCAGAATTTTAATCAAAGAGCAAGAGGTGGTAGATTTCAGAGAGGAAATTTCAGAGGTAGAGGTGGTAGGAATTCTTTTGGAAGAGGTGGAGGAAGAAGCTTCCAAAATCAATCCTATAATAACACCTACTACAACTATGCATCAGATCAGAAGGAGGACTCCACTCTCATTATGAATGCAACATATGAAACCTCACATGAGGACATGAGAGTGTTTTACATTGATTCAGGATGTAGTAATCATTTAAGTGGAAATATTGCTTTGATGATTGACCTAGATCATAATGCAATTAATCATACAGTTCAGACAGGTGATAATACAAAGCATAAGGTAAAGTCAATTGGTTCAGTCAAAGCTAAGGATGGGAGCACTCTTCTGAGTAAGGTACTTTATGTTCCCACAATTCCAAAGAATTTGATTAGTGTAGGTCAAATTGTGGAAAAAGGATATGAGGTAAGGTTCACCAATGATGGAGTTTATGTTGAAGACCCTAGTCAAGGGTATAAACAGGTTGTTACAGGAAAGAAAGAAGGAAGGCTTTTCACATTGAAGGTACAAGGAAATGTTGGACATGCTATGTTCACATATGGAGAGCAAAAGGTGTCAGAATTGGATCTTTGGCACAAAAGACTTGGACACTTCAATGAAAGAGGTATTAAAGAAATGATTAACAATGATTCAGTGCTTGGGTTGCCTAACATTGCAGGTCAACACATGACATACACATGTGAGGCATGTCAATTAGGTAAGGCTCATAAGCAATCCTATTCCAAGCATGGGTTTATGTATTCAGAAAGACTTGAATTGGTGCATACAGATGTGTGGGGTCCTTCAAAGGACTTTAGTATAAATGGTTCAAGATATTATGTCATATATGTTGATGATGCTACTAGATGGATCACAATTTATGTGATTAAAGAAAAATCAGAAGTGTTTATTTAAACACTATCATGCATATGCAGAAAGGATTACAGGTCAAAAATTGAAGAGACTAAGATCAGATGGAGGGGGAGAGTATTTTTCAAATGAATTCAATGATTATTTGTGGAATGCAGGTATAAAGAGAGAGGTTACTTGCAGGTACTCTCCTCAACAAAATGGGGTAGTAGAAAGAAGAAATAGGACTCTTGTTGAGTTTGCAAGGTCCATGATGAAAGAGAAGAATTGCCCAAATTATTTGTGGGCAGAGGCTGTAAATACAGCTACATATTTGGTCAATAGATTGCCTTGTAAAGCTTTGCAAGGTATGACACCATATGAAGCTTGGTGGGGTAAGAAACCTACCTTGGATCATTGCAGAATATTTGGATGTTTGGCATATGCATATGTGCCATCTCAATTGAGGCATAAGTTGGAGCCTAAGGCAGAAAAGTATGTATTCATTGGTTATGATGATAAGCAAATGGGATACAGGTTGTGGAGTCCATCCACAAAGCAATTCCTTGTATCCAAGGATGTTACATTTGATGAGCAAGGTACTTGGTATGCAGGTAAATATAATGTACATGCAGATGATGAAGAAGTAGTGGATCAAAGGAAAGGTAAAGCAAAGATTCAATTACTTGATGAAAGTGAGAACAATGAAGTACAGGTTGAAGTTGAAGAGAGGCCAAGGTTTGATCCAGAATGTGATGAACCAGAGACTTCAAGAAGTGCAGAAGTTAGGAGGTCATCTAGGCACAAATGGCAACCTACAAGGTATAGCTATGACACCTCATTCTTGACTACTAAAGATTATGCTTATTTGGTAAAAGCAGATGAAGATCCATCTACATATGATGAAGCCAAAGGTAGGAGAAATTGGGAAGAAGCTATGCAAGGGGAGTATGATGCGTTGATAGAGAATCAGATTTGGGATCTGGTTCCTAAACCTAATAGCCAGAAAATTATTGGATGTAAGTGGGTATACAAAACAAAAAGATTTGCAGATGGAAGTGTGTCTAGATACAAAGCTAGACTTGTTGTGAAAGGGTATGCACAGACATATGGAGTGGACTATGATGAGACTTATAGTCCTGTGGCAAAAATGACAACCATCAGAACCCTCATAGCAATTGTTGCTTGCAAAGGTTGGAAGTTGTCTCAATTAGATGTTAAAAATGCTTTTTTGAATGGTTATATTTCAGATGAAGTTTACATGGAGCAACCAGATGGATTCAAAGATCAAGAGAACCCAAATTATGTGTGTAAGCTCAAGAGAGCTTTGTATGGATTAAAGCAGGCCCCAAGGGCATGGAATTATAGGCTTGTAAAATTCTTGAATGATCTTGGATTTCAAGCATCAAAGGAAGATAGTAGCTTGCTAGTCAAAGCAAGTGAAGATGGATTCATTTATGTTTGTATTTATGTTGATGACATAATACTTACAGGAACAGATGATAAAGGAATACAAATGATCACGAAGCAGATGGAAAAAGAGTTCAAAATCAGTGATTTGGGGAACCTATCATTCTTTTTGGGAATGGAGATTTCTTATACTCAACATGGAGTATATGTGACCCAAGAAAGGTATCTTAAAAATTTGCTAACCAAATTTAAAATGGAAGATTGCAGGGTTGCACCTACACCTTTGGAAGTGAACCATAAATTGTCTAGATTTGGAGGAGAAGAATTCAGAGACATGAAGCTCTATCAAAGTTTGGTTGGTAGCTTGATTTATGCTACATTAACAAGGCCTGATTTGTCATATGCAGTAGGTGTGCTTTCACAATTTATGCATTGTCCTAGAAAAGAACATTGGATTGCAGGACAAAGAGTACTTAGGTACATCAAGGGTACACTCAGAGAAGGGTTGTACTATGGATTTACTTCTGATACAAGAGTGAAGATATATAGTGATGCAGATTGGGCAGGTAATGTGGATGATAGAAGATCAACACATGGATACTTGTGCTATGTAGGAGACAAATTGATTTCATTGTGTTCTAAGAAGCAACATACAGTTGCTTTGTCATCTACAGAAGCAGAATATAAAGGTATGGTGGAAGCTACAAAGGAGGTAATATGGCTAAAGACACTTATGAAGGTTTTTGATGTGGTTCAAGGTACTCCTATTGTTTGTGGAGACAACATGAGTTCTCTATACTTGGTAGCTAATCCTGTGTTTCATGCTAGAACTAAGCATATTGAAATACAGTATCATTTTCTGAGAGAGAAGGTCATTGATAAGGAGATTGAAGTCATACACACTCCTACAAAAGATCAACTTGCAGATATGATGACAAAGAGTCTAGATGGACCAAAGCTACAAAGATTCAAGGATATGGCAGGAATCAAGAAGATAGAGAAGAACCTCAATTAATGATTGAGGGGGAGCTGTTGGTGCATGACAATCATCAATTGAAGGATTATGAAGAAATGAAGTCAAGGAGTCAAGAAGAGAACAAATTCAGAAGGTTGAAGGAAGGACATATTCAGAAATCCAAAGATATGTACACATATGTACATTAGCTGACTTATACTTTTGTCTAGTCATAAACTTGTATATATTCATCTATAAATACTTTGGAAAATGTCAGGGCAAATAGAGCAGAAGGAGAATAGAGAATAGGAAGAGAGAAATCAGTTGTAGGTAGTGTCATTAGACACATGAGAAGTGAGTTGAATTCATCAACTTCACTTAGATGTAATTTTTCTGAGTAATCAAGAAAACTTGCGCCCGATGTTTTGTTGTCTGCTCCTTCTGTGTTTAATCTTTTGAGAAATCCTTCTGCACGTATCTAAGTCCATAGCTAATCTATCTATGGCTAGAATTTGAGAGACTAATTTTGATCAGGTTGAGAGAATTGAGTTTAGGAACATTCATATGTGAAGATGGTCTGAGAATCGACAAAACTGGCGCAGATTTCATGTTCAGTGAAATGAACATTACTCAGTGTGTGGTGTAAAGTTTTACACAAGTGAGGGCTTAAAATCTAAGTTGGAAGGTAAGCCATCTATGGCTAAAAGATCTTGATCAAACGGGTTCGACATTGGGAGAACTGTAGCTAAGAAGTTGTAGGTGTCAAAGTCGCCATTACAGATAAGCTGTTTCAGACATAGGTAAAGTGTTTCACACATTTCTCAATGTGTACTCAATCATTTTGAGAAATTTAACTTGGAAAGGTTGCGCAATCTCTAGGAGAAGTATTCTACAAAGTTTTATCAAAAACTTTACAGGATTGATTAGTCAATGAGTGATTAATCTGCAGCAGACTTTTCAGAAAAGTGATTTCTTCATAGTTAGTCAAAATCTTGGTAATGTGAAAGTATATTTTCAAAATTAGGAGGAGTCCAAAGTTATTCTTGGTCTAGAGGTGGTCTAATACCAAGGATAGCTTGTTCTTTTGGAGATTAACACTCTCCATCAACAAGTGTTTACATTATGAATAGAGTTCCGACTGCTGGAGTTCATCATTTGACACCATATGAGGTATGGCATGGAAGGAAACCAAGTGTAAGTCATTTGAAAGTATTTGGCTGTGTATGTTATGTACATGTACCTAGTGAGGTGAGATCTAAACTTGATGCGAAATCAGAAAACTGTATATTTATTGGTTATGCAGATACTCAAAGAGGATATAGATGCTATAATCCTCATACCAATAAGGTTGTTGTGTCAAGAGATGTAAACTTTGATGAATCACTTTCATGGTATGCAGATAAGAATTGTTTGCAGGTCATGGATGAAAATGAAGAAGGTGTGGTTGAAGGAGATGAATGCATAGTTCAGCCATCAGGAAGTTTAAATGATGAAAGGAGTGGTTTAGATGAAGAAAGAGGATCACCTTTCAATGGAAGATTAAGGCAAGAGTCACCTCCAAGTGTTAAAAGTAAAGGTAAACTCAAACTTGTTGAAGTTAATGATGAAGGAGAGGAAATTAGTGATGTATGTGAGTATGGAGAATCATCAAAGGTTCCTAATAAGAAAGGAAGAGCATCTACATTGGAGGTAAGAAGAACTTCAAGAGTAAGTAAGCAACCTCAAAGGTATACTTATGAATCTTTCATGAATACTCATTATGCTTTTATGACAAAAGTTGAGCAGGAAAATGAACCCACATGTTATGATGAGGCCAAAGGAGACGAAAAGTGGGAGAAAGCAATGAGAGAAGAAATGGAAGCACTACAGGATAACAAGACTTGGAATTTAGTTCCAAGTACACCAAAGCAAAAGGTAATTGGTTGCAAGTGGGTTTTTAAGATTAAAAGAAATAGTGATGGTAGTGTGTCTAGATATAAGGCTAGACTTGTAGCAAAAGGATATAATCAAACTCAAGGTGTGGACTATGAGGAAACATTTAGTCCAGTAGCAAATATGGCAACGGTGAGAACTTTGTTGGCTTTAGCTGCAAGTAAAAGGTGGAATATATATCAACTCGATATAAAGAATTCCTTTCTTAATGGTGAGTTAAATGAAGAAGTGTATATGTCACAACCAGATGGTTATGTGGATGCAAAATGTCCTAATCATGTATGCAAGTTAAAGAAGGCATTGTATGGTCTTAAGCAGGCACCAAGGGCATGGAATGCAAGGTTGGTAAAGTATCTTATGCTGCAAGGATACACAGCGAGTCATGCTGATCCTTCACTTTATGTAAAACATGTAGATGGCATGTGTGTCTATGTATGCATTTATGTGGATGACTTGTTGATTACAGGGAATGATGCAAAAGCAATTGATGAGATAAAAGGTAATTTGGGAAAGGAATTTAAAATTTCAGATCTTGGTTTGCTCAGATACTTTCTTGGGATTGAAATTGTGTATAGCGATGAAGGTATGTGGTTGATACAAAGAAAGTATATATATGATATGCTGAAAAGGTTTGGTATGCAGGAATGTAAATTTGTTTCTACTCCAATGGAATGTAATGTAAAGCTAAGTGCAAAGGAAGGTGATGAGTTGCATGATATGAATGTATATAGATCCATGGTAGGATCTTTGATTTATGCAACAAAAACTAGACCTGATATATGTTATGCAGTGGGAGTATTGTCATAGTTTATGCATGAACCTAGAGTACCTCATATGCATGCAGCGAAAAGAGTGCTTAGGTATTTGAAAGCAACCATGAA
This sequence comes from Ceratopteris richardii, assembly GCA_020310875.1. Classification (NCBI taxonomy): domain Eukaryota; kingdom Viridiplantae; phylum Streptophyta; class Polypodiopsida; order Polypodiales; family Pteridaceae; genus Ceratopteris; species Ceratopteris richardii. The sequence continues at coordinate 100,499,460 of CM035436.1, forward strand.
CGAAGGATTATTTTATAGTCATGATGCTGATCTAACTCTTAAAGTCTTTAGTGATGCACATTGGGCTGGAAGCAAAGATGACAGAAGATCCACAAGTGGATATGTGGTAATAGCAGGAAACAAGACATTAACATGGAGTTCAAAGAAACAGCCTACAGTTGCTTTATCTTCTACAGAGGCTGAGTATAGAGGTTTAGCATTGGCTACTACTGAGGCTATGTGGTTTAAAAAGTTGTTTCATGACTTGAATGTGCAGGTTGATGTACCACTGATATATGGGGATAACTTGAGCAGCATTCATATGACCTCAAATCCTATTTTTCATGCTAGAACAAAGCATATAGAGGTTCACTATCATTATGTTCGAGAGAAGGCCATGAACAATGAAGTGCAGGTTTCTTTTGTTGGAACAAAGGATCAACTTGCAGATATCTTCACCAAATCCTTGGATGGACCAAAGCTTCAAAGATTCAACTATATTCTTGGCATGAAGGAAATACCCTTTGAAACTTGAGGGGGAGAATGTTGCGAACATTTGTTTTATGTAGGGTACAAGTTTCAAATTATGTAAATACCTTTAGGAAGTCTTCAAATACTTCAAGAAGGCTCATATTATTCATAAAATGTAGCAAAAATACCACGTGAGTTCTAGAACAAGGTGAGTCAAATTAGTGAGTCACAAGGGAACTTCAGTGGTGTCCTAGTGGAAGGTCGATGTGGCTAGTTCTCAAAGTCCATCAATACTTTGCTTATTTGAGCACTCGAGTCATGTAATACCTCCATCCAAGTGTCTACCACGAATTTAGATGTATTATGAAGGGTTTAGATTAGTTTCCCATGCTATAAAAAGAGGAGAAAAGTCGTGATCTTGTGGGATGTCCAAGAGAGTCATATGTGTATGTCTACACTGCTGTAGTTTTGTATGCAGAGATTGCAGAGCTTGTATCTCCCTCATTATATATCTAAATTACATGTTTGATAGCTCATTGGAAAGCTCTTACTGTCTATTTTCTTCGTGTAAATTTTCATAATCATTGGATTTTTGAGCTGAGAGCAATACTCTCTGCAAATAGTGTGTGTTCTCTATTTTTTATCCCTGTTGAAGGTCTCCATTAAACCTCAAACTTGCAGAGGTCATATCTCCTTGTGTATGTATCCAAATCATGTGTTCTTTGGCTTGTTAGAAAGCTCTTTAAGTCTACTTGTATTCTGGAAAGTTTCAAAGTCATTGGAGTTGTGAGTTAAGAGTAGTAGTCTCTGCAAGTGATATGTGTCCTCAGGTTCATCTCTGTTTCAAGGTCTCCATTAAAGCTGCATATTGCAGAGGTCATAGCTCATTGTGTATTTATCCATTTGAAGTGTTCTATATCTTTTTGGAAAGCTCTTAGAGTCTAGTTTATGTGTGTGAAACAGTTTTGGAAAATTCCAAGAGAGTAAAGAGAAATTTGCTCTGCAAGAAAATTGGTTTGTGCATACAAGTTTGTGAAAAAGTCAACTAGGTCCTGTTGGGTTTCACCTACTTCTAGCTGTACTTTGGAGATCAATAAACTCCAACATTGTCCACCCGACGAAGTTTACTCCACATTTCTACCCACCTGACATAGTGCATGACACACAACCTCAACCTTACATGAAATCGATGTTAGTGCATGGTTTTGACCACCCGGCCTATTGGAGTTAGACGTCTGCGGAAGCACGCAAACAGCACAAGGAAGAAGAAGAAGCTTGGAGCACAAACACACAATACTGAATGTATTACTAGAGAATGTACAAAGATAAGTAGCCCATTAGGGCAATAGGCGTATATACAAGCCGGGGGAAAAAAACCTCCTAAAGAGGGAAAAAAGTGCCCCGGCAGTCCTAGTGTGTTCACACACATCACTACCTAAATATATCAACAAATCCCCCCTGGGAGTGATGCGGTGAACAAGGAGCTGGCACTCATGTATAAGGAAGTTCCAAGCTATGTGGAAATCACTCCACAAAAGGAAGTAAGCCCAAACCTTTGCGGAAAGCTTCAAACTTCTCCCTAGGCAGAGCCTTCGTGAAAAGGTCTGCAATGTTCTCCTGCGTGGGCACATATGCCAAGTTGATCTCCCCAGCAGAGAACCTCTCCCTGGCATAATGATAATGCACCTCAATGTGCTTAGTGCGAGCATGGAACACAGGGTTCCTCGCAACTGCCAATGCACTCTAACTGTTAGTGAAGATGGTGGTGGCAGAAGACTGGCCAACACCCAAATCAGCCATAAGGCGTCTGAGCCACACACACTCAACAATTGCTGTGAAAGCTGCCCTTTACTCAGCCTCACAACTAGAAGTGGCCATAGTAGGCTACTTCTTGCTCAACCAAGATATACATGAGCTACCAAGCATGAAGAAAAAACCACTGGTGGACACACGAGTGTCATAGAAACCAGCCCAATCAGAGTCAGAAAAAGCATGTAAATCTGGCGGTAGTGATCCCCCCTTGGGATAAAACAACCCAAGTAGCCGAGTACCACTCAAGTAGCGAAAGATGCGCTTAACCGCCTTCCAATGCGTGACTCCTGGGCAATGCATAAACCTGCTCATCTGTGAGACAGCCGAGTAATGCATAAGTAAATCAAGCATCCAACAGCCTGCTGATAGAGGATAGCATCAAATGCATCTCCAGCATCATGAAGACTCAATTGTAAACCTATCTCCATAGGAGTGGCAATAGGCTTACAGTCTTCAAGGCCAAAACGTTGCAATAATATGTCAATATATTTCATTTGACACAAAGCCATTCCACCATCAACTTGCATAAACTGAATGCCCAAGTAGTGATGCAAATGCCCCAAATCAGACATCTCAAATGAGGCATGCAAATCAGCCTTGAAATCAGCAATATGCTTCTCAATAGGACCAGTGAGCAGCATGTCATCAACATAGACAACAATGATCAGAAGCACATCATTAGCACGCTTAACATATAAGGTGCTTTCAGTTGGACTGTTCACAAAACCATGTGCAACTAGATAGGCATGTATCTTCTCGTACCAAGCACGTGGTGCTTGCTTTAAACCATATAATGCCTTCTTTAACCTGCACACCTGGTTTTCATGCCCTTTCTGCACAAAGCCATGGGGCTGAAAAACATACACTTCTTCATGCAAGTCACCATTCAGAAATGTTGTTTTAATGTCCAACTGATGTACATTCCAACCATGATGGGAAGCAAGTGCACAAATGCTCCGAACAGTAGTCATACGGCATGTAGGTGCAAAGGTCTCATCAAAATCAATGCCTCTTTCCTGCACATAACCCTTTGCAACAAGCCTAGCCTTATACCTGTCAACTGTACCATCAGGTTTACGCTTCAGCTTGTATACCCACTTAGTGCCAATGGTCTTCTTGCCAGGAGGCAAGTCACATAAAGACCATGTACCATTCTTCATTATAGCATCATATTCAGATTGCATGGAAGCCATCCAATTTTCTGAATTCTGTGCTTCATCAAAAGAAACAGGCTCATTCTCATCACAGAGACTACACGCAGCCATAACATAGCAATCTGATGCAAAGGAGGCACTATGAGAGCCTGAACGAGTACGATATGACAAATGTGCATCTAATTTGCTGTCACGCAAAGTCTGCACCAGCCATTTTGGCATAGTTTTTGCCTGCTCAATATCAGCTCTCTCATCAATAAGTGCATCATGTAAATCTGCATCAGAAATAGAATGATCTGCATCATCATATGAAACCTGCAAAGGCTGAGAAGTTGCCTCATTAGGACCAGCACTAGACTGTCCACCTGTAAAAAGAGGCATCAACGTATCATACATGTCTTTGGAGCTAACAGATGTCTCCTTAGTACATGAAAGCAATGGCTGAAAAGCATCTTCCACAAAGACAACATCACGGCTAACCAGAATGCGTTTAGTCTGTGGATGTTATAGACGATAGCCTTTACTTTCAGAACTATGCCCAACAAAAATACATTTTACTGCCTTATCATCCAATTTTCTGCGATGTTGTTCAGGCACTAATGCATATGCCAAACAACCAAAAACACGTAGATGAGCAACAGATGGCTTGCGGTCATGCCAAGCCTCATATGGAGTGATAGACTGCAGCGCTTTAGTGGGACACCTATTCAATACATATGATGCACACATGACAGCCTCAAGCCAGAAACTATGTACTAAAGCCTGACTCTTGACCATGCACCTCGCCATCTCCATGAGTGACCTGTTCTTTCGTTCAGCAACTCCATTCTGTTGAGGTGTATACGACACTATACACTGGTGTTTTATCCCACGTTCCGCCAGAAATGCATTAAAATCAGAAGACATATATTCCCCCCCTCGATCAGAACAGAGGGTGCCCATTTTACATGTTGACAGCTTTTCAGCCAAAACCAAAAACTGTTTAAAGCACATGAACACTTCGGACTTTGCCTTCAATGGATATACCCATGCATGCCTAGAAAAATCATCAATGAAAGTCATGAAGTAAAGATAGTTTCCAAAAGAAGGTGTCTGCATAGGACCACAGACATCACTATGTACAAGCTGCAATTTCTGCGTAGCCCGAACTGAACCATCTTTTGGAAAGGAGGAACGCTGCATTTTGCCCAAAATACAGCCTTCACATACATGTTTTCCAGGTGCCTCAAGCTTGGGCAAAGAAGACACCATATCAGATTTCTGCAGTCGTAGCAAACTAGCAAAATTCAGATGACCAAAGCGTGCATGCCAAAGCTTTGCATCTGAGATAGCCTGAGAATCATGAACTGCACATGCCGAATCATTCACAGATCTTTCATAGTCTATGAGCTTATACAGCCCACGACATAAAATGCCAGAAGCAATAATAACATCGCCATTTGACAGATCATGAACTGTACATCTGTCATCAACAAATTTCACAACCAAGCCAATCTTGGCTAATGCAAAAACTGATAACAGATTCTTCTTGATCCCTGGCATAAATAGAGCATCTAACAAGGTGAAAGAACTACCATCAGCAGTAGTCAGAATGATCTTACCAACTCCCATAACAGGATAAGAGGAGTTGTTGGCGCATGTGACAGTATTCCCTGTAGGGGCAGGCTCGAGTGAAGAGAAGAAACTGCGTTGGGAGGTAATATGTTTGGTCGCCCCACTGTCAAAGTACCAAACATCTGAGTCCACTACAGACATGCACTGCTCATGAGAAGATGGGTCAAAACTGCAAACAGTAGTAAACGCCCATTCTTCTTCCTGCATAAGATTAGCAGACTCTGTTTTTTGTGTAGAGGCTTCTGCAACAACCATTCCAGCCTCCTTTTTCTTTGCCTCTTTTGCAGCCAGTTTTGGACAGTTCTTTATGATATGATCATTCCCTTTACAGTACTTGCAAAACAATTTCTGCTTTTTTTATTTCTTCTCGTCTTTATCCTGGTTCTTCGAATGTGCAGAATTTGCAGATTTCTGCTTACTAGTAGAAGAGCTCCATTTTCCTTTGCCCTTCTGACTAGCCAGGAAAGCTTAATCTGCAACACGTATAATGGACCTGTTCTGCCTAGACTAATCTTCCTGCAACAGAACAGAGACTAACTCCTCAAATGATAAGGCATTCGGATTGCCTTTCATCATCAACCAAAGAGTAGAAGCAAAACTCTGATATGAATCAGGAAGACCATTCAGAACGGTCTGCACAAGTGAGCTATCTGGTATAACCTCATCAGCAGAAATCAACTGTTCCTTCAAATCTTTGATCTTCGTTAGGAAACTATCCATAGAATCACCTTCATTCATGTGCTCACTCTCCAACTGTTTTCGGAGGTAAGCAACACGAGCCTCATTCCTAGCTTGGTACAATGTGGTAAGTGTATCCCAAGCATCCCTAGCTGTTCTGCAAGAGCGAATATGAGGAATAATGGCACGTTTGACAGACAAGGCTATCAATGCATGTGCCTCGGCATCTCTGCCATCCCAACGAATTTGCTCTGTAGTAGGTGCAACAAAAACAGCAGCACAAACAGGAATCTGCGGAATATCATCTTCGACACCATCTTCATCAGCTCCAGCACCTGTATTTGTAGTACCTGTCGTTACAGGTGTAACAGGACGTCTTTCAACACCCTGCATAATGTTCCACAATCCTCTTGCAACCAAAACATGTCGCATCATATAAGCCCATAATGGGTAGTTGGTACCATCCAACTTATCCTCAACAGTCAACATACGGAATACATCACTGCTTTTAGCCATGGTCGGTGACTAAAATACCTTGATGCAAAAAATTGACTGTATCTCAAAAAGTTGAACAGAACTGCCCAGACGAGTTCTGCTAGACCTGTAGCAGACTTTGAGACGCTTAAACTGGCGAACAGAAACTGGTATATACCTTTGGCACAAAAAGACCAAATAGCCTGCACAAGCGCTGCGATAGTGCGTTCGGAGGCCGAAACGAGCTCAGATCGCAATTTCGGCAGCACAGAGTGAAGCCGTTTTGATCTCGGAAACACACTGAGTATGATCACCAAAATTCGTGAGATTCTGAGACTACAACCGGAGGAGTGTCGACGGCGCCCTAGATGAAGCGATGACTCGCTCTGATACCAATTGTTGGAGTTAGACGTCTGCGGAAGCACGCAAATAGCACAAGGAAGAAGACGAAGCTTGGAGCACAAACACACAATACTGAATGTATTACTAGAGAATGTACAAAGATAAGTAGCCCATTAGGGCAATAGGCGTATATACAAGCCGGGGGGAAAAAAACCTCCTAAAGAGGGAAAAAAGTGCCCCGGTAGTCCTAGTGTGTTCACACACATCACTACCTAAATATATCAACACGGCCAAAGTGACTCCACCTGCCTATGGACCCATATAGGTGCATAGATGTTGGAGTTTGAGGTCTGTGGAAGCACGTGAAACTTGGAGCACAAAACACAATACTGAATGTATTACCACTAGAGTGTACAAAGATAAGTGACCCATTAGGACTACAGGCATATATAGAAGCTGGGGCGAAAAAGACTCCTAAAGAGGGAAAAAAAGCCATGGTGATCCTAGTATATTCACACACATCAGTACCTAAATATATCAACAAATCCCCCCTAGGAGTGATGTGGTGAACAAGGACCTAACACTCATGTTTAAGGAAGTGCCAAGCTATGTGGAACCAATCCACAAAAGGAAGTAAGCCCAAAGCTTTGCGGAAAGCTTCAAACTTCTCCATAAGTAGAGCCTTTGTGAAAAGATCTGCAATGTTCTCTTATGTGGGCACATATGCTAAATTGATCTCTCCAGCAGAGAACCTCTCCCGGACATAATGATAGCGCATCCCAATGTGCTTATTTGGAGCATGGAACAGAGGGTTCCTCGCAACTACCAATGTGCTCTGACTATTAGTGATGATGGTGGTGGTAGAAGACTGACCAATACCTAAATTAGCCAAAAAGCATCTAAGCCACACACTCAACAATTGCTATGAAAGCTACCCTATACTCAACTTCACAATTGGAAGTGGCCACAGTAGGCTGCTTCTTGCTCAACCAAGATATGCATGACCTACCAAGCATGAAGCAATAACCATTGGTGGACACATGAGTGTCATAGCAACTAGCCTAGTTAGAGTTAGAAAAAGCACATAAATCTGGTGGTAGTGATCTCCCCCTGGGATAAAACAATCCAAGTAGTGGGGTACCACTCAAGTAGCAAAAGATGCACTTAATCACATGCCAATGCTTGACACCTAGGCAATGCATAAATCTGCTCATCTATGTGACAACAAACTGAATATATGACTGAATAATGCATAAGTAAATCAAGCATACAACAGTTTGTTGATAGAGAACAACATCAAATGCATCTCAAGCATCATGAAGACTCAACCCTAAACCTATCTCCATAGGAGTGGCAATGGGCTTACAATCTTCAAGGCCAAAATGTTGCAATAATGTGTCAATATATTTTGACTGACACAAAGCTATTCCGTCATCAACTTGCATAAACTAAATGCCCAAATAATGATGCAAATGCCCCAAATCTGACATCTCAAATGAGGCATGTAGATCAGCCTTGAAATCAACAATATGCTTCTCATGAGGACTAGTGAGCAACATGTCATCAACATACAAAACAATGATCTGAAGCACATAATTTGCATGCTTAACATATAAGGTGCTCTCAATTGGACTGTTCTCAAAACCATGTGCAATCAAATAGGAATGTAGCTTTTCATACCAAGCACGTGGTGCTTGCTTCAAACATATAATTCCTTTTTCAGTCTGCATACTTGGTATTCATGCCCTTTCTACACAAAGCCATTGGGCTAAAAAACATTCACTTCTTCATGCAAGTCACCATTCAGAAATGCAGTTTTAATGTCCAACTGATGTACATTCCAACCATGATGAGCACAAGTGCACATATTTTATGAACAGGAGTCATTTGGCATGTAGGTGCAAAGGTCATCAAAATCAATGCCTCTTTCTTGCGCATAACCCTTTGCAACAAGCCTAGCCTTATACCTATCAACTATTCCATCAGGCTTACACTTCAGCTTGTATACCCATAGTGTCAATGGCCTTCTTGCCAGGAGGCAAGTCACATAAAGATCAGGTACCATTTTTCATGATAGCATCATATTTTGATTGCATAGCAACCATCCAATTTTTAGAGTTTTGTGCTTCATCAAACGTAACAGGCTCATTCTCATCATAGAGATTAGAGGAAGCCATAGCATAGAAATGTGATGCTAAAGAGGCACTAAGAGAGCTTGATCTAGTAGGATATGACAGAGGTTCATCTAATTTGCTATCACGCAAAGTTTGCACCAACCATTTTGGCATAGTTTTTGCCTCCTCAATATCAGCTCTCTCATCAACAAGTGCATCATGTAAATCTGCATAAGAAATGGAATGATCTGCATCATCACATGAAATCTGTAAAGGTTGAGAAGTTGCCTCATTAGGACAAGCACTAGACTGTCCACCTATACAAAGAGGTATCAAAGTGTCATACATGTCTGTGGAGCTAACATATGTCTCCTTAATACATGAAAGTAATGGTTGAATAAAATCTTCCACAAAAACATCTTGGATAACCGAAATGCATTTAGTCCATGGATGATATAGATGATAGCCTTTGCTTTCAGAACTCTACCCAACAAAAATACATTTCACTGCTTTATCATCCAATTTCCTGTGTTGTTGTCTAGGTACTAATGCATATGCTAGGCAACCAAAAACATGCAGGTGAGCAATAGATGGCTTGCCACCATGCCAAGCCTCATATGGAGTGATAGACTGCAATGCTTTAGTGGGATACCCGTTCAGTACATATGCCACACACATAAGAGCCTCAAGTGAGAAACTATGTGGTAAAGCCTGACTCTTGGCCATACACCTTACCATCTACATGAGTGAGTTGTTCTTCCGTTGAATAACTCCATATTGTTGAGAAGTATATGCACTATAGGCTGATGTTTTATCCCACATTCAGCCAAAAATGCATTAAAGTCAGAAGACATATGTTCCTATCGTCGATCAAAATGGAGCGTGCCCATTTTACATGCTGATAAATTTTCAACCAAAACCAAAAACTGTTTGAAGCACATAAACACTTTCGACTTTGCTTTCAATGGATATACCCATGCATGCATGGAAAAATCATTGATGAAAGTCACGAAGTACAAATAGTTCCCAAAGGAGGGTGTCTGCATAGGACCACAGACATCACTATGAACAAGCTGCAATTTATGAGTAGCTCAAACTGAACCATCTTTTGGGAACGTGGAATGCTGCATTTTGCCCAAAATACGACCTTTACAAGCATGTTTACTAGGTGCCTCAAGTTTGGGTAGAGAGAACATAATTTCAGATTTCTACAGGCATAGCAAATAACAAAATTCAGATGATCAAAACATGCATGCCAAAGCTTTTCATCTAACATAGCCTAAGAATCATGTACTATACATGTTGAATCTTTCATAGATTTTTCATTGTCTATGAGCTTATACAACCCATGACATAAAATGCTAGAAACAATAATGACATTGCCATTTGACAGATCATGAACTGTACATCTATCATCAACAAATTTCACGACCAAGCCAATCTTGGCTAAAGCTGAAATTGATAACAAATTCTTCTTGATCCCTGGTAGAAATAAAACATCCGACGGTGTAAAAGAACTACCATTAGCCAAAATGATCTTACCAACTCAGTTGACATGATAAGAAGAGTTGTTGGTGCATGTGACAATATTCCCTGTAGGGGTAGGCTTGAGTGAAGTGATGAAACTGCACTACGAGGTAATAGTTTGGTTGCCCCACTATCAAAGTACCAAACATTTGAGTCTACTGCATACATACATTGTTCATGAGAAGATGGTTCATAACTGCAAACAGTGGTAAATGCCCATTCTTCATTCTGCACAAGATTAGCAGACTCTGTTTTCGGAGTAGAAGCTTTTGCAACAACCATTCTAGCCTCTTTCTTCCTTGCCTCTTTAGCAGCAAGTTTTGGATAACTCTTTATGACATGATCATTTCCTTTATAGTATTTGCAAAACAATTTTTGCTTTTCTATTTTATTCTCATGTCTATCATCCTTCTTTGATTGTGCAGAATTAGCAGATTTTTGCTTACTAGTAGAAGAGTTGTGTTTACCTTTGCCCTTCGGACTAGCCAAGAAAGCTTGATCTACAACATGCATTATGGATCTGTTCTACCTAGAATCTCTTTTGATTGATTCTCTTTTGGACTCCACTACTTGCTGAAGTAAATGCTTCCATTTTTCTTTTTTGTATTTTCCTTCTAATTGAAGAAAATCCTTTTTGCAAAAATATATACGACCTTACTTCTTTATTTTTAACAACACATACACACACACAATGAAGAGACAAGCAAGGCACAATGGAAGGTAGTAAATCAACTCTATTACTCAAGAACACTCTTACAAGCTGAAAATAGCTCTAAGCTCTTCTCTAATCAAACAAGCTAACCTCAAAAATGAGCTCTGTAGCTCTATTTATAGTTTTTAGACTAGTTTTGACCGGTTTCACATCTAGTGACCGGCATAGTTAAAAAATAGGTTCTAGATGCTATTTGAAAGAGTAAACGGTGTCTAAAAATAACCAAAATTGGTGGGCTCGTTCTACCTAAGCTCCTCAAGCTCGAGGACTCCTCGGCTTGCAAAAAATGGAGCATATGATTACAAAAAGGGGTTTTTCTATGTTACGTATGGCAGATGAGTGATGAAAATCACTATTGGAGGTTTTTGAAAAGTATTTTAAAACATATTTGTTTGAAAAAATGATCCGATTGGCTCCCGGCTACTTCGTTGTGCTCTGTCTTCACATGCTTCTGCGTCTTCTATGCCTCTGGCTATCGTCAACACCCCCCCTCCCTCTCACTTCTGTCGTCCTCGACAGAACCTTGTTGTGAGGTCTGCCGGATATAATTCTATAGTAGGTCATGAGCGAGGGTGTGTTTTGAAATGCGGATACATCTGGCAAGATCGGCTTCAAACTTCTCCCAATCGATGGGTTGAGGTTCCTCTGGTGGCGGGAGTCTGTAATGTGTTGAGTATACCAGTTGTTCATAGGCAAATAATTATAGTAGATGGGTAGGTCTGCTTATGAACACTTCTGAGTGATACGTGAACATTTCTTCAAAGGTCTGCTTATAGCATGCCGGTAAGTACTTGATTTGACAGTGCCAGGCATAACACACTCGGAGCGATGGTGTCGTGCTCATGTCATAAGCCAAATCTTGGTTGCCATGCTCGAAACCGGGGGTGTTCACATGTGGTGCTTTGACGCAATGGAAGACTTTGAATACCATCTGCATCATGTCAAAGATTTGACAGTCATATGCGCTACTACATCGTCCATATGTTTTAAGCGGGGGAGCCAGTGGCGAATCATGGCCATCATATAGCCTACTGTGGGTGGTCTTGTGGGTGGAGTGAAGTACGGGTAATTGAGCCAATCTCGGCATTGCTTGTTGTTCTGTACTTTAATGGCAAATGCCTTCTAGGAGCGGCGATGTGGCATGGGTCCCCAACATGGGTTGTACTTCAAGTGGAGTGGTGCCCTGGTCCAAGTGCTCATCATCTCGGGATATGCCTATAATAAATATTGGTGCCAAGTAGGTTGATATATTTCTCCTTGCTGTGCGTCCATCGGCAAGTCTTCAGGCTCAAATTGAGTTGCATGGGAAGGCTTCTTGCCTGTTTCCTTTTTGATGGCGAGCTGATATTTGCCATTAACATAAAATACGGCTTATATTGTAGCTCATGCCCAGATATGTATCTACGAGGGGCCAAATGAGCAAAGTATGGGGATTGTAAAATTCGTTCTTCAATCATTTCCATTGCATGTAACTGTGCTTCTACCCATGCTGAGTGGGTTCTTCTAAGTTCTTCAATCATCTTCATCCATGCAGGAGTGGGAAGTTCAAAAGTCATCTGGCCTTCGGTCGTGACTGGTCCGCCTAGGATGGGTTGGGGTTCATATGCTTCTTCAAAAGTTTCCTCCACCGGAATAGTCACTGTTTCTTCCTCTGGTGGTAGTTCCGGTGGGGAGTCTGGCCTGGGGGGTGCTTCATACTGCTATCTGTGATTGAAGAGTTAATACTTGGGCCCATAATGCGTTGAGTTCCTTGATGATTTCAAGAGATGGGTCCGCAGGAGCTGGTAGTCCTTGCTGTATAGGTGCTCTTAATTAGAGCGATTTGTGGTCTTCTTTGAGCTTCTAGAACTCCTCGTTCATGCTGTCGTATTCATCTAGAAATCTAACATGATCATCTAGTAACATTTTCATAGATTCTGAAGGAACAGATTTGAAGCGACTGGGACTCAACGGTTGGTCTGGTTGATCTAGAGCAACTTCCAAATTCTCTCTGTTCTATTCCTCTAGACGTTGATTTTCTTCTTTAGCTGCTGCCAAGTGGTGTCTGAGTAGTCCCATGTTCCTAGTAAGTGTCGCATTGCGAATAGTCGATGCCCTTAAAAAGTTGTCTATGTCATTGATGGCCTCTTTTGTCTTTTCTTCACTTTCTAGTTCAAGTTTATGATATGCCTCTCGTAGCTCTTGGTAGCGGGTATTTAGTGAGGCATTCTCAATAGACAGCGAATTGAGCTGCGACTGTAAATCATTCGTTGTCTGTTGTAGTGTCCGGTAATTATTGCCAAGAGATGCAAACTCATCTCTTACTTGTGTCATGCAGGTGAACATCTGACGGAATGCAGTGTCGATGGTGGGAGATAAAATTAATGGTGTAGTGAATGTAGATGCAGTGTGTGTGGGTGGCGATGCAAGGGGGAAGGGAAATGGGGGTGGGAGAGTGGATGCTATGGTGATTGTGGAAAATTGTGATGTGCCTATGTGTGGTGGTGAAATGAATGAAGAGAGTGGTGGTGCAGTGGGAGGTGATATATCCATGTCACTAGATGTGGTGTCGAGTGCGGTGACTGTGAATAATGGAGTGATAGTGGGTGAGTGCATGCGTGTAAATATAGGGTTTACAAAGGTCAAAGAGTAATTTACAGAGGGGGTCTCTTGTACTCCTTGGTGGAAAGGGGAAAGCAAAAATAGGGTGGGTCGGGGAGGTGATACAAGGGAGAAGGTCAACGGGGGTAGAAATGGAAAAAGGGGTCTTGGAGGTGTGGGGAAGGATGGGAAGGATGGATGGAGAAATGGACTGGAGAAAAAAGTAGACTAGGCTGAGTGGGTGTGGATAGGGTGAGAGGAATGGAGGTGACAAAGGGTTCTTCTATGGCAATATCGAAAGATGTGGATGGTCTGGGAGAGATCGGATGTACAGGGGAGATTGGAGAGATGGGAGGTGAAAGAGGAGCGGTTGGGGTGGTGGGTACTTGGTCACAGCAGTGGTATGTACAGTGGTAGTGCGGGGCGGGGAGTCGACAAGGATAGTTTCTTCGGCCACAGATCTTTCAAGAATTAGGCGTGCTTCCCTGGCCTGTTGGGATGACTGAGCACCTATCGGTACACAAATGTATTCACCCGGTTTTGATAGTAAACGTACTCGTCAGGGGCCAAACTACAGAAGTGGTTTTCTCTGCAAATATCTTAATGATTCATTAGATCCCATTGATTTAACAAGTTCCCTAAAGCCTTTGATGTATAATTCTTTGAAACCGCCTATGACGATTTCTTGTTCTATAAGTGTCTAGCTTTCTTCCTCCGATAACTTCTTACGCACCCAAACTTTTTCCATGGTGCGATATAACTTCTTGATTGCCAAGGTGTATGCCGCAGCTTCAAATGTTTCGTCTTCGTGCGTGCTGGTGTCACCTTGGGTGTCGGTTTGTTGTCCTTGTTCATTTGTCTGCACATTCTCTTGGGAGTCATGAGTGCCTTGGCTGGCTTCATCATCTCCCTCGTCATCATCTGTTTCTGTTCTTTCTTCTTCTGAGCTAGATACTACTTGTCCTTGTTGTTGATCCGGGGGAGTGGTCGGGTAGCTTGGACGTTCATATTCTTGAGAAAAGAGTTGTCCTTTTGAAAATTGAAATTCACTTGAAAACACATCCTGCATCTCGAAATCGAATGTTGTGTCCGTTGGTTCTGCTTCCAAGTTGGGTATCAGAAAAGAAAATGCTTCTGCACCAATAGTGGTGGGAACTTCTGCTGCAGTGGTGGTAGGTTCCTGAACTGATGTTGGTTGTGAGGTAATCACACTAGTAGTGCCTTCTGTAATGATAGGTCGTGATAATCATATGCGAATAGGTTGTACAGTTACAGGGGCCTCCATCAGAGACTATTCCGGAGAGGGTTGCGGTGATGGTGATTCCGGAACTTGTAGGTATGGAATGGTTCCTCTCATGCGCTTTCCTTCTCGTCCTTTGCTAGCCTTCCTAGCTTTCTTTGTTGTCCCTTTGAACGATTTCAACTCCTCACTTGTCATTGCACGCTCGATTTGCAAGTGGTATGCCAAACACATATATACAATTCTCGTAAGAGCACAGCATCCATGTATTACCTTTTTTCTTTCCCATCTATGTTGTGCTAAGTATAGTTGATCAATGACCCAGCTTACAAGATCAACTATCTGGGGTCCAATACAAGACAAATATAGTCCAAACCAGATGCGCTTGTGCGGCATGGTGAATCGATCCTGAGCAGCGAATGCAAAATATTGCATACATATCCTCAATGGTTTAGAGAGCTCAGGTGTGATCGTTGAAATATCTTCCCACTTGATGACATCTCCACGTTTCATTGGCTTCCAACACTTGCGAAACCTACCCATTAGGAAGTGCTCCATTTTGTACTATTAATCTAGGCCAGTCCGTAGTAAGTGTGGAAGGATGGGCACCGCAGGGTATCTTGCTCATGTGGCTGCTGATGCAGTCCACCTGTCCGTTGATGTAACCCACCTAACCTGCAATGGTCCCCATTTGTCCACTGCTGGAAGACCAAGAGAAAATCTGTTGACGTCCTTTTTTCTGGCCCCTATCCATCGGCAAGCTCTCATGGGTTGACTTTGGAAGGTTCATGCTTAGCCGAGGGATTTGGCCAAATATCTTTCGGTCCTCTATCGCAAGCGTATCGTAGGGTCTAGGGTTACATACCTCAAGCGGAGTGTTGTTAGGGAAGTCAAGTGATATCACTCGCTGCTAATCTAAGGTCCCAATCTGCAAGGAGCCTTGTCTAAGCTTTAGGTCCACTGAGTGATCGTATAGCCAATCTTGGCCAAGGATTAGGGGTTCTATCAGGTCCTCGTCATGGCACACTAGTAGCTTCGCTGTCATGGTCACATCATGTATGAGGATAGGAAGGTCCATTTCACCCATGCAAGGGGTTTCCATACCTCCTAGCCCTATGAGATATGCCTCAATTGGCCGCATTTCTATTCCTAAGTCCTTATAGTGGGACCATCTAATCGCACTAGTTGCAACACCTGAGTCAATTAAAGCCCTGAGCTCTTGGCAAGGGTTGTCGTGCTCTAGCCTGACTGTAATGAATGGTCTCTGATCCACTATGCTAGGATGAGTACTTGACTTTGCTTGACACATGGCCATGGGGTATCTAGGTGTTTTTTCCCGCTGGCTATAATGTTCTCTCCCTAGTCTTTGTCTTCTTAACTTCATGCGCTTAATGCGTTCTATAGCTTCTGCCTGAGCTTCAGCACGTATCCTATTTTCTTCCTCCTTACGCTTCTTTGCCAACGTGAGTCATCTAAGCATATCCTCAGTAAGAAGTTCCTTATATAACTTGACTCTATAGCCACTAATGTAATTAGGCATTATGTCTCCTTCTAAGGTGGCTAATTATACCGCTCCACTTGTCGAGAGTTTGTTAATGATCATAGGTCCATAACCTCACTTTTCTAGTTTCTGTGGGTGTTGTTTCAGCGTATATACTAGGACTAAATATCCTTCTTTTAAGCCTTTATCTTTCACATGTGCATCGAAATAGGCTTTTTGTCGCTTCTTTGCTGCATATATACCTGTTGCTTCTTTCAGCCTGGTTTCTCCTAATCGTTCCAAGTCCATTACTCTTGCTGATAATTCATGCCCGGTCCACTGATATTCCAGTGCAAGGGTCGCTATCAAGAAGTCCAAAGCAAGCACATCATTCTGACCAAAAACCATCTAAAAGGGAGTTGCATTGAGTACAGTCTTGTAGGCCACTCGATATGCCCAAACAGCGTGGTGTAACTGTTTGTCCCATGAACGTTTGTTGTTCACGAGTTTCGTCAGTACCTTACAAAGGATCTTGTTAGTGCTTTCAGCCTGACCATTGGCCTGAGGATGATATGGTGCAGATTTCTTGTGAATCACCATAAAATCCTGTCAATGACTTGGTTTAGAAAGTGAGTTCCTCGATCGCTCACTAACTCTATAGGCAATCCATATCTTGTAAAGGCATTTTCAAATAAGAATTTTGCAGTCCTGTGTGCATCATTCTTTTTTGTGGCTTTTGCCTCTACCCATTTGGTAAGATAATCTGTCGCAACAATAATGTATTGAGCATGTGTACCTTTTGCAAGGGGGTTGATAGGTCCTACAAAGTCTATACCCCACTTAGAAAATGCACGTCCTCCCATCATGGGTTCAATGGCATTTCATCTCTACGAGTAGGAAATTGAGTTCTTTGGCACACATCACATCTCTTTACATAGGTATGTGCATCCATGTGAAGAGTGGGCCACCATAATCCTGCAAAGAGGATGGCTTTGATTATCCTATCGGGGTCAAAATGACCTCCTGCAACACCTTGGTGTGCAGTCTCTAGTACGCTAAAATAATCGCTTTCATGAACACATTGTCTTAAGTATTCATCTCGCCCTCGTTTGTATAGATTGTCGCTGATAAGTGAATAGTCCTGAGCTTCCTGCTCTAGACTTCGTTGTCATGCTAAGGTCATTCCTTGAGGGAATGTTTTCATCCTCAAGTATGTCACTAAAGGTTCACTCCATTCTGGTGTGAGAGACATGTGATATAATGTAGCATGTTCTACTGGTGGTCTTTCACAACAAACAGGGCATTCTTTACACAACTTGTAGACATCTGCTTCCATAGAAGGCCAATAGACTCCTAGTCTATGCAGAGTCTGCAATGTACAATGTTTTGAGTGATGTTTCTTTAATGCACCTACATGTGCTAATTGCAACCAATTCGCATGTTCTGATTCATCTACACAACAAGCAAGAATCTTGTGATTATCCTATTTATATATACTTCCTGCTATTATTTGATATCTCTGAGACTTGGTAATCTCTCCTTCCTTGATCCTTATCCTAGGATTCTTGGGTCCATATGTGAGAATAGGGACTATCAACTTAGCCCATTCTAGTGCTATCTCAAGGTTAAACAAATATGCATCGGGTAATTCATCCACTATCCCTTGAGGAGCTTCTCCTCAGGTTAGTCTCGAGAGGTGGCCAGCTCTGAGATGTGTCTTTCCTTTCCTGACTACTACAAAATCATACTCCATGAGTAATAGAAACCAATGTATTAATCATCCTGTGTTACATGGCTTATTGACTAAGTACAATAATGCTTGATGATCTGTAAAGAACTTGAACTTGTTTGCCAACAAATAATGCCTGAATTTCTTTACTGCGTAGATCATTCCTAATCCTTCTCATTCCGTAGTGGTGTAATTTCTTTCTGCTGCATTCAACTATCTGCTCGCATAAGCTATGGGGAGATCTATATTACCTTCATTTGTAGGTTGTGCTAACACACATCCTATGGCATAGTTGGATGCATCCACATGTACATGGAATGGCTTGCTCCAAGCCGGGGTTGTCAATATAGGTGCTAAGCACAAACGTCATTTAAGTTCATTGAATGAGTTCTCACACTCATCTATCCATTCAAACTTGGTTAAAAGAGAGTACAATGGCTTGGCTATGATTGCATGCATGTGTATGAATCGTCTGTAATAACCACAATGACCCATAAGTACCTGTACCTCTTTTACGTTATTTGGTCTAGGTAGATGGGCAATTACCTTCACTTTTTCTTCATCCGTAGAGATTCCATTCTTTGACACAATGTGTCCTAGAATTTTGCCTTGTCTGACCATGAAAACGCATTTGTCCGGGTTCAAACAAACCTGATATTCTCGACATTTGTCAAATACTTGTCTTAATTCTAGGATATGTGTCTGCCTAATATTCAAATGAGCACATATGTCATCGACATAAACTTCCAAATTCTTGCGTAAGAATTCCTTAAAAACATGACACATAAGTTGCTGGAAAGTGGTGGGTGCATTTGTTAGGCCAAATGGCATCACACGAAATGCAAATATGCCCCATTCTGTGGCAAAATCCGTCTTGTGTTGATCTTCTGGAGCAATGGCTACTTGATTATAGCCTGAAAATCCATCAACAAAGCTGTAAAATTTCTTGCCCGCAACTCTTTCCAATAAATGTTATGTGATAGGAAGGGGATAACTATCTCTAATCATGGCAGCATTAACTTTTTTAAGGTTAATACACACATGCAATTTTCCATTCTTCTTGGGCACAACCACAATGGGGGATACCCATTCGGTATGCTCAATTTCGTAAATGAATCGTGCTTCTATCAAACGATCTATTTCTTCTTTAATCTTTGCAGCGTAGTTATCATTGCAAGTGTATGCTTTCTTAGCACGGTTCTTAGGATAGTCTTTTATGACATGTTCTTTGCCACAATCGGCACAAAAACCTTGAATGTTATAATATTGTGACTGTCCTGCTATAGGAGAATGTGGACAATCCTTTATGAAATGATCTCCTTGGCACCTAAAGCAAGGTCCTCTAGGGCCCTGTGGTCTTTGTTGTCTCAATTGGGGCCGTGGATTAGGGTTTGTGTACATCATGTTAGCGTAGTCTGGCTCCCAACTGGGTTCTAATGGTGGACTATCATATTGATATGTCTCCACATGTTTTGGTGACTATGTGTAATACGCGGGTGGACTATCTACATGAGTAGAGTCAAAACTATTTGAGTTTGGGTCACTTTCGGTGATCACGGGTGATGAAGGCACTAAAGCCCTACTTAGGTTCTCTTCTGCAGCAACATATTTGACTAAGATGACATTAGTTGGTAGGGGTGGCTGTTGAGCTAAGACAGGTTGAGGTCTATATTGAGCCTGATAAGGATAGTTCTGAGGAGGCCTATAGTAATGAGGTTGAGTGTTGTATTGGCCTTGATACCTACCTGGTTGCAGGTATGCTTGTAGGTAGTTCTATCTTACTGCTTGTTTATTGTATGGGCAGTCTTGAGCCGTATGATTTGTGTATCGTCTCTCAATTGTACAGTATTGGCCATTAGGGTTGGCTTGTGGTTGTGTTGCATTGGGACACACATTTGCCATATGATCACCACCACAGATGTAACGACGCTTGTTTGTTGTTAACCTGGGCATCTGTTTACTAGAAACTCCTAGTTTCTGGGCCCCTTTTTCTACTAGGCCCTCTATTGAACTGGACAATTTTGAAGATGCTAGAGATGAGCAATCTGAGTCTTTATAGACCTTTGAGAGTTCCAACTCATCTCCTAAGTTGTCTTCAATGTCTATGCAAATTCTTACACATTTCTCTAGCGTTTTGGGTTCCTTCAGGTATACATAGGAGCGTAGTTTAGAGCTCAACATACCATCTAAAAACAATGACACTTGCTTGGCCTGTGAGGGTAGCTTCTGCATCGAACATCTCTCGACATATTGTCTAAACCTACGACCTGCAAGTCTAACTGTTTCTTGAGGGGTCTGTTTGAAGCTATGAATCAACGAAGACGTATCATGCCTGATCCCACTTTTAGAGAATTCAGTGATGAATGACTCTAAAAAGTGATGAATATCTCTAAATTGCCTTTGTTGCAATGGTTGGAACCAAGTTAAAGAGGTATTCTTTAATGTTAGTCCAAATGCATTGTATTGTGTGAACATATCTTCTACTTGCTCTGCTCGTAGCACTTGCTTAAACTCTACAACGTGTTCATAGAGATCTCCTATCCCATCAAAGTAGTTTTTCATGGATTTTACTAACTGAGTGGGTCTTAGTATTCTAGCGTGTTCACGTGGTATAGGTAGAGGAAAATCATCTCTACCACCTGGTATTCTAGGTTCTCTTTGTCTATCCACTCTATCCGTGTCTATGGTGGTTCTATCTCTCCCTATGGGATGATTGAAACTTACTTCAGGTCTCTCTTTGTTCTTCTCTCTTTGATTCCCATGGGCTGAGGATGTTCAAGCACCCTGATGGCTTGTGTTTACGTTGGCTCGAGATGGAGGGAAGACTAAATCACCTCTCCATGTGTAGGTATTTCTTGCGTGGTCTAGTACCACAAATACTCTTTCTGAAGTTTCATCTAGGTATACAACCTTTCCAGGTGTATCCGGGTCCTTGAACTTGTAAACCATGATGGAGCCTACCTCACTAGGTTGTTCCGTTTAGTACCTCCAAAATGCTTCATCTGTCTCTTTATTTACAAACAAATCTATGCTTCTGTTATCCTGAGGGATCCACTCTGGAATTAGTACTCTTGTCAGTACAGATTTCCCTTTAGATGTCCTAGGTTCTTCTAATGGTTCTTTTCCTTGGGATTTAGCTTTCGTCTCTAACTAAATTATGCCGAACTCATTGGCATTATTTGGTTGAGTACTTAAGATGTACATCATTCCTTCCTTGTCTATATACGCATCTCTCTTGAATTTCACCACTGGACGTTCCAATCCAATGGGTTGATCAGGGTTGTGCATTTGCACCACTTGTCTTCGCAAATCATCCTCATATATGCGAGCACCTAAGCGGTTGGTTTGGAGAAATTCTAATTGAGTCCTATAGGGTCCTTCGGGTCTTTCTAAATATGCTATGTTTGACCCTCCTTCTAGTCTTTCCATGCTAAAAGCTATTTATGATTCACTCGTATCTGAGCTCAACTCGTAGGGATAACTACTATTCAATTGTTGTGCCCACGATCGTGTAGTGGTTCCTACGCTTGCTTCTGTTGGTGCAAAACAAGCCTTAACACTTGGCTTTGATTTGTGCCTTAAAGACTCAACATGAAGATTACATAAAGATCACTTAGCATTGGATATCAACATTGAAGTTTATTGCAAGAGTTTGGATTACTTTATTTCAAGGGAGAGCATAGGAACACATGCCTATGCTTAGTTACTTCTTACTTCATGTAAAAGTCAATGTGACTTCTTGTAATGGCACCTACCTTCAAAAGTCGTGGAAATTAGAAGTTATGAATGGAGAGAATATCTCCATGTGATTAGATGAGAGATTTGAGGGAGCCTATATTTGAATTTTGAAATTCAAATTCCTTCAAAACACCTATAAAAGACAATGTAAAAGTCGCGGGTTTGTTACACTCTTTCCGAGGCTAATCCAAGCAGATCATAGAGTGTGTGAGAGCTACTACTTAGCCTACACCTCTGAGTACCATTGTGCATCACTATACATGCCAATGGGAATGTACATTTGATAGTTTCAATACAAATACTTATAGTTCTTTACACTGTGTTATCTGAGTCATTCACCTCAAAATCTGTCAACTTCAACAGGGCATATCTCAAGATCTACTAAACCAAATTTGCTGATCCAAGACTCATTGGAACCAGCTCAAAGCATTCTACAACACTACAAAATTTCAAGTCATTCTATTCAGCCAATTGGGAGAAATCTCAGTCGAGGCAGACACTGGTATATTTCTGTGTTGTTCCTAAAAAATCGGGGGTGTCTCTGATTTTGCTAAAGATCATGCTCAGTGTATAGTTTGTTAATTGGAGTGATTTAACTTGCTAATGGTAGCTTGTTAAGTTAATTTAATACTCCCAGAAGGAATTAAACCAATTGCAAGTGTGCTGGACACACTGAGCTTAGGACTGAGCAGGTGTCAATACAGGAATAGAAAGTTTTTGGAGTTGTGAAGGTTCAAAATCATCTGTTTTGATTTGGTCATTACTCAATCATTTTGTAAAGCACATATATAGTTTCTTGGTGTCATTTGGAAGCTCAAGAAGTCTCCTAACCATATCTGAAGAGAAAAGAGGGCAGGTGTGAAGCAGGTCTAGCAGCACCAACTTGATCTTCTGATTGTACCCAGCCATCACATCGAACAGTGGTATCAGAGCAAACAAGGTAATCATGGGTGATGGTTTCCCTTCCTTCATTGACAAATTGGATAGAAATAACTACCAGGCTTGGTCATTGAGAATGAAGACTTATCTACAAGGGAGAAGCTTGTATGGATACATATCAGGAGATGAGGAGTTGCCCTCATTCAAAACCAGAGGCCTACCTACAAAGGATGAGCATGAGAGACTTAATCAATGGTGTGCTAAAGATGCTTTGGCAAGGTCATATCTTCTAAACTCTATCTCTGATTTCCTTCTACCTCATGTTAGGAATTGTAAGACTTCCCAAGAGACTTGGGAAACCTTGTCAACATACTTCTCATCAAGCACAAGGGCCAGAAAGAATCAGCTATGGATTGAGTTTACAACTCTTAGGAAGCAATCAAAACAATGTGTCTCAGATTTTGTCACCAAAGTCAAAGACATTGCAGATCAACTTGCAAGTGTTGGAGAAGAAATTGAAGAGGAGCAAATAGTCAGACAAGTGATCAATGGACTAAAGGCAGATGACAAGTGGGAGAGCTTTACCACTGCAATGGACTTGTACATGGACATCCAAGCACCTGATCTAACAACTCTGATTGGACAACTATTTACACATGAAGCAAAGATCACAAAGAATGGAGAGCAATCAAA
The DNA here is from genome assembly GCA_020310875.1 of Ceratopteris richardii. Taxonomy (NCBI): domain Eukaryota; kingdom Viridiplantae; phylum Streptophyta; class Polypodiopsida; order Polypodiales; family Pteridaceae; genus Ceratopteris; species Ceratopteris richardii. The sequence goes on from CM035436.1 coordinate 100,522,676, forward strand.
AGGTAACAATCCCTCTGCCCTATATACAGATAAGAAGTCTAAAGACAAAGGTAAAAGTAAGAAAGTTGATGAAGAAGGATCCACCTCCCAAGCAAACTATGCAGGGAGAGGTAGATCATCTAGAGGTAGGGGCAGAGGAGGTAAGTCAGGTAGGGGGAGACCCTATAATCAATCTCCATGCAATATTTGTGGCTTGTCTAACCATACTACAGATGAATGTTACAAGAACTACAAGAATCAAAGAGGAAGAGGTCACCAAAGAGGAGGATACTCTCAAGGCAGAGGCAGATTCAATCAATCTCAAGGCTACCATGGCTACAACAATAATTACAACAATAACTACAACAATAGCTACAATCACAATGGCAATTATCAAGGAGGATACAGGAACAGAAAGGATTACAACAATTATGCAGAGGATCAAGATGATTCCTTGTTGATTATGAACATGACATCTAAATCAGGTATCAATGATGATCATTTGTTCTATATTGATTCAGGTTGCTCCAACCATGTAGCTGGAAATGTTGCCTTACTCTTTGATTTGGAAGAACCCAAAGGCAAGCACCAAGTGCAGACAGGTGATGACACTAAACATTCAGTTGTTAAAGTAGGTAATGTCAAAACAAGTGATGGTAATCAGAATTTGCTAAGCAGAGTATTGTATGTCCCAACAATCACCAAGAATCTGATGAGTGTAGGTCAGATTGTTGAGAAAGGTCTACAGGTCAGGTTCACTCAACATGGTGCATATGTGGAGGATCCAAGACATGGATTCAGAAGGATAGCCAAGGGAGAGAAATCAGGTAGACTATTTACCTTTGAACTTGAGGATACTAAGAATATTGCCTTGTACAATTATAAGGACCAAACCCTATCAGAATGGGAGATGTGGCACAAAAGATTAGGTCACATTGGAGAGAGGACAATAAAGCAAATGAGCAGAGATCAATGTGTGCTTGGGATACCTAATGTATCCAAGCAACACATGATATACAAGTGTGGGGCTTGTCAATTTGGTAAGTCACACAGATTGCCATATACCAAAAAAGGTTTTATGCATGAAGACTACTTGGAATTGGTGCATACAGATGTTTGGGGACCAAGCAAGGAGCCATCCATATCTGGATCTAGGTACTATGTATCTTTTATTGATGACTATAGCAGATGGACTGTTTTGTACTTCATGAAACATAAAGATGAAGTATTTAATTGTTTCAAAAAGTATCTTGCATTGGTTGAGAATCAAACAGGTAGACATTTGAAGAGGCTAAGGTCTGATGGTGGTGGAGAATACTTCTCCAATGACTTTGAAGAATTCTTACAGGAAAGAGGCATCAAGAGGGAGATTACCACAAGGTACTCACCTGAACAAAATGGGGTAGCTGAAAGGAGGAATAGACTCATTGTGGAGACAGCTAGGTCTATGCTTAATGAGAAAAAACTACCAAATTATCTTTGGGCAGAGAGTGTATCTACTGCCACATACTTAATCAACAGGTTGCCATCAAAGACACTTGATGGGATGACACCCTATGAGGCTTGGCGTGGTAAGAGACCATCTCTGGATCATTGCAAGATCTTTGGGTGTGTTGCATATGTGCATATTCCCTCACAGGTAAGGGGAAAGCTAGACCCTAAGGCTGAAAAGTGTATCTTTATTGGTTATGATTTGAATCAGAAAGGATACAGGTTCTATAACCCCTCAAACAAAGGCTTCAAGGTAAGCAGAGATGTCATCTTTGATGAAAATGATTCATGGTATGAAAATGAGTGCAGGAAAGTTAACCTACCTTATGATATGGAAGAAGACTTTCCAAAGCTTATCAGGCAAGAACCAACTCAGAATGAGGACACAAGCTCAGATGATGAAGACACCATCAACATTGAAGAATTCAAAGCTTGGAAATCCAAAGGGAAGATGAAGATGAAGCAACTTGAAGATAATCCAGAATCCTCAACTCAAGCTATGAGGAGATCTTCAAGAGAGAAGAAGAAACCAATTAGGTATGGATATGATACTTCACTTGTAACCAAGCACTCTGTATATCTTGCAAAGGATATCTTGAATGAAGAACCAGGTACATATGAAGAAGCAATTACTAAACCAGAATGGAAGGAAGCAATGGATGAAGAAATGGAGGCTCTCAAGGAGAGTGATACTTGGGACTTGGTACCCAAGAAGGACTCCATGAAGGTTATAGGATCCAGATGGATCTACAAACTCAAGAGGAACTCAGATGGTACAATAAGCAGGTATAAAGCTAGGTTGGTAGCCAAGGGTTTTGCACAAACCCAAGGCATTGATTATGAGGAGACATTTTCTCCTGTGGCAAAGATGCCAACTATCAGAATTATGGTGAGTGTAGCTGCATCCAAGAATTGGAACATGTACCAATTGGATGTAAAGAATGCATTCTTGAATGGATGGATATCTGAAGAGGTCTACATGTCACAACCACCTGGCTATGAGGATCCCAATAAGGTAAATCATGTTTGTAAATTGAAGAAGGCTCTATATGGATTGAAGCAGGCACCTAGAGCATGGAACTATAGGTTGACAACCTATCTCCTAGATCAAGGATTTGTGATGAGTAAAGCAGATACTTCATTGTTTATAAAGAAGAACAATTCAGAGGTAATATACTTGTGTGTCTATGTTGATGACATCATTATTACAGGAAATGATGTTCAAGGAATTAGACACATCAAAGGTCAATGATGAAGGAATTCAAGATCAGTGATCTTGGATTATTGAAGTACTTCCTAGGACTTGAATTGGTCTACACAAATTCAGGTATATACATTACTCAGAAGAAGTACATTCAGGACATGGTCAAGAAGTTTAATTTGCAGGAAGCTAAAGTCTCAAACATTCCTATGGAGGTCAACCACAAACTCAGTGCACATGAAGGAGAAGAACTCAAGGATATTACAGGTTACCAAAGTTTGGTAGGTAGTCTTAATTATGCTACCTTAACCAGAATTGATATATCATATGGTGTTAGTGTACTTAGCCAATTTATGCATAAGCCAAGAGTACCACATTTGGAGGCAGCCAAGAAGATAGTAAAGTATCTAAAGGGAACACAAAACCATGGGTTGTACTTTCCATATTCATCAGATATTGACATCAAGGTATACTCAGATGCAGATTGGGCAGGTTGCAAGGATGACAGGAGGAGTACATCTGGTTACATATGCTTTGCAGGTGACAAACCAATTTCTTGGTCATCCAAAAAACAACCCACAGTGGCTCTATCATCTACTGAGGCAGAGTACAGAGGGCTAGCCAATGCCACTCAAGAAGCCATACGGTTAAAGCTACTATATTCAGAATTGGGCCTATACACAAGGTCACCTATCATATTTGGTGATAACACAAGTTCACTTCACCTAGCAGCTAATCCTGTGTATCATGCTAGGACAAAACACATAGAGGTTCATTACCACTATGTGAGGGAGAAATTACTTAGCAAGGAAATCCAATTATCATATGTGTCCACTAATATTCAATGTGCAGATTTGCTTACAAAAGCTTTGGATGGGAGCAAGCTATGCAGATTTAAATCCATGATTGGATTACAGGATATCATTGAAGATTAAAGATGAAGACTCAAGCAAGTGTTTGGCTTGAGGGGGAGCTGTTGGTGCAAAACAAGCCTTAACACTTGGCTTTGATTTGTGCCTTAAAGACTCAACATGAAGATTACATAAAGATCACTTAGCATTGGATATCAACATTGAAGTTTATTGCAAGAGTTTGGATTACTTTATTTCAAGGGAGAGCATAGGAACACATGCCTATGCTTAGTTACTTCTTACTTCATGTAAAAGTCAATGTGACTTCTTGTAATGGCACCTACCTTCAAAAGTCGTGGAAATTAGAAGTTATGAATGGAGAGAATATCTCCATGTGATTAGATGAGAGATTTGAGGGAGCCTATATTTGAATTTTGAAATTCAAATTCCTTCAAAACACCTATAAAAGACAATGTAAAAGTCGCGGGTTTGTTACACTCTTTCCGAGGCTAATCCAAGCAGATCATAGAGTGTGTGAGAGCTACTACTTAGCCTACACCTCTGAGTACCATTGTGCATCACTATACATGCCAATGGGAATGTACATTTGATAGTTTCAATACAAATACTTATAGTTCTTTACACTGTGTTATCTGAGTCATTCACCTCAAAATCTGTCAACTTCAACAGAGCATATCTCAAGATCTACTAAACCAAATTTGATGATCCAAGACTCATTGGAACCAGCTCAAAGCATTCTACAACACTACAAAATTTCAAGTCATTCTATTCAGCCAATTGGGAGAAATCTCAGTCGAGGCAGACACTGGTATATTTCTGTGTTGTTCCTAAAAAATCGGGGGTGTCTCTGATTTTGCTAAAGATCATGCTCAGTGTATAGTTTGTTAATTGGAGTGATTTAACTTGCTAATGGTAGCTTGTTAAGTTAATTTAATACTCCCAGAAGTAATTAAACCAATTGCAAGTGTGCTGGACACACTGAGCTTAGGACTGAGCAGGTGTCAATACAGGAATAGAAAGTTTTTGGAGTTGTGAAGGTTCAAAATCATCTGTTTTGATTTGGTCATTACTCAATCATTTTGTAAAGCACATATATAGTTTCTTGGTGTCATTTGGAAGCTCAAGAAGTCTCCTAACCATATCTGAAGAGAAAAGAGGGCAGGTGTGAAGCAGGTTTAGCAGCACCAACTTGATCTTCTGATTGTACCCAGCCATCACATCCAACAGCTTCTGATGATCTAAGGCTTCGTCGGTCTGACTTACCTATATGCTTTCCCAATCTAAGGTTCATGAATTTACTTCGCGGCACTCTCTGATCGTCAATGGTTCTTTGTTCTTTATCCTTTTTAAATTCTTTTAGATTCTTGTCTTATCTTACTGGGAGCATCAGGAATCAACTTTCCGTAGTACTTTTGAGTTCTCGTTCTGTCAGACTTCAATTCTTTCCTTTAGGTTTTTGTATCACACACCTTTACTTTAGTCTTGGACTTGAAGAATTAAATCTCTTGAACTCGATACGTTCCTATTGTCGTTAATCCACAATGCCAATGTTTAGCCTAAGCTAATAATTGACTGAGGGGGTTGAGTATTCTTCCAACCTCAAGTCAGCTACTTCGAGTGCTCTGATGCCCAAGAAGTCGCACTTCCCAAGCTTTACATTCTTCACTACCTTGCCTTGTTTGTCCTTGATAGCCCTTGCTAGACCTGTAGAAATCCACTATTAGACCAATTCTCAAATGGATATTCAAGCACTTGAATATATACACTTTTAAAGGTCCCTTCCCTTTTGCCAAATTTTTAATGCCCCCCAGCTTTTCTAGTCCCAACTATGTCAAACTCAAATTACCCTTTTCTAAAATACAACGTCTAAAATACAACTATGTCAAACTCACGTAGTACTCGTAAAGAGCTTTCTAATGAGCTAAAAATCTCAAAAAACGGACTTCGGATGAAAAAGATATGACCGTTCAGGCCCTCGGGGGTAAAAACTGACAAACATGTTTTTCTTCAAATAGGAGCTAAGGGGTCTCCTATGAGTGCAATCACCTAAAAATTTTCAAAAAAATAGCCCCAAATTTGCCCAAAAAATCAAACCCTAAAAATGGTGTTTGAGGTGGACAATCGCGATGGTCTGAGATAATCGCGATGGTCTAGGACCATCGTGATGGCTCAGGTCAACCGGCGTGATGGCGTGGCACAATCGCGATGGTCCAAAGGCGCGAGCTGTCACGATGGTCTGAAGTGAACAATCGTGATGGTGTGAATGAACCGTCGCGATGGTCTAATCGACGAGCAATTGCGATGGCGTCGATCAACGGTCAACGCAACAATCGCGATGACGTGAGCCCGTCGCGATGGTCATGAGGCACGATGGCTTGAGCCAATCGCGATGGTTCGAATTTCGAGGCGTCGTGATAGTGTAAGGGTATCGTCGGGATGGTCTAGCTTGCCACGTGGTAGCATCGGTGCGATGGCATGAGCCAATCGCAATGGTGTGGGCTCGATGGGATCATCGCGATGGTCAAGGACCGTCGCGATGGTCAAGGACCGTCGCGATGGTCAAGGACCGTCGCGATGGTTCAAGTGAACAATCGCGATGGCGTGAGACCGACCGGTGATCACGCCATCACGATGGTGTGACACAACTGCGATGGCGTGAGCCAATCACGATGGTCCACCAAAATGCAAAGTTTTGAAATGCAACAATGGATTCGTGTATGCGCTTGTGTCGCCTACCTTGTGGTGTGGTCGCTTACCAAAAATGCCGAAGTTGGCAGACCATTGCGATGGTCTGACACACACGGCAGATTTCTGACAGAAAGTGGTTTTTTTACCGTAGGAAGCCTTCCCGATGCTCTGGAGCACTGTACTTGCAAGAAAACTCAAAAGCACAAAAGCACCTACAAGCACAAAAGCTCTCTCTCTCTCTCGCATGCACAAATGAGGGAAAATGGGGAGAATAGGTGGATATGGTGAATTTTTTGATTTTTTCGAAGTGGAAGAAGATGATGTGGTGATGAAGATGGAGTGTGGGGGAGGTGAAAAACACAAAAAACTAACTAAAAACAACAAGAAAAACTGAAATTTTTACCTTCCAACGCCACTTCTTGCTATACTCTTACCATCACACATTCGTCCTAGACTCGATCCCCGACAATGGTGCCAAATTCGGTGTTGATCTATCACAATGGTGAGAACTACGATACCTTGACAAGTATTGCGATACTCGAGAATTCTGGTATCGCGATACCAAAACTCAATCAGGCACGATACTTGGAGATTTTGAAGCCCAAATTCAAAATTTTTTGCAAATATGTGTACCTTAGGTTCTCCTTGTCACTCCTATGTGCCTGTAGGTGCAAAGTCACCCTTCAAAGTCACGATACGACACTCACGATACCAGACGCAGCTCTTGTCACTTCACGATACCACTGTTCAGATTTTTGATGTTTTGGTGGTGCAAATCTCTGTATTTCAAGAGCGCCTAAGATCTTAACCATCTCTGAACTCCTCGCATAGGCAAGAAGAAGAAGAGGAGGCGAAAATAGGGGATATACAGTCAGAAAGTGAAAAAATCATAGAAGGTGAAGATGAGAGGAGATAATGGTGATGATGATGATGGGGATGAAGCAAAACTCAGAAATTAAACTGAACATGATGATTTTTTAACCTTCCAATGTCGCTACTCTACGTCTTACCATCACACACTCGTCCTCCAAGCTCTCTCCCCAGCAACGGCGCCAAATCTGGTGTCACTCAAGCACAATGGCAAGTACCAATGTGAGGAGCTCCACCTCCTAAATGTCAATCCGCAGAGACGTGAGGACCGGTATGAAGACCAAGAGCAAGTGAAGTGCATAAGTGTGTGAGTGAGAGCATACAAACATGCACACACACGTGCGCAAATTGAGAGCAAAGAGAGGAACAATGGAAGGACTTCGATTACAAAAGAAATCTATTACAGAAGCTCAAATCTACAACAAGCTAACCCGCAAAAATGAGCTCTCCAGCCCTTTTTATAGTTTTTTTAGTAGTTTTGGCCCTGTTCAGACCTAGTGTTCGACCTAATTAAAAATTAGATTCCAAGGCTTATTTGGGGACTCAAACGGAATCTAAAACTTATGAAAATTGGTAGGATGCTACTTCTAATACTCCTCAAGCTTGAGCACTCCTCGGCTTGAACAAAATGGAGTTGTAAAAATAGAAAATGGTATTTACAATGATTTTAAGTGACAAAAGTCACTAAATTTATAGGGATTTCTTCTGAAAATTTGACATGTGCTTCTTGGAGCTCCCTACTTGCTCCTCTTTCTTGTGTATCCACTCTTTGATGCGCTTCCATGCTTTATCCTTGACCTTGAGCTTCAACATGCGTTCGGAGGCCGAAACGAGCTCAGATCACGATTTCGACACCACAGAGCGAAGCTGTTTTGATCTCAAAAACATGCTGAGAATGCTCACCAAAATTCGTGCGATTCTGACAGTGCAAACGGAGGAGTGTCGACGACGCCCTAGATGAAGCGACAACCTGCTCTGATACCAATTGTTGGAGTTAGACGTCTACGGAAGCACGGGAACAGCACAAGGAAGAAGAAGAAGCTTGGAGCACAACACACAATATTGAATGTATTACTAGAGAATGTACAAAGATTAGTAGCCCATTAGGGCAATAGGCGTATATACAAGCCGATGGAAAAAAACCTCCTAAAGAGGGAAAAAAGTGCCCCGGCGATCCTAGAGTGTTCACACACATCACTACCTAAATATATCAACAAAGTTGACTCTAGTGATACTTAATATAGTCCTTTACCTTCACAATAATACATTTGGAATCACCAAGTCCTTTCGAGCATCATTTCCAAATAGTTGCATCAAAACTGATAACTTGCATGTGCAAGAAATGTGAAGAAACCTTATATTTTGGGAATAGAGCTCCGTATTATATACATTGAGAAATGATTCTAACAAGTCAGGGGGCCATCCTGACTTCTCAAGATCTAGAAGGTATGTAAACAAAGTCACATTCTATGATTCATATCTCAACATCCTCTAAACCAAACTTGATGCAACTTGCCATGCAAGTAGAAGACACTTCAATATTACTAATAAAAGTTAAAGTATAGCAAATGACTGAGTACATGCAAAGAAATTGATTCCACAGAATCACCATAATGATGAAGATGCAGTAGAGAACAATAGACAGAGATGTACTTGAAGAAATATACCAAAATGTGTATATTAATGAACATATGATACAAGGGAAGTGTAATGGACTACACATAGCTAGTGTGAGGTCAATGTACATTCATTGAAGTAGCTCAATGCCTCTTATAATGGATCACCTCTAACATGACTAAAAGGATGTCTATTTATACTCATACTTTAAGTTTGAATTTGAAACTTCCCTCACCTCAAAATGATCCCACACTTTAGGGATGATTTGAATTGATTCCTCCTACCACACGAGTCTTGGGTTTAGCTCCCTAACTTCACGAGGTTCATTATTCTCTTTGCTTTTACATTTATCCAAGGTGAATACAATCAAATTGACAAGCAAGTCTTCATATGTGGTTCTCTCTTGTGAAGAGCTAAATGAATGTGTAATTGTAAGGTTTTAGCAATGCAGTTAGGCTTGCTACATTGCACCAAAAAGTAATCATTGGCTTGTCAAGATTAAATATAATCTAGAAGAATCCTTCCATCACGACTTACTTTCATTATTGACTAAATTCATCTATGTGTTTTCTTGGGATTATAAAGATATGAAGGGCTTCAATCCTAGAATTTATCAACATTGAGTGGTACTCAAACCAGACATTTATCAGGCCAAACAATAGATTTATAGAATGAACTTCAATCATGCCAAACAAGTGAAGGAGGAAATTGATCGACTACTCTGAGTAGGTTTTATCGTTCCCATTGACATGCGGAATGAATTTCGTCGATTATCATAATACCAAAGAAGAATAGGCAACTTAGGATATGTGTGGATTACCATAAATCAATTACGATAACTATTCTCAACCCCTTTCGATTACCATTTTTAGATAGTATGCTTAATGAAGTAGCCGGTTGAGAAATATACTCCTTCCTTGATAGGTATAGTAGATATAACTAAGTGCATATGGCCAAAGAGGATGTCCCTAAAACAGCTTTTATTACTAATTGAGGAGTCTATACATGTACTATCATGTGGTTCAGACTACAAAATGCACCTAGTACCTTCCAATGTTGTATGCAGAATATCTTCTCCCCATATTTGACACGTTTCATATGTGTGTTCTTCGATGATTTTTCAATCTCTCCTTCCAAGGTGGATCATTTGCGGCATCTTTTATTATGCTTCCTCAATTGTCACAAATTTGGATTATGATTAACCTTGCCGAATACTTCTTTGTGGTGTCTTGTGGCAAATTACTAGGCCATATTATCCCCCATCAAGGTATACAGGTTTACCCCGATAAAGTGCAAGATATACTCAATGCCCCACCTCCGAAATCCTTGACATAACTCCTTCGTTTCTTGGTACAAATCAAATGGCATAGCCACCATCTATGTTGGCTCGCCCACTTAACTATTCCCCTCACTCGCCTGACTACAGTAGCTCCTCATGAGTTCCAATAGATCAATGAATTTTAAACCAGTTTTCTCTACCTAAAACAATTATTGATGCAAGCCCCTATCCTCCAAGCACCTCAATAGGATTTACCCTTTCATGTTTTTTTACACCTCTAATGTTGTTATTGGTAGTGTCCTCATGAAAATACACAAAAATGGTATCATCTAATCTATTATGCTAGCAAGAAACTAGCTCCCATAGAGAGGAACTGCTCCATCTTCGAATGCAAGTGACTCGTTCTTATTTATTCTACCAAAAAGTTTTACCACTATCTTTTAGGCTGCAAATCTGCTTTTCATGTGGACCACTTTGCTTTGACCTATCTAGTGCACCAACAAAATTTGGGTGGTTAATTAGCATGGTGGGCTCTACTTCTTCAAGAATTTGACTATGATGTTGTCCATCGGCCTAGATTTTCTCGTGTGGTAGCTGATTTCCTCTCTTGACTTGATCCCGAGGGGGGGACCACCCGTGAAGACGATGGGAGGGGAAAGCACATACACACAATCTCGAGAGACTCACCAAGGATGGTCCCGTGACATTAGTTGGCACTGCCAACACTGGTGTGATAGTCCACCCATCCAAAGGCTTTCCCTAGGATCATGCTCTGATACCACTTGAGACGTCCTGGACCATCCCAACTACCCAAGGCCAGAGAAGGGACCTCAAGTGTGCGCAAGAACACAAGAACCTCGAATGCCAAGATGTTTGCCAAGATGTTTACCCCTCATAGTTGCACACAATTTGGCACCACAAGGTAAACCTCCCAATCATTGAAAAGTCCTATGTATATGAGATTGAACTGAATAGAAACAATTTAAAACTATTTATATAAAAAACCCTAATTTGAGATTTGGGTTTTAGAAAACCTAAATAAAAAATTGACCTAATTAAATAACCTTATAAAGTCTTGCTTGGCTTGAAGTAGAAGGCACAAAGCCTCGAAACATGCAACAACAAAAGAAGAACTCAAATCCGACTTGCTACTTAAAAAACTCATGATGGTTGGCTACCAAAATCTTCTCCAAATCTACACAACTTATGAACACCTCCTCCAAGTGTAGAACACTTCAACAAGCCTTGAGTGATGCTTGAGTGATACTTGAGTGACTGTGAATTATACACCTAAAGCCTCTATTTTATAGGCTAAATTTGTTTGTATTATCAGTTCTAAATATCAATGTTGGATGTGGGGTGGGCCACAATAGCAATATATCACAGGTTTACAAGATCTTCCAACATATGAACCTTAACATACACACCTTAATACTCAAAAAGATGATGAGTGATATATATATATATATATATATATATATATATATATATATATATATATATATATATATATATATATATATATATATATATATATATATATATATATATATATATATATATATATATATATATATATAGAGAGAGAGAGAGAGAGAGAGAGATAATAGACACGGTTTCAAGTGTAATGGTAAGCTATGAGGCTCATAGGGTTTCAAGTGTAATGGTAAGCTATATTCAAATCTCAAATTACAATGTGTATATGATACAAACTGACAATATCTGTATCTAGGCAAAAATAGGAACTAGATACAAGAGATTGTGTGCATAAGAGGTATGAAGTGTGTGTGTGTGTGTGAATATGAGAATACGAACATTTTAGAATTGTTTTATAGAAAACCCAAATTTTGATCACCCTAAATCAGAAACGAGTGACCTAGCAATGAAGAACAGAAATAGACTTGCTACTCACAGTAAATCAACAATGGATATTGATGGTAAGCTAGCTGAATCTCCTCTAGACAATCACCAAGATGTAGACCACAACTCCTCTAGGAGTGTGAGAACTCCTCCAAGATGAAGTACCTCCTACTTATCAGCTCCTGAAGAGTATGTGAACACTCGCCCTCCAAGAAGACCTCTAAGATCTCCTTCTTGTGTTGAGCTAGAAGCTTGAGCTTGCTCCTTGAGATGATTCTAAACAATGAGCTGATGCTCTCTTATATATCAATTGAGCTTCCTTGAAAAGTTAGCTTATAAAAAGCATAAAGCTATCATGAAAGACGTTTCCACTCATAAAAAGCTATGCGATCTTGCAATAATAATGAGTTCCGCTTGTTCACTATGAAAATCAAAATTATGTGTAAAGAAAAAACTCCGAAATTAGATTTATGTAACTACCATCGTTTTCGCACTCCATCGAATCGGATTTGAACCCAATTCACTCATATGGGAGGCCTTTCGCCCATCCAACCCGGCATATCTTTTGGTTGTTCAAAAATGGTAAAGATAATTACACATCCTATACTTAGTTGTGGAACTTTGACCATGGACCATTGTTTCACATTGCTTCCAACAATCCCCCCTTCAATGTCACAATGGTGCAAGGTTCAATAACCTGCAAGACTTCTTGTGACTTTTTCTTGACTTCTTTCCACTGTATTTTGAGTTGATTGTGTATGAACCTAGATACTTGAGAAACTGCAAACTGAATGTCCCATTGTGTATTACATATATATACCAAGCAACCAACTGCTTAACTATATAATGTAGCATCAAATGATTCTGAATGTGCTTTCAATTGTAATAACACATTGACATCCATAAGTGTCTGCATAGGCTTAGAATCTATCATCTCAAACCCTTCTAATAATTTCCAGGTTTGATATAACCACTTTGATGTATTTATAAAAAGTGGTGGTATCCATTCTAGTTCTTTAGTATCTCTTTCTTTTGGAACTTTGGAACCTTCTCCAACTTGATAAGTCCGAACTTCAAGAGCTATTGATGATGGAGTAGGTATTGATCTAGGTAATGTAACAATCTCTTCACATGTATCTCTTAGGTTTTGTGTAGGTTCATCGGCCCCCTTGTATGGCTATATGTAAGCAACCAAATTCCTTCTGGAAAATGCATAGTCACTGCTTTTATGGATTCTAGAATCTCTTCCTTCTTATCATAAATCTAACTTTCTGCAATATATGCATTGTGTGAGAGTAGGATATCACATGTATCTAGAACATAGAATCTATATCCTTTGCTTTCAATTGCATAACCAATAAAGACCGATTTAATGGCTTTTACATCAAACTTACCACGATCCTTCTTCTCAATGTGAACATAAGCTAGAGAACCAAAAACTTTGAAATAACTCACATTTGGTTTCTTCCCATAATAAGCTTCATAAGGTGTGATGACCTTCAAAGCTTTTGTGGACGGCCTATTCAGAATGTGATTAGTTGTATGTACTACATCAAGCCAAAACTTGGAATAAGCTTTTTGGATGATATCATACTACACATCATCTCAACAAGTATCATATTCTTTGTCTCTACAACACCATCCTATTCTAGCATATAAGCAATAGTGAGTTGATGAGAGATACCTTTGTCTTCAAGAAAAGACTTAAAGTCTTTAGACATATACTCTCCTCCTCTATCACTTCTCAAAATCTGGATCTTTGATTGACTTTAATTTTTAAACATAGCTAAGAACTTCTTGTAAGTAGGAAAAACCTCTAACTTCACTTTAAGATCGTAAATCCATGAATATCTTGAGAAATCATCAATAAATATAACAAATTACCTGAAACCTTGAATACAATCTATTCACAATAGACCATTCACATATGAATGTATGATTTGAAACTTCCTTATGTCTGTGATGTATCCATGCTTCTTGAAAGGTACTTTATGAAGCTTTCCTTCAAGTCATCCTTCACATGATTCTGCATCATCTGATAATGCAAAAGTAGGCAAACTCTCCACCATACCTTGATCTTTGATACATTTGAGAGTTGCATAACTGATGTGACCAAATCTAGCATGCCATAACTTCATGTTATTCGTAGGTGTACTAGACTTAGCAACATTAGCATGACTAATTTTCGATAAGACAACCATGCCATTTTTGTTTTCACCTTAAAGTAGACAATCCTCCTCATAAGGTGAAAGGATCTGACATGAATATTTCTTGAAAATTACTTTATAACTATCTGACAAGAACCTGGAGATAGAGAGCAAATTCTTCTTCATATCTAGAACATAAAGAACATTAGAAATTGTGAAATTTTCACCTATTCTTGACTTAAGGTTCACTTCTCTGACACCAACATCTAAATCATGACATCTGCAATGGTCACTCTTCTACCTTAAGAGTTAGAAATGGAAGAAAATTTCTTTTTGCAACCTATTATATGCTTAGTACCTCAATAATAAAAAAATCCAAGGATTATATGAGATTGATTGCATTTAATGTTGCTTGATCAAAAGCTACATCTTCAATGGTAAGACATGCATATGAATCTATCTTTGAAGATTTATGTTTTGAATCATCTTCAATACTATTACCTGATACGTTCTCCTTCCAATAAAAAGTTTTTGCTCTGCATTCTGCTATGAAATGACCTAGTATCTTACAATAATGGCATACTCCTTTCTTTGAATTAGATGTAGTCGAAGACTTTTCTTTGTGTGTAGAGGAAGCATTAGGAAAAGGACTAGAAGACTTAGGATTAGAAGACTTACTTTCCTTCTTGGATTGCTGACTCTTCTTCTCCTTCTTCTTCTTTCCCTTCAACGATGATAACATAGCTTCATCATTCTCTTCCATACCATTTTGTTGATCTTCATCTTGAAGTAATAGGAATTATAACTCTTCAAATGAAAATTATCTATCTTTTGTAGAGAGAGATAAAGAGGTAAGAAAAGCATGAAACGTAGATGGAAGTGAGTTTAGAAGTGTGTTTACCATCTCTTTATTTGAACTATTTACTCCAACATTGAGTAACTGATCTCCTAAATCTTTGAGCTTCAAAATATGCGATTGAATTGATTCACAAACTTTTCATCCTTGTGTTGGCTATTTCTCTCCTTAGACGAGCTTTCTTAGCAGGGTTTTTGCTCTCATAAAGATTCTCTAACTCCAACCAAGCTTGTCGAGAGGTTTGCATGACCTAATTTGAGGTATAATATGCCCCTTAACTCCCATAGCAATATATGAAAGTGCTAGCACATCCCTTGAATCCCATCTAGATTGCTCTTTTGTAGGAAGTAATTAGGTAGTAGTATGGACTCTTGATGATGAAACAGTTACTTCTTCACTAACCTCCTATTGAGCAGAAATAGGAACAACAATTTTTCTAGAAGATGAAGCAGCATCTTATCCGACTTATCTTGGCCTTGGATAAGTGCCATTGACAATATTCCATAAGTCCTTTGTTACTAATAGATTCATCATCATAAAACTCCACATTGGATAATTTGACATGCCCTCAAGTTTATCTTCATTCTCAAGTCTATAGTCACTCATCTTGTTAAGGGTGT
Source organism: Ceratopteris richardii (assembly GCA_020310875.1). Taxonomy (NCBI): domain Eukaryota; kingdom Viridiplantae; phylum Streptophyta; class Polypodiopsida; order Polypodiales; family Pteridaceae; genus Ceratopteris; species Ceratopteris richardii. The sequence continues at coordinate 100,538,156 of CM035436.1, forward strand.
ATGTCAACTATGCTCTAATACCAAATGTTGGTATTCTAAGGTTTGAATACCAAATGTTGGAAGTGGGGTGGACCACAATAACAATATATCACATGTTTACAGGATCTTCCAATAGATGAACCTTAACATACACACCTTAATACTGAAAAAGATGATGAGTGATATATACAAAGAGAATAGACAAGGTTTCAAGTGTAACCCTAAGCTATGGGGCTCACTTACACTTTCTATATTCAAATCTCAAATTACAATGTGTGTATATGATACAAACTAAAAATATCTGTATCTAGGCAGAAATAGGAACTAGATACAAGAGATTGTGTGCCTAAGAGGTATGAAGAGAGAGTGACTGTGTGTGTGTGTGTGTGAATATGGAGAATATGAATAGTCTAGAATTGTTTTACAGCAAACCCAAATTCAGATCAACCTAAATAAAAAATGAGTGACCTAGCAGGTAAGAATGGAAATAGACTAGCTACTCAGAGTAAATCAACAACGGATGTTGATGGTAAGCTAACAGAATCTCCTCCAAATAATGACCAAGTTGTAGACAACTCCTCCATGAGTGTTCTCCTCCAACATGGAGCACCTCCTACTGATCACCTCCTCAACAGTGTGTGAACACTCTCCCTCCAAGAAGACCTCCAAGATCTCCTTCTTGCGTTAAGCTAGAAGCTTGAGCTTGCTCCTTGAGATGATTCTAAACAATGGGATTATGCTCTCTTATATAGCAATCGAGCTTCCTTGAAAAGCTAGCTTATAAAAAGCATAAAGCTATAATGGAACACATCGCCACTTGTGATCGCATATGTGAAAAGCTATGCGATCTTGCGATAATAATTGGCAGTGCTTGTTCACTATGAAAATCAAAATTATGTGTAAAGCAAAAAACTCCAAAATTAGCTTTATGTTACTACCATCGTTTTTGTGCTGCATTGAATCAGATTTGAACCCAATTCACTCATATGGGAAGCACTTAGCCCAACCAACCCGCCATACCTTTTGGTTGTTCAAAATTTAGTAAAGATAATTACACATCCTATACTTAGTTGAGGAATTTTGACAATGGACAACTGTTGCACATTGCTTCCAACAACATCTGCTCATGCAAAGAATTTGGTGGAAAAGCCAAAAAAGCAAGGCAAAAAACCAAAATTTGTTATGAGCTTTTGGATCCTTAAAACTTGCTTTTCAGGCCAAAAAATGTTGCGATCTTTTATTTTGTTCATCAGGTACTTATAGGACTTAGATTTCCTAAAATTTCAGAGGGCTCACAATATGCAAGAGAACTTTTTGAGCAAAAATTAGGGTTAGGGCTCTTGCATTTCTGGACCTCTGATGACATAATTTTATATACCAAATGAAAGCTATCTGAAATTACTATGTGATGAGATAATACTAATTTATGACCTTGTGTGACCAAAAATTTCGCTAAATACTAAAACATATGGTTGATGGAAATTAGGATTTTGTGCTATTTTGACAACTTTTTACATGGGGTCTCTTTTGATATACTAAAATGTTACGTGTCCAACTATCATAATTGAGTGATGATAGAGAATGTTATGAGATGAGATATGGTCCCATGACATGTAGCACTACAAGAGCAAGAGGGGGGATGATGCGCATGAATTTTTATTGGGGTGAAAACGCCTCTATTTTATTTGGGTTGGAACATATTTGCTTGGGGAGATTTACTTTCTCACTCGACGTTCTTTTCTCTCTGTTGTGAGTTTATAGTACATTTCAATGGATCTTTCGTCTTTTTCTATTATCGTACCTTTTTGCTAGCTTATGTACGACACTAGGTGTGACTATGATTGAGGAATCGAAGTTCTTATTTTCTTGTGTTCTACCCCTAGATCAAAAACTTAAGCTAAGAATCCATGAATTCACATGGGCTTACTGAATACCTTAAGCTAAGAATCCATGAATTCACATGGGCTAGATTTGTGTTCATGAAAAACAATATAACCCCTCGTGTTCAAAGCTACAAAGTATTTTTTTGATACATTGGATGACATGGATGAGTTTACTTGCATATACACATAAGAAATTCATTTTCTTAATCATTCTTGGGATTTTTCTTGAGTGGTGTGTTTACATATTTTGACTCCAATTGTCTTATTACCATGAATCATGGATATTTTGATGGAAACACATGGAAGAATGGTCCCCAACGTTTCCAATTTAAGTTATTAAGATTTCTCTCTCCCCTCTTCTCAAAAAGAAAATGACATCCTCACAAATGAGGTCAACAAGTATGGTCACTTCTTTATGAGCATCTGATGATGGAAGATGTTTCTGGCAACAAAAGGAAGAATTCCCTTTAATTTGGGACCATTTACACGAAAACATATTACTTACTCTAAAGCACTCTACTACTCCTACTTTTCCGCCCCTTTCCAAGCATTCCTTGACCTACTTGATGAATCTAAGTGAATGAATGACATGATAATGAGACATGAATGACTAGCCTCGTGAGGTGTGTTTATGTGTACATGAGGTAATCGCTTGGAGGTCAAGTATAACTCATGAAGACTAGAGTCAAAAAAGAAATTGAGCTTTAGGTCAAACTCTAGGATCAGATTTCCTTGTTGACACAACCTCAACAGGGAAGGCATAAGTCGAACTAAAATCCAGGTCATAACGAAATTGGCCTTGGGTTAGAACTAAAAAATGGAGGCTGACCTCTAGCATAAGCAGTGAACTTAAGAGTACAATCCAAAATTCACTTTCCCATAGTTAGCCTAATTGTGCCCATAAGTGAGCCTAAATTAAGGAGACCTTGCCAAAATACAAGTGTTTGAGTAGAATGAGCCTCAATTATTTGCATTTTCTCCCTCTCCCCCTCCCCCTCCCTCTCCCCTCTCTCTCTCTCTCTCTCTCTCTCACACACACACACACACACATCCGAGCTATTGCATACGATTCTTCAGCAACATGAATACAACAGGTGCCACATGGCAAAGTTCGAATTGCTCCTTTTCTTATAATGATAGTGATCCTCTAATAAGCTACAATTTCGTCGTTAATTACAACATAAGTCGATGCGTGTCTTGCTTCAAACTGACAAATTGTATGAAATAAATGCTTTGAGAGAGAAAGCATATGATAACCACATCCCTACATGAAATTCACACAAGTAGCACCACGCTTTGAGAAAGTAAGGATATGATCAAAGCATGGTGCAACGTGGAAGCTTCATGGGTTAAACTGATTCTAAGAAATAAATCCTCTCTTATGCTTACGAGAATCCTCGAGTGGAAGGATCTTGATCTGCTCGCCTTCATGTTTTCTCATCATCCAATGACTCCAGAGGTTCATACTTTGTTCCCTCCATATGGAAGAGTTGGAACAAGATGTATGGAAGAGTTAGAGCAGCCTCCAATTTGTTGCCAATCTCCCACCACAAACCTTTCAAGGGGGCCTCTTGGCCAATCAAGAGATAGATTTTTATTGTCCCAATCCTTGATTTTGTGCTTTAAAAGATATCCCTCTTCAAAATCTACTCTACGATTCGAATCAATATCCTCAAATCTAGCCCAATGTCTTCTATCTTGGTTCCAAAGAATCTTCCACATACAAAATCCTTTGTTCCATACCATCTTAGCTCTTTGAAGGTACTCAAGCTCCACTCTTATGATTCTAGTGATATGGAACCAAACCGAATCGTTATGTCTAGTGCTCACAACCCACTCCCAATCACTATCAATATTGCAAAAGGGTTTCATCTTGTTCCAACCTTTCCACAAGGAGTAGACAAGATCCAACCCCTTCGAAACAACCAAAAACGAAGAGAACATGAGAGTGATTAAATCAGGCTCTTTGCACATAGAGATCCCCATGAGAAAAAGGATGTTATTCTTTCTAACTATAAACTTTGCCCAACAAGCTTCTTCATTGCTCCAAGCTGTAATCATCCAATTGCCCATCATTTTGTGGGCCACGGCTTCCAATTCTAGAATATCCAATCCAGTCTTGTGTGAAGCTTGTCAACTAGGAAAGTCTACTAGGAAGCCCTTCAAGAAGAGTGGATATTTAGCACATGGTTTGTTAGAACTTGTGCACACAGATGTGTGGGGGCCAACCAAAGAGCCCTCTCTTGCAAGTAATAGGTACTTTGTTACCTTCATAGATGACTACTCAAGAAAATTATGGTTGTATTGTATAAAGAAAAAATCAAATGTGTTTGATGTATTCAAAAGATTCAAGGCACAAGTTGAAAAGGAGACAGTTGCTACATCAAAATCCTAAGGTCCGATGGAGGGGGAGAATACTTCTCCCATGCTTTTTGTTATTTCTTGCAGGACGAAGGTATAAAGAGGCAAATCACTTGCAGGTATACTCCCCAAAAAAATGGGTTGGTAGAGAGGAAGAATAGGTATATTGCTAAATTTGCTAGGAGTATGTGAAATGAAATGAATGTGCGTTTAACATATTGGGCAGACGTGGTATCTACTGCTGTGTACTTGATGAATAGGTGTCCCACATTAGGGGTACATGACATGACACCTGAGGAGGCATGGAGTGGAAGGAAACCAAACCTTTCACACATTAGAATCTTTGGTTGTGTATGCTACACACATGTACCACAAGAGTTGAGAGGTAAGATGGATGCAAGGGCTGAAAGATGTATGTTTATTGGTTATGATATGGAGCAAAAAGGTTACGGGTGCTACAATCCTAATACAAGGGAGTTAAAGGTATCTAGAGATGTAGTGTTTGATGAACTCAAATCATGGTACGCTTCCAAAGTTCCATTGCAAGATGAAGATATTGAAGAGGTAGAGAGAAGATATGAAGCTAGGTTTCAAGATAACTTGGAAATCAATGGTCCAAACATACAAAGGAGTTCAAGGATGGATTCAGCCCATCAATCAGTGAATAAAGGAAAGGCAAGATTGGTAGAGCTTGGTGAAAATGGACATGAAGTTGAAGACTTTGAAGAACCTATGTTAGAAGGGGGAGCTACATCAAAAGCAAAAATCAAGGCATCAAGGCAAAGAAGGTTCATTCCACCAAAAGGAGAAGAAAGGAGGCCAACAAGGGTAAAACATCCAATCTCAAGGCTTGTTTATGATAGTTATATTGCTTGGCATTATGCTTTCATGACTAAAGTTATCAAAGATCATGAACCTTCTACCTATGAAGAGGCCAAAGACACAAAGGAGTGGCAAGAAGCTATGGAAGAAGAGTACAAAGCCCTTGAAGACAACAACACATGGAGTCTTGTTCCAAGACAAGAAGGGATGAAGGTAATTGGCAACAATTTATTGATATATGTAGGTAGTGATGTGTGTGAACACTCTAGGATCGTCAGGGCACTTTTTTCCCTCTTTAGGAGGTTTTTTCCCCCGGCTTGTATATATGCCTATTGCCCTAATCATCTACTTATCTTTGTGCATTCTCTAGTAATACACTCAGTATTGCGTGTTGTGCTCCAAGCTTCTTCTTCTTCCTTGTGTTGTTGCATGCTTTCACAGACGTCTAACTCCAACAATTGGTATGAGAGTAGGTCGCCACTTCATCTAGGGCATCATCGACACTCCTCCAGTTGTAGTCTCAAAATTGTACGAATTTTGGTCAGCATACTCAACGTGTTTCCGAGATCAAAATAGCTTCATGTTGTGGTGCCGGAATCACGATCTGAGCTCGTTTCGGCCTCTAAACGCACTATTGCAGCGCTTGTGGAGGCTATTTTGTCTTTTGTGCCAAAGGTATATACCAGTTTCGGTTCACGACTAATAAGCATCTTGAAGTTAGTTACAAGTTTAGCAGAATTTGTCTAGCAAATTCTGTTCAACTTTTTGAGATACAGTCAATTTTCTGCATCAAGGTATTTTAGTCACCGACCATGGCTGAAAGTAGTGATGTATTTTGTATGTTGGTTGTTGAGGATAAGTTGGATGGTACCAACTACCCATTGTGGGCTTATATGATGTGACATGTATTTGTTGCAAAAGGACTGTGGAACATTGTGCAGGGTGTCAAAAAACGTCATATCACACCTACAACTGTTACAATTGTAGGTACTGAAGCTAATGGAGAAGGTGTTGAAGATGATGATATTCAGCATATTCCTGTTTGTGTTGCGCTTTCTACTGCACCTACTACAGAGCAGATTCGTTGGGATGGAAGAGATTCTCAGGCACATGCATTGATAGCTTTGTTTGTCAAACGTGCCATTATTCCTCACATTCGCTCTTGCAGAACAGCTAAGGATGCTTGGGATACACTTACCACATTGTACCAAGCTAGGAATGAGGCTCGTGTTGCTTACCTACGAAAACAATTGGAGAGTGAGCACATGAATGAACATGATTCTATGGACAGTTTCCTAACAAAGATAAAAAACTTGAAAGAACAATTGATTTCTGTTGATGAGGTTATACTAGATAGCTCACTTATGCAGACCATTCTAAATGGTCTTCCTGATTCATATTAGAGTTTTGCTTCTACTTTTCGGTTGATGATGAAAGGCAATCCAAATGCCTTGTCATTTGAGGAGTTAGTCTATATTCTATTGTAGGAAGATCAGTCCAGGCACAACAAGTCCATTATGCGAGTTGCAGATCAAGCTTTCCTGGCTAGTCAAAAGGGCAAAGGAGCTCTTCAACTAGTAAGCAGAAATTTGCTAATTTTGCACAATCAAAGAGGGAAGACAAAGATGAAAAGAAATCAATAAAGCAAAACCTGTTTTGCAAGTACTGTAAAGGAAATGATCATATCATAAAGAACTGTCCTAAACTGGCTACAAGAGAGGCAAAGAAAAAAAGGCAAGAATGGTTGTTGTAGAGGCCTCTACTCCAAAAACAGAGTCTGTTAATCTTGTGCAGGAAGAAGAATGGGCGTTTACTACTGTTTGCAATTTTGACCCATCTTCTCATGAGCAATGCATGTCTGCAGGAGACTCAGATGTTTGGTACTTTGACAGTGGGGCGACCAAACATATTACCTCACAACGTAGTTTTTTCTCTTCACTCGAGCCTTCCCCTACAGGGAATACTATTACATGCACCAACAACTCCTCTTATCCTGTTATGGGAGTTGGTACGATGATTTTGACTACTGCTGATGGTAGTTCTTTCAGCTTATCACATGCTTTGTTTGTGCCAAGGATCAAGATAAATCTGTTATCAGTTTCTACATTAGCCAAGATTGACTTGGTTATGAAATTTGTTGATGGCACGTGTATAGTTCATGATCTGTCAAATGGTGATGTGATTATTGCTTCTGGCACTTTATGTTGTGGTTTGTATAAGCTCATAGACTATGAAAGATCTGTGAATGATTTGGCATGTGCAGTACATGATTCTCAAGCTATGTCAGATGCAAAGCTTTGGCATGCACACTTTGGCCATCTGAATTTTGCTAGTTTGCTATGCCTGTAAAATTTGAAATGGTGTCCTCTTTGCCCAAACTTGAGGCACCTGGAAAACATGTTTGTGAAGGCTATATTTTGGGCAAAATGCACCGTTCATCATTTCCAAAAGATGGTTGAGTTCGGGCCACTCCAAAATTGAAGCTTGTACATAGTGATGGTTGTGGTCCTATGTAGACACCTTCTTTTGGAAATTATCTTTACTTTGTGACTTTCATCGATGATTTTGCAGGCATGCATGTGTATATCCATTGAAGGCAAAGTCTGAAGAGTTCATGTGCTTCAAACAGTTTTTGGTTTTGGCTGAAAATCTATAAGCATATAAAACGGGCACCCTGTGTTCGGATCGAGGGAGGGAATATATGTCTTTTGATTTTAATGCATTTTTGGCTGAATGTGGGATAAAACACCAGTGTACAATGTCGTATACAGCTCAATAGAATGGATTTGCTAAACGAAAGAACATGTCACTCATGGAGATGGTGAGGTGTATGGTCAAGAGTTAGACTTTACCACATAGTTTCTGGCTTGAGGTTGTCATGTGTGCAGCATATGTACTTACTGGGTGTCCCACAAAAGCATTGTAGTCTATCACTCCATATGAGGCTTGGCATGACCGCAAGCCATCTGATGCTCATCTTTGTGTTTTTGGTTGTTTGGCATATGCATTAGTGCCCGAACAACATCGCAAAAAATTAGATGATAATGCAGTAAAATGTATTTTTGTTGGGTACAGTTCTGAAAGCAAAGGCTGTCGTCTGTATCATCCATAAACTAAACACATTCTGGTTAGCCGTGATGTTGTTCTTGTGGAAGATGCTATTTAGCCATTGCTTTCATGTACTAAGGAGACATATGTTAGCTCCAAAGACATGTATGATACTTTGCTGCCTCTTTTTACAGGTGGATAGTCTATAGCTTGTCCTAATGAGGCAACTTCTCAACCTTTGCAGGTTTCATGTGATGATGTAGATCATTCCATTTCTGATGTAGATTTACATGATGCACTTATTGATGAGAGAGTTGTTATTGAGCAGGCAAGAAATATGCCAAAATGGCTAGTGTAGACCTTGCATGACAACAAATTAAATGCCTCTTTTGCATCGTACTCGATCAGGTTCTCATAGTGCCTCTTTTGCATCAGATTTCTATGTTATGTCTGCATCTAGTCTCTGTGATGAGACTGAGCTTGTTTCATTTGAAGAAGCACAAAATTCAGAAAATTGGATGGCTGCTATGCAATCTGAATATGATTCAATAATGAAGAATGGTACTTGGTCTTTATGTGACTTGCCTCCTGGAAAGAAGGCCATTGGCACTAAGTGGGTATACAAGCTGAAGCGTAAACTTGATGGTACAATTGACAGGTATAAGGCTAGGCTTGTTGCAAAGGGTTATGCACGAGAAAGATGCATTGATTTTGATGAAGCCTTTGCTCCTACTTGTCGAATGACTACTGTTTGTAGCATTTGTGCTATCATTGTGATTTATGTTGATGACATGCTGCTCACTAGTCCTCATGAGAGGCATATTGCTGATTTTAAGGCTGATTTGCATGCCTCATTTGAGATGTCTGATTTGGGGCATTTCCATCACAATTTGGGTATTCAGTTTATGCATGTTGATGGTGGAATGGCTTTGTGTCAAACAAAATATATTGACACATTATTGTAGCATTTTGGCCTTGTAAACTTATTGCCACTCCTATGGAGACAGGTTTACCATTGAGTCTTCATGATGCTGGAGATGCATTTGATATTGTCCTCTATCAGCAAGCTGTTCATTTATTATGCATTACTCGACGAGATATTCAGTTTGCTATCTCACAGATGAGCAAGTTTATGCATTGCCTAGATGTCAAGCATTGGCAGGCGGTTAAGTGCATCTTTTTCTACTTGAGTGGCACCCGGCTACTTGGTTTGTTTTATCCCAAAGGGGGATCGCTACCGCTAGATTTGCATGCTTTTTCTAACTCTGATTGGGTGGGTTGCTTGCTATGACACTCGTGTGTCCACTAGTGGCTTTTGCTTGATGCTTGGTAGCTCATGTATATCTTGGTTGAGCAAGAAGCAACCTACTGTGGCCACTTCCAGTTGTGAGGCTGAGTATAGGGTAGCTTTCACAGGGACTGTTGAGTGTGTGTGGCTCAGACGCCTTATGGCTGATTTGGGTGTTGGTCACTCTTCTGCCACCACCATCTTCACTGACAATCAGAGCGCATTGGCAGTTGCGAGAAACCCTGTGTTCCATGCTCGCACTAAGCACATTGAGGTGCACTATCATTATGTCAGCGAGAGGTTCTTTGCTGGGGAGATCAGCTTGGCATATGTGCCTACGCAGGAGAACATTGCAGACCTTTTCACGAAGGCTCTACCTAGGGAGAAGTTTGAAGATTTCCGCAAAGCTCTGGACTTACTTCCTTTTATGGAGTGATTTCCACATAGCTTGGCACTTCCTTATACATGAGTGCCAGCTACTTGTTCACCGCATCACTCCCAGGGGGGTTTTGTTGATCTATTTAGGTAGTGATGTGTGTGAACACTCTAGGACCACCGGGGCACTTTTTTCCCTCTTTAGGAGGTTTTTTTCCCCCGACTTGTATATACGCCTATTGCCCTAATGGGCTACTTATCTTTGTACATTCTCTAGTAATACATTCAGTATTGTGTGTTGTGCTCCAAGCTTCTTCTTCTTCCTTATGTTGCGTGCTCCCGTAGATGTCTAACTCCAACAGAAATGGGTATATAAAGTGAAGAGAAATTCTGATTGTTCAATTGCTAGGTACAAAGCAAGGCTTGTGGCAAAAGGATTTGCTCAATCCTATGGGATTGTCTACGAAGAAACATTTAGCCCAGATGCAAAGATGACAACAATTAGGGAAATCACTGGGGTTGCCACATCTAGGAGGTGGACAATATATCAATTGGATGTAAAGAATGCTTTTCTTAATGATGATTTGCAGGAGACAGTCTACATGACTCAACCATTAGGGTTTGAGAACCCTAAATACTCAGATTTTGTTTGTAAACTTAGAAAAGTATTGTATGGTTTAAAGGCTTGTGGAGTATTTGTGCAGGTGTGGATACAAGCAAAGTGATGGAGATCCTTCCTTATTCCTCAAGAAGGAAGGAGGAATAGTTGTCTATGTATGCATATATGTGGATGACTTGATTATAACAAGAAGTGATGATGTAGGTATCACATGGATCAAGGCCAATCTTGGAAACAATTCAAGATTTCAGATCTTGGAGTTCTTAAATACTTTCTTGGGATTGAAGTTATTTATGTGGAAAATGGTATTTACCATGCTCAAAGGAAATACTTGCTAGATGTACTTTATAAGTATGGAATGAGTGGATGTAAGCCACTTGCACAACCTGTGGATCCAAACACTAAGTTATGTGCAGGTGAAGGACAACCTCTTGAAGATATTTAAGCATATAGAAGCATAATTGGAAGCCTTAACTATGCTACCATCACAAGGCCTGACTTGTCTTATGTTGTAGGAGTTTTTTCTCAATTTCTAAATTCACCAACTGATGTTCATATGAATGCAGCCAAGATAGTGCTTCGGTACATCAAAGTTCTATCAACCAATGGTTGTACTACCCTTATGGAGATGGATTACAACCTCAAGGCTTTAGTGATGCTCATTGGCCTGGTTCACAAGAGGATAGAAGGAGCACATCTGGCTATGTCTTCATGCTAGGTCAAAGAGTCATTTCATGGATGTCCAAGAAGCAACCTACAGTTGCATTATCATCTACTGAGGCTACGTACAGAGCTTTAACACTTGCTACATGTGAGATCATGTGACTCAAGAAGCTCTTCAAAGGCTTGGATGTGGAGGTCAAAGAATTCACTCTATTTGGAGATAAGATGTCAAGCATTCATCTAGCAAGCAACCCTATGTTCCATGCAAGAAGCAAGCACATAGAGATCCATTATGACTTCATCAGAGAGAAGGTACTAGCAAAACAAGTCAACATCAAGTACATCAACACCAAGGATCACCTAGCAGATATCATGACCAAGTTTATGGATGCAAGCAAGTTGGAGAAGTTCAAGATCAACCTCAACTTGAAGGAGATCAATGGAGACTAACACTTGAGCTTGAGGGGGAGAGTTAGAATTTTAGCAATCTCAAGTGTGGGAACTCATGCTAAGTTGAAGTGCCACATCACTCACACTTTTTGGTAGGATATACAATCACTTTTCCATGAGTTTCCTCAGCTCTTTACTCACCTAATTGATGGAGAAAATTCAGGATCATTTGGAGGGCATTTTTGAATTCAAATCTACAACTACCTTTTTGAGCATTATATAAGCAAACACATGGAGCAAAGTCGTGGCCATCCTCCTCTACCATTTGATCACTTGTAGGCTCTCATTAAAGGTGTTTAATCCAGGTCTAAGCTAGCCCCTAGCTAAGCAAGCCCCTTGCTTGCTAGAGTTTTCTCATAGGAAGTGATCTTTGATCACCCATATCTCTTTGTGTAGTGGTCCAATTCATTTGCAAGATAGCTCATTTTGTTCCTATGATTGTAAGCTTTCTTCTGGATGTAATGTTAGTACCAAGTGCTCATTAAATTGAGTATATTGAGTGTGAAAGCTCTCTAGTTTGATCTCTGCATATTCCCAAATATATGTGTGTTGGAAGGTACACATAGGTGCAAGCTACCAGTTTGGGCAGATTGTGGTCTGTCTTGTCCAAGGAGTTTGGCATAGCTCACATTCTCCAAATTGAGTGATCTATGGCTTGTTGGAAATCCAGAGAGTCTATTTTTTACTGTGCAAAATTTCATAGGCTCAGTCTTGAGGCCTAGAGAGCAATTCAATTTTTGGTGGACTATGGTAGTGAACTGTTTGGTCCTAGGAAGGGCCTATCATTCTTTTGCTCCAACTATGAGTGGATATACTCCATCAGCTTCCCCTATAATTTTATATTTATGCATAACAACAGCCTTTGCCACTAAACTGGTTGTGGAAGCCTCATCAATTATCTGCAAGAGTTCTGACCTGAATTTCCCATCCATCTTTATTAAATCAAAAATACTGACCTCCTTTTTTATGGACTTGAGTAGTCTTGAAGCTTCTGATTCCTTAAGAGCATGGGCTCCAATTGACTTATCAAACTCCTCATGAGCTCTTCTGAATGCATGTCCAATGGCATCACTGGTACCTATGATATTTTCAATTTCCCTTGTATCTGCACACGTGGTGGCTTTGTCTTCATATCTCTCTTTGTCTTTGTTCAATCCATTAATCCTTGATTCTTGACCTATTTCTACTTGAGCCTTCCCCTTGCTTCTTTTCTTCATTGTAAAAGATTCAATTTCTTCTAACTGCACCACCCTGGTAGATGGTGATGGCACATTGAATTGATCTACCATTTCTTCTTTGTGCACATAAATCATTTGAATGTGGGGCCCAGATGAAGATACTTGGTTCTTAGGACAACAATTAGTATAGTGGTCTTTGGCCTCTAGGCAATTCCTGCAAGGAGGGGCATTTTCTGGTAGCGTACACCTACTTTGGTAATGCCCACATTCTCCACATCTGAAACAAATAATTGGCCTCCTTGGCCCATTTCCAAAGTTATCCCTATGCCTAAGATTGTAATTATTACCTTGATTGGTTGTTATTGCCATTACATTGGTTGGTGGTAGGGCTCCTCCTTCTGTGCAACATATTGTTACAAGCATTCCTCTTGACTAACATTCATGGGCCTCATGACCAGCTTTCTTGCATAGCTACCAAGTTACACTTAACAATGGACATTCACTTACCACATGACCTTGCTTACTGCACATGGTACACCATACTCCACTTTTGATGCTACCTCCCTTGAGTTCCTGCAACTCCTATCGAAGTTGAGCCAGGTCTTTTGCTTGGGATTCCTCTTCCTTTTGTAGCTTCAATGCTTCAATTTCCCTCCTCAACTCAGTCACATCACTCTCCTCCTCTTTATGGGGCTTATTCCTTTTCAAGCTCTTTCCTTAGCTGAATTATTGGGTCTTCAGGTTCTATAGGATATGACAAATCGGAAGAGCTTGCCCAATACTACTGTCTTATTTGTTCCAATCTTGTAGCTGTATTGATAAATTCTTCTATTGTTGTTGTCGGTAAAACCAACTCCTTTATTTTACATGGTGTTGATATGGGAAGTGGTTTAGCCAACCACTTCTTGATAAAAAAAAATCATGGGGAGGGTCTGGTAGTTTGGCCATCAGTGCCTTAGCGATGGTCACGAATTCTGGGAAGGTCTCCCCAGGACCTAGTCTTAAATTTTCTAATTCTTCAATAATGTTTTCAGTTGCGTTCCCTTGTTGGAACTGTGTTCTAAATGCTTCCTTCTCCCATGTAGTGAAATGGTTGTCGGTGAACTAACTGAACCATTTGTCTGCTTGCCCTTCTAATGTTGGAGGGAAAAGAATAAATAATGTGTCTTCTCTTCCCATCAAACCCCTTCTTTTACATAAGGCTAAGAACCTCCTAATATGCTCATCTGGGTCTTCCTTTCCTAGCCCTCTGAATGATGGAAATTTGATATTCAATCTAGAAAGTAAAGTTTCCAAATCTACCTGACCTACCATGTTCTTTACTGATGATGTTGACGACAGTGGACTGGGGATCTTCTAACAACCTTCCTTCTTGTTGCTTTGCAAGTGACTCTCAAGCTTTGAGACCAGGTTGCGATCATGAGTTGTTCATACTCCTCTTAGTTTAAGAGAATCCCAATGGAAGAAAGATTACCTCTTAATTCAGTACAGTACAGTTGGTATCCTTCAACTCTTCTACACTTTGCAATTTGCTTCTCCTATGCTCAAATCTCATTGTGGTCCCACCAGGCATGCCAAATTTTGTTGGGGGATTCTTGTGTAGAAAGGGACTTGAGTGTTTGTAGGAGAATGGAGAGTGAGAACAAGAGCATTAATGACATCGAAAGCTTCTGATCAATTAGGAAGAGAAGAATACAAGCTTATACATAAGCCACATGCTCTGTGCAATATGCCAAAGACTAAATAATGCTCATGAAACAAGATTACAAAGTACTTAGAGTCTGCCGCCGACCTCTGCACCAGACCTCCACCTTCTCCAAGCTTGCCCTTGTGCACACCTTGCACCAAGCTTCCAATAAGGGGTGGGATGGACACCTTCTGTCGATGCACACCTTCAATGGGACTTTGGAACTCTTACTATTCCTTGTTTCACCTTCTCTGCATACAATCAAAGTCACTCTTATTGCACCTTGCAATGGCTCTCTGTGTCCCGTGCACTCTCTCTCAATGTCTAGACTATGCTCACCTTGCTTAGTCCCCCAAGAATAATGTCTTGCCTTGATTTGAGTGTCGGTTCATGTACGCTCATAACTGCTCGAGTATCTTGGTGCTCACTTTGGTGTCCCAAGATTGTCTCCAAAAGTGGGCAACCAACGAATCCCTGTTTATTCCTGTAGTGACTTTAGAATAAAACAAAAATTTTAATTTGGGGACCATACTTTCACTTCTGCGTACGCTGCCACTTCATGTACCTTCACATTTTGCCTTTTAATTTTTCAAATATGCACCTAAGAGAGGGTTCACGTGAAGCTTCCAAAACACTTAAAAAAAACTTTGAATCTTAGAGAAATTACAGAAATACCTCTGCAACTTGCAACCAACTTTCTGCAATTATACCATTTGTGACAATTAATTGTGCATTACCTATGCACCTTGACACCCGGACTTTGAACACTTTTACTTCACCCATGTTGACTTTGACCTTGAACATGTTGGCTTTGACTGCTTTGACTTTGATCCTTTGAGTTTGACTATGGTTAACTTTGACCAATGTGACTTTTATGGGCTCAACAAGTGTCTTACTTCCACTGTAGTGGCTAGTTTAGGGTTCGATTCCTCTTCTAGGATTCCTACCTCTAAGGAATTGTTGGTCTTGCACTTCCTCGAGTCCATATGCATCGTATAGCATTCAAATTGATTTGTATATGTCAACCATCCTAGTAGCTCTTGATCGAAATCATCTTTATAAGCTAATGGGTTTGCATACTCTCCCATTTTCATGTTTTGGGGTTTGGATAAGTACAAGTTGAATCCACCTTGAAGCAAATCATTGTAGGGCTTAGTGTTCAAAGCAAATCTTAGTTGAACTTTTTTTTTGTGTTTCCTTCTCTTTTGCCTTCTTCTCCATTTCATCGTTTGTCGTCAACGTCTTTTCGGTTGAATTCGAAGAGACTTTGAGCTACACACGATCAGAATTTGGTGCGATTGAAATAAAGCCTCTGCACCAGTCATGCGCACAGTTGGCTTGTACCAGCCATGGGCGTCCCAATAAGATGGAGAAAGTAGCTTCTGAGGTCCTTGGTCTGACTATCAGATGGTTGATGCTAAACTCTAATCACCCAACAATTATGCTTATATTTTTCAAGAGACTTGCAGGTCTTATTTGGGTTTGGTCAACCATTCTGACGGACATAGGAGTATGCCCCATGTGTGCAAGTTTGAGGGCCTTCATCATGTATTCAGTCATCAAATCGATTTCTTCTCCACTATCTACTTGAGCACCTGGGACTGCATATCCCTTAATCTCTATCGTTACCATAGGAGCATTTGAATGGATCTGCGTCATGATGCTCTGAATTATGCCATGAATCTCTTTTTCTTGTTTTTTCTTATCTTGAGATTTTTGAGGCTTATTGATATATTTGTTGTAGAATTGCTTCCTACACACAGGAGAGTACTTCAACAGAGTACCAATGTCTAGAGCAACTTCTATTTCAGCCAACTTTTGTACTATATCAGCTTTTTCTTCACTTTGCTTTTCCTTTCAACATTTTGGAGTCTTCAATGTCTCGAGGAATGGAGGGATGCTAGGTACAAATTTCTTTGTCATTGGTGGAAGTATTTCTAGTTCATCCCCTTCTTCCAATTCCTTTTGCTCATAAAATCCTCTCACTTCTTCTTCCACTTCACCATGCTCAGGTACCTTTTCTTTGTCGACATGTTCATCCTTCCTTTTTGCATCCCTTTTTAGGTATTCTTGAGTTCTTGTGACCACCACCAAAATAGGCTCATTTTACACCCCCTTGCTTAGGTCTAACTCCATGAAATGCATAGAAGAACTAGATCCTTCCCATGGTTTCAGTGTCCTAAACACCACTCCTATTGTAGGAATTTGTTCTTGTAATTTAGGAGTGGGCTACATCTGGGTCTCAACATAGTGTGAAGATTCAACTAGCCCTTTCACTTTGCCACTGTCGGCTCTCCTTTTAGGTCAATCTTCATCACAATGTCCTTCTCCAAGTACCTACATAATAGAGTGCACCCAACAAGCTTCTTTTTGTTTGGATAGACTCAAGCTATGTGCCCATCACTTCCGCATCTCTAGCACAAAATCAGGGCAGCTCTTCACTGTTCTTGTGCCATCTCCCTTTGGTAGCCACCTTCTTGGCCCTAAGCATCGTGCCCATATGTTTTCCTTGTTCCCCAACAAGGTACAGGTGGTTCACTTTGAGTGGGTAGTCCCATATAAAAATGTTCTCTCATGGTTTCATGGTCCTTCCTTCGCAAGCCATCTTCTAATAACATCGGTCCTCCGTATGGTTTGGACTATTGTAGAAGGTGCAAAACCATCTAGATGGAGGTCTATCAGTGATGAATCTCGAGACTCTGGGGCACTCTATGGCTATATGACCATTGCCATGGCATTTCCCACACCATGTGTTAGACCTAAATATGCCTTGGTCGTGTTCTGACACTACCTCATGCTTTACAATGTATGCCTCTTGGGTCAGCTTGGCAGCTTTCATCGCTTGTGTCACTAGTTCCAGATTCCGCTCCTTGGTCAACATAGGATTAATCTCGCCTAGCCTACTAGTGGCGGCTACAAAAGCCAGAGTTATCAATGTTGGGCTTTTGTAGGCCGGATTTCTTATGGGTGCACCTGTTAGTCCTTGTATGGGTCCGTATTGGAGCTCCCTCCTTCGTTGTTGGCTTAACTGGACTTCCTCCCATAACCGAGCTTCTTCTTTTGTAGCCATTAGGTTAGTTTGCCACCTAAGGCTTATGTCTTGCTGCACTGTGGGATCCCTCAATCTTGCGATAAACCTCCTCTTCAGATTCTCATCATTAGGGACATTTACACCCATTTTCCTTACCAAAGTTTCCATACGTTGGATGTAATGGTCAATGCTCTCGTTTACTCTGTACTGCAGATAGTCCATCTGCTGAGCAAGTCTATCTTGGAACCCTTGCCTTCGGAATTTTGCCGAGAAGGCATCTTTGAGCACCTGATACATATCCCTCTCTCTTGAGGTGTCAGGTTCTCATACCAATTTGTGACCTTGTCTCGCAGAGTTGCAGGAAAGGTTCTCAATCTTTGGCCTTGGTCCACGACTTCATTAGCTTTATAGGTCATCTCAAAAGCTAGATGAAATTATTTGGGTCCTCATCCTAGAGGCCCGAGAGTCTTGGGAAATCTCCCAAAAGAATTGGAATTTGATAAGCCATTTCAAACAAAGGAGTGATATCGATGTCAGTTCGCTCCTAGAAGTTTCAAGACACTCTCGAGTCTTTTGACCTACATGGCTATTGTTCTCTAGTAATACGTTCTTTCCTCTGACTCCTTTCAACTATTCAAAGATACCCCGATTCCTGCCTACACCTCTCGTGAGCTTCAACCCTTCGAGCAACTCGCTCTTCTCTCTGTGTTCCAGTTCATTCTAAGGAAGAACTCTCTTTGATCATGTACTATGCACTGGGCCCAAGAGCTTAGCCAATGTGTGGTGCTAGGTGAACCTCTGACACTCTCTTATAGAGATGTACCAAGCAATCCCCAATAGGATCGCCAAATGGATAAGGTTTTGAACCTGACTCAATATGCAAATAATTGCACCTATATCTAGCTATCTCTATTCTATTTCTCGTAACCTGCCAAGTTTATCTTACCCTCAAGCCATAATTGTGCCCGATTTGTCTCATGTTTTGATCCCCAATAGGATCACCAAAATGATGAGATCCTAAGCCCAAGGGAAAGATCGGTATATACACTTATACTTTGCCCAAATTACTCGAAATTGGTCCATTTTTCTTACTCTAAATCACCAAATAGTACTCAAATGTATTCTTGGAAGGGAGGTGAAATGGAAACCCGAGTACATGTGCAAACAGAGTTTCAAGCTTAACGGTTGTCTCCATGATTTCTCTCTCTTCCTGCTCATACTTTCTCGTTCCATTTGGTCTCCCTTTTTCCCTATCTTCCATTATAATTCTCTATGACTCTCACACCCCCAAACTTTCTCGCTCCCTCATATGCCCCTTGGACCTGTACACTCTCACTCTCCTTTCTCAGACTCCCCTTTTTTTCTCTCTACTTTATCCAATATCTTTCACTTTTCCTTGCCTTCAATCACACCCACACCCCCTTACACGCATGTACTCTTACTCACACACCCACACACACTCTCATACACATATACTCACACACACTCACTTTCCCCTCTTTTTCTCTCTCTTTCCCCTTTACACTTCCCCTTCTCCTTCTTCTAACCCCTCTCGCACACACTCTCTTTCATGCCCACACACTCACTCCCTTCCGCACACACTTACACTCTTCCATTCTCTCACACACTCTCTTTCCCACTCTTTCTTTCTCACACATGCACACATATACGCACACACTCTCACCCTTTCACTCTTTTACAAGCTCTCTTTCACTCACAAACATACACTCTTTCTCAAATACACACCCACACCCTCTCACACATATACCCAAACACACACACACACGCCGCCCTCACTCTCCTTCGCCCTTTCTCTCTTACTCTTTTCCACACACTTATTTTGAGAGACAACAAAATTACAACCCAGGTGGAGGAGGTAGAAGGGGATCCTTACATCTTGGGGCTGCCATTGGGGGAAGAATAATACATGCCCAAAAGAGAAGTGAAGGTGCATGTCTGAGCTTCATCGCCTAAGGGAAGCTGTCTAGGAGCATTCATCCCACTATAGACCAAAGAAGTGCCTCAACCCTTTTGCGGAGCAGAACTCAACACGATGGGGAAGCACCAGTATTGAGGTATGGCCAGAGGAGGAGCACCACTTTGCTCAACCCCAAGCGAACCCCATGAGAGGAATAGAATGAGGACAGAGGATAAACTTTCCCTCTCGCAACAAATTCAGGGGGGCACAGACACAATAGCTTTGAACAAGTCTATTGCCTCCATGGTCTAGGTGATCAATGAGCATGACACTCCCAATGAATTGTTAGTCCTTTGTGCAACATTAGGGGACAAATACAATTGAATTTGTGCTACAACATATTAAGATCTTCCATACACAGGCGATACACATAAATGTTTGCTCGAATAGGCAAAAATTGTTGGTTGCCAATGCACTTAGATTCACTGTTCGAGTGTTACTGCTTCCGCTTGCTTATGACTTCTAAGGAGCATTGAAAAACCCTCAAAAAATTTGTGTAGTTGCCCCCTTCCTTGTAGAGATTCTACATGCTTTGAAAAAGATTCCCCAGATTGTGTGTATTGATGGGGCATACCCCCTTTTTGACATATCCTAGGGCGTCGACCTCTCTCCTGCCCCCTCCTGAATCTTAGTGTACCTGCATGGGCACAACAAGAGCAAAGAAAAAGGAAAAACAAGATAAAATCCCTCCTCATGATAACATTTGTGAGGTCATTTATAAATCGAGCTTATGTGACTCCATCTCAATATCAGTATTTTGAACCTGACTTTACAAAATTCCATCAAAGAGTAAGATCTACGATCCCATCACTCTTCACAATGTCGAGTACTCAAGCATTCATAACATCCCCAACTTTGAGTTCAGATTCAATCTGGAAATGTGTGACAAATGCCACTAGTCCTTCAAATTTTGAATGTCAGCAATGGTAAAATGTGTGACAAATCCCACAAAGTCCTTAAAATTTTGAATGTCAACAATGATGCCATATTCTTTGGTATCTTGTACTACTCCTTTTAAAATTCCTCCCACAAAGTCCTTCAAATTTTGAATGTCAACAATGTTAAAATATTCTTTGATATCCTGTACTACTCCTTTTAAAATTCCTCTCACAACAATAGAGTCAATTGAATTCAAGTTAGCCAAATCTGTCTTGGAAGCTTGCAATTTGAGAATCTTTTCCTCCTCGAGGGAATAACCTTTTATGAGATTTGTGTATGTTGAGTAGCAAAGATATTGCTTCAATGATACATTGAATCTTCCAAAGTCAAAATTCACCTCCAAAACCTGGACTGGAACTGATTTTCCTACAGTGAAATGCTGAAAAGGGTCTTGGACAAACCCATCTACTAACTATGGAACACTGGCCAAACCAGTAAGTCCACCAAGGAAACAAACGAAACAACTTTTCTCTGTGATGCTTGCAATGTAGTTGGGAACCACTTTGTGTGAGTTAAACTGGAATGAGCAATGATCTGAATTGTTCACTATGCCCATTGAAGTCTGATAGAAGCTCCACTTTCATGAAGGCCCTTGCTACTCCACTTTCATGAAGGCCCTTTCTTAGTTGTTTCACTGCATCATAAATGTAAAAATGGTTTTAGTGACACAAATGACAATTATACAATGGTTCTCCTGGAGGGCAATCATCCATCTTCTTGAACACAATCATTTTCAAAACATGACAGCAATAAGAAATTCAAGTTCTCTTGTCTTTCGCCTCCAAACCTAATGCTTGCTCATTAAAGCATAAACATAAAGCTAACAATGAGCATATTAGAAATAGTGACGTCCAATGTTCAACCCTCGAGCTCGACATATAATGGCTTTGACTAATTTAATCAAATTGTAATTTTGTTTAATTTTGTCTAACCTTGTTTTTATAGGATATGGGATCTAATTACAAAACAAAGGTACACTTAGTAATTACTAAATGTACACTTAGTAAAGGTACACTTAATAATTAGTAAGACTTAGTAAAGGTACACTTAGTAATTAATTTTGTCTAACCTTGTCTAACCTTTGTTTTATAGAATATGTTAGTAATTACTAAGTGTATCTTTGTTAGTAATTACTAAGTGTAGCTTTTAGGCTCTATATGTTAGTAATTACTAAGTGTACCTTTGTTTTGTGAGATTCTAGGATGTCATGATCATAATATGCATGGGTGCTATGCTCAAATCTTCACCCTATAGAGTTGTAATTCCAAAGCCAAAACGAAAGGAAATAGGCTTGCGCTCAACTTCTATTTAAAATATAAATAAGAGTATATCTCAATGATTGAATTTCCTTTGAAAGTCCAAGGCCATTGTCTTGACGGTTGGGCCTCTCGCCTTTTGAGGCGGAGGCGAGGGTTCAACCCCTCTTGAGAACACTTGCGAGGGACATGTTAACTTGAAATGATGTATCATGTGGTCGATGTGTCATTGCCTATTCTGCCTCGCGGTAGTGGTGATCGCCATTTAATCGAGCTCTGTAAACCCTTGTTCTTGTGAGATAAGAGGAGTCCCATGGGTACTATGCGCTGAAAAATAAAAATCCTTTGAAAAAAAAACTAAACTTCTTTTAAAGAAAATCAAAATAATTATTAAAAAACATAAAAAATATTAACATAACCATTCATCATACCATTTTCTACATAACAAAAACGTGAGCTTTTCAAATCATGA
This sequence comes from Ceratopteris richardii, assembly GCA_020310875.1. NCBI lineage: Eukaryota > Viridiplantae > Streptophyta > Polypodiopsida > Polypodiales > Pteridaceae > Ceratopteris > Ceratopteris richardii. The sequence goes on from CM035436.1 coordinate 100,560,185, forward strand.
CTCTCGACTCTGGAGGGATGATGGGACACCAGGATTTCCAACGCGAAAGAAAGTGATCCGGATCCCGGCAGGCTGTAGCTCGGCCCCGCATGGATGACGCTCGTCAATGGATTCCAGGTGTTCGATAAAAGCGCTATTTAACGGTGCAGGGCTCGCTAGTAGTCAGTGGTCACTGCCCTTTGCACGCGTAGTTTAATCTTTCGTACCAGCCTGACTCCTACTCCATAGTGCACACTATTGTCGTCTGCAAGCGACTGCTTCCAGCGACGTTGATGCATTGTATGACATACAACTGTGGTGCGCCGTTGCTCCATGCTCGCTGCCTCGATTACGCGCATCAGCATTTTTTGTTTCTGTCCTCCATTGCGTCAGGCTTCATTGAGCTGAAATAGCTCGGGGGAGGGTGTTTCCAACAAAGAGCGCATATGAAGTGGGTCGTCTAGTTTTCTCTTTGCTAGGGAACTTTCCGTTTTCTGTAGAAGCAATGACTACTTTAAATGCCGTTCCTGCTGAGGAAAATACGTTGCCTACGACTCCCACTTGGGCGATCGCCTCCGTTACAGCGACCTTTGTCTTCATCTCCCTTCTCCTTGAACATTCCATTCACTACGTGACTCGCGTAAGTTCTAGCTCGTTTAGGATATGCCACAGGTTGAATATTGTTCCTTCCAACGTTTCTCATTCGTTTGGTTCTGCCATGTTTGCGCCTTTCTCGTTTTTTCATCGTTTTTCCAGTTGCTCTCAAGGACACGCAGAAAGCCTCTTTCTCAAAGTTTGGAGAAAGTGAAGGAAGGTAACACTTCTTTTGTAGGTTTTATATCATTATAGGCTCTAATTTAGATGGTTCCAGCTCGTGTAAATTTCGCAATGAACTAGGTACGAATTCATCTTTCTTCATCGATAAGATGCCATTTACAAAACTTTAAAAGTTTATCTATTGGCGGAATGCACTTTCAATCTCCATGCAACTGACATCAACCCAAGAGTGGCCAGCCACACGTCCTTGATTTTAATAGTCGATTCCCTCTACAAATGGGAAGGCCTGCATAACTTCCAACTAGGGAACTATAATTGAGCTCTGCAACACTGGACTGACATATCTGGCTTTCTTCACAGACGTCTACATGTTCGATTAATTACATGAGTAGACGGTCTTGTGTTTGCCACCTCTGGCTGTGTGTCCCACGAAAGTCTAATCCAATACCTTAAGGTTATGGGTCGACTCCGATCGAGGTGCAACCACCAGGCTATCCGTGCTAAACTAGAATGCTATGATTGTAGATGGGAAGTATATCAATCTGTCCGGAAATTTGTTATCTGATGAATGCACAACCTTTCCTTGACCAGTAATTCTCCTTTTTCCTGCAAACTAGCGCAAACTTGTCGATCGTTAAGTGAGTTTCTGAATTTGTAAGGTGGCGACAAACTTGACGGATGGGATCTTATAAAGACATGTGACTTTTCATGCTTCAGGACGAGGGCCTGCTGAGGAATATAGTGTCTCTGATTATATCTTCAATGAGACTAATGATATTTCATTTCATTCGGTCGATGCTTAATGATAGTCCCTGATTTGGTGGTCGTCGGTGATTGCAATTGTAAAATGAATTTCCTTAGCGTAACAATGAATGAGCGGAGTCTCTTTGCAGTGAAGCCAATCTCTTTTCTTGTAAATGTCATGTTGGACATTAGATACTTTGCAATACTAGACTAATGATTAGAGAAAATAGGCCTCTAATATCTTGACAAAAAATGATTGCAATCGTTTGTGAGTGAAGTCACACAAAAATTTCTCATGTTGTCTCTCTCATTGTGGACAAAACTGTTGGAGAATATTGAGGTTTAAACATTTTTTAACTAAGACAATATTGTTACTCTCCATATGTTTGAGGATGATGCTAGAAATCTAAGATCACACTCAAAATAGAATGGAGGAAATTTTCTGATGTAGACACCACTTCACAAATATGGACTTGCTTAGGGAACCATTCGCATCCCAAACACCCAAGTCAAGACAATGCTACATACCCTAGCTACATCCTCAAGGGGTTGGTTACAACTCTCTATTCCATGTAAAGTAGGTATGGATCTATACATAACATTTCACCATTTTCTAACCACACACAATAACATCTAGTGTCATAACTAGGAACTTTGTTCGGTGACCATATCTCTCTCTTCATTTGGGGGCCTTATAATTTGGGCACTTGATACATACATACATTTGAGAGGTGGATACTTGTGTGTATTCCCCTCTTCCCTCATTCAATGTCCATCCAAGGATGAGCAAAAAAGATGATGAATGAATATTGAGTAGATGTTGATGATGCAGCAATTTCTTACATTTTATTGCCTTGGTAGACATGTTTGCATAATTAGCGTTATTGTATATATATTGCAGTTCCATCCCTGCTTTGATCAACTCCTAAACATACGTATATTGTACTCGATTGTTCTTTACTTGTGAATGAGACACAAGGTTCTTTGCAATTGCTATGCAATTTTGGTTATCACAATTCATTAGGGTTGGTCTTGAGGAAAAAAAAAAAATGCCATGATTGAGAGAATTGCCCTCAATCACAAAACTTTGCATGCTTCGAAACATGTTGCCTTATACATGTTTGAGAGAATCATCCTCAATCGTACAACTTTGTGTTGAGAGTTCCATGCTCCACCCTTTTGTCCCAACTCACTTTTATTTTCGTACAAGCACATATATCCCACATGCAAGGGAATTCTCCCAAACTCCATATAAGCAAGGCCTCCCTTCACTCCACACAAGCTCATTCCAATCTAGCTCATTGCCAAGAGTGTGCTTCCTCTCCTCATGGAGGCTCCATGCTCTTAGAGCATTTTATGTAAGTCATTTCCATTTCCATTTTAATTCATTCATAATGTTTTGTTATCTTTTGTTCCTTCCTCCTTAGCTTGTTACATTTTGTGATTGCGGTAGAGTAGGAGTAGTCCTTTTTCATTTCAACATGGTATCAGAGCATAGGCTAAAGCTTAACTTTGTTAGCTTATCATTTTGGATTCATTCTCTTAAGTTTATGTTTTCATTTTGATTTTCATCACCATCAATTTATGTTCTCCTATTCCCTCCCTCCCTTCCCTTTGACATCTTGATAACGGAAGTGCTTTTAAGCACTACTCCATATTCTTCTTTCCACCCATCCTCCCAAGACCAAGCATGATTATAGCACTTTTCACTCATATGCATCTTCTTCTTGCTGTGCGCACGCTGTGAGATGAACCCCTTCCTTTCTGCTGAGCACCTCTAATATATGAAAAAAATATAAGTATGGAGCACCTCCTCTATGATGGATGAAGTGCGAAGGAGCACGCACATCAAGATATGCAGCTGAAGGAGCACGCACATCAAGATATCCTTTAGCGCTGCTAAAACGAGTTTTCTCGAACAGCTCGACCTTTGGCTGCTCGCACGATAGACATTTGTGTAGTATTAACAACTGTTGCAATGCATTCAGAGTCCAGATGCCATCCGGTCAATGCAGAGAAAAGCTATCCTTGGCGAAGGTCGACTTCACTCTGAGAGCCAGAAGAAGACTTCTGTAAGAGAGGTTTATACCAATATATTGAATCAAAGGGAACTCAGACGATTTCACGGTGATTCGTCCTCCTGTACCTTCGCAAGTACTCATGCTGAGACGACCCTGTGTGCGTTTCGATTCCTTTGTCATATGCACAAGTGCACTTTCATCGCCAAACTCAAGATCGGGCATGGATTTGTTTCGAGAGAGAGTCATGGCAGGGTCTACTGCCATGGCTACCAGTAGGATTCCTCTTGCCAGGCCTCCGCATCAGAATACCGCTCTTCCCTCAGAGAGTCTTTCTGAAGAGCTTTGGCAGGCATGTGCTGTGTCCATTTCATACGTGCCTCTGGTTGATGAAAGAGTGTGCCCTTCAGCAGCAGCTCCAGCACTGGTCTGCATACGACCGCCTTTTCTCAGCTTGTTTGGGGCTCTGTTCGCGCAGCTACCATGCCACAGATAATATCGATTCCACATGAGCAGAAACAATGTTGACACATTGAGGAATAAGGTGCAACTTCCGCCTGTAAGAGAAGAAAGAAAGAAAGAAAGTCATATTAACGTCTTCTGGAGGCCAAACTTGGCCTATGAGACAAAAACCATGTACAAGTGTAGTAACCCTATGTAGAGGATGAAATGAAATAAAAAGTATATCTCGACACAAAAATATATAAGGCTGGAAAAGTCTGGGGAGATGTGGCTCTGACTCTGCAGATAATGGCCACCTAATACATGTGGTACATCATGGGTGGTCTGAGTGCCTCCTGAAGGAAGACAACCCAGGGGGTGGTGGTACGCCTATGCTTCATCATGTGGTCGTAGGCTGGCCTGATGCGTGAGATATCCTCCTGATATAGTCGTGGTCGATGATATTCGCCCATGTGTGGTCGGCGCCGTGCTCTCTGTGCTGCTCCCTGGTGGAGAGTGAGCCCTATAGATGGACCTCTCTTATGTAGCTAAGCTCGCTGAAAAAACTGGGTAATGGTCTGTTGCGTACTCACCCGTGGCTGATGTGTGGGCTGGAGTTTTTTTTGCAAAATAAAAAACGTTTAGGACGTTCCGAACGTCCTAATACGTTTTTTTGAGAGTTTTTATTTTTATTTTTATTTTTTAAGATCATCTTCAATTTTTTTTTTTCTTTATGAACAAAAGTATGACTATGGGCCTCCTTCAAGTTTCAATACATATTGAGATAAGAAATCAGATCCAGAGATTTTTATATCATTATCACATATACTAGATTCCTCACAATTTGTAAACCTTTCTGGTCCATAAACGTCCCACTCTCTCATATTTTTCCTTCTATAGGAGTAGGCATTTCCTCTAGTGTCTTTTTCTTTCCTTCTCTACCAAATTCCGAATCAAAAGTCCCTCCTATCTCGTTCAGAAAAAAGTTCCTATTTTGATTCCAAAAGATATTTCATTTAACAAGGACATCATTACATTGATCACATTGCTCCATCCTCGACTAAATGCATTGTTTTTAGTTTCTTCGGTTGGCTCCAAAATTGGAGTTTGTTGTATAGTAGTCTTAAGAGTTTCAATGTGCTTTATGTGGGGCTTTAAGCTCATGAGTTCTTTGTTTAAGACTTCATTCCCATTTTTGTTAATTTAACCAAATTCATTTTGGGCCTTCCTAGGTCCAGATCACTGTACCAGTAATAGATTAAGTTTTTTCATGTGTTTTTAGCACTAGATATGTAAAGGAATGCTATATATGTATTACTCATGGATTATTGAAAAACAAAAAAGTGAAATGTTGCGACAAAATATAATACTCGTTTTTTTATTTCCATTTTTTTAGTACCCTACGTACTAAAAGTTTTTAAACCCGTTTTTAAAACTCGTTTTTAAAACGCTCTTTGTACTATGCTCGTATGCTTCTTCGAGGAAGCGTTCCAAACGTCGCTAGTCTCCCATAGTCATGCATAACGGGAGTGACTTCTCTATCTGGAATTGTACTCGTAGGTCTAAGTATGCTTTGCATCTGATAACAAAAGGATCCTCACTCTCTACCTCTGTCTCGCATACTGGGGGGGGGGGGGGGGGGGGGGGGGCGTTGGTGTAACCAAAGTGTCGAAGAGCCATCCCTTTGTGCGGGGCTCCTGAAAATATGCCTGGTGGCACTGTCTCTCCATCAAGGCAAGTGCTGCATACCCACGTGTGATGCGGTCACGTGCTGCCTAAGACATCGAGAAGACCCCTGATGCTGCTGTTAATGTCACTCCCAAGTAAACATATGATCCGACCACCTCAATCGGTCCACGTGTTGCTGTGAACAAACTATGTCTGCATACCTGTGCTGATGTATGAAAGATCATGACCTTGGTTTTACCAAGGTTCACAGATAAACCTCTGTGTGTGCAAAAATCATCTAGGCCATGTAGATGATGCTGTAGACCTTCCGCAGACTCTGAGACCAGTACAATATCATCAGCGTATAAAAGAATATGGACACTGGACCCGCGTACCTCAATGCCATCACCCCCCTGTTGCTATATGCAGTCCACTATCTCATCAATGTAGAGACCAAAGAGGGTGGGTGAAAGAGGGCATCCTTGCTTCACGCCGATAGTGCTAGCAAGTGGATGAGATAAGCCCCCCGGACATCTGACTTTGCCTGATACTCTCTCGTATAAGGCGTAGATCCCCCATATCATCTCCTCTGGAGCTCTGATATCAAGTAGTCGTATGAAGAGTCGTCCCCTGGGAACGGTGTCAAATGCTTTGCGGAAGTCCACAAAGCAGCAATATAATCTCCTCTTCCTCACCCTTGCTTGGTCGATCAGGTATCTCAAAGTGAAGATGTGGTCAATGGTAGAGTAATCTCGTCTGAAGCCTGCCTGTCTTTGAGCCTTGATACCCTTCCTCTCAGAGAGTACACAACTCTGTATCTAGTACCGCCCCATATAACTTGGCCAATATAGGGCCAATCATGATCGTCGGGTATGTAGCTGGATCCATAGTATCTCCTGACTTATGAATGGGCACTATGGTGTGCTCAGTCCATGAGTCAGGGAACCCTTCAACCAGTGCACGGTTGAAGGGGTGGGCAATGAGTGGTGCAAGGGTCGTGCCTCCGTAGATGAGGTGCTCAGCTTGTAAACCGAAAAGGTCATGGGCCTTGCAATGCTGTAGACGGGCAATAGCTCGTCCCACCATAGTGGGTGTAAAGAAGTCAGATGTAGTAGGTCGTGAGCTCTGTGGTCTGGGAATGGGGGGCTGGTCTAGGATCTCATATAGGCTCTGTGCATAGCCATGCCAAGTGCTCGGGTCTCGGATGGGTGTCTGCTGTCTCCTCTCTCTCAAATGTCGCCATGCCACTGCACTGTCTTGACTCATGAGTAAATGATAAATATCCCAGTATTGTCTCTCCTCCCAGTCTCGCCGTTTACGGCGAGTAAGGCTCTGCATGCGACGCTGTGCCTGTGTGTGTGTAATATCCCCTCTATGCTCTCAAATGCGAAGGTGCTTCCGTAGTTCGCGGCAATCTACATCATACTAGCGGTTCTGAGGCATGGAACATGTGCCTGGAGGGTGTATATGTGTGCGGTGTGGGAAACTGCAGAGAGGGTGGTGAACTGTGATGTAAGTGTGTCCAAGGGTGAGAGTGGATCGAGGGAGAGTAGGCGGGTGTGTAAATGGTGTGCATAAACGTGTGAGAGCTCGTGTGTGAAGTGTATCGTGATGTGTGTCTCAATGGGTGAGGGAGGGTCTAATGGAATAGGAGATGAGAGTGTGAATGTGATAGATGTATGGTCGGCACCAAGTGGGCGTCGTCCAATAGTAAGTGAGGTGATGAGTGAAGCTCCGGAGGTGGTACCCAAAATGTAGTCGACTGTGCTCTCACCTCCCCCGTGAGGGAAGCAAGTAAGTCCTCCCGAACCTTGCCAACGATGCATCCCGTTATATATAACGAGCTCATGTCGGCTGCCTAGCTCAAGCAGATGTCTGCCATACCTTGTGGTGTCCTGACCCATATTTGTCGATACTCTACTTGTACTCATCTCCTCTGGGTCTCTTGCCCTCATGAGATGTGGGTGATCCATGTCGTATGTGTCGCACTGATGTGACTGAGTGCGTCCATTGAAGTCCCCCATAAGGAAGACTTCACCTAGTGTGCTGTAATGTAGTATCTCATCTGAAAGTGCTGCGTATGGTGAGTCTCTGTCCCGGATCGGTCCCCCAAGATCCTGTCCTGCGTATCGAGATCCGTTTGGAGGGAAGTAGCATATAGCAATGTAAATCAAGCTCCCGTGTGCTATCTCCATGCGAACCCACATATATCGTGCCTCCTCATCTCTTCCTATAATATGGATCCGGCTCTGTATCTCCTGTCTAAATACGATGGCCATCCCTCTCGACCCTCGCGTTGTACTCCGTCTTGTCATGGTCCGGAATGCAGATTCCCAATGAAAACTTGCAATGCGTGGTAGCCCTCTCTCTCTCTAGGCTCTCGTGTGTCTGTGATGCATGCAAAGTCATGTGATGCGAGGATCTCCTCAAGTCCGTCTCGTCACGTCCAGAGTGCCCCGTTGCAGTTCCACACCACTCCTCTGAGTGGTGTCTCCTGGCGTGGTGATGTCTCATAGGCAGTGTGGCCCTATTTCATAGGGCGTCCATCTATGAAGACCTTACCATCACAGTAAAAGGCCTTCCTCCCCTCTCGTCGTGCCTGGAGTATCTGTGGCATGCAAGTGCGTCGGTGTGCCACCTGCATCCGCGTGAGGTCCTCGTCCATGTAGAGGGCGCCATCGGGTAGTCCCCGCAGTATTGATCGTCGTCTAAAAAAGGCTGTCCGTGCCTCGTCGGAGCTCATCTTAAGGATGAGTGCTCGCGAATGCGATGTATCCCGCCCAACCCTCCAAGCGCCTGTGAACCCTCCAAGCGCCTGTGAAGGGCATGCTCTCGTATCCAAGTCGACGGCAAATGTCAGTGGCGTCTGCCTCCGGTGACGTTCCTTTGGGTAGGCCCGTGATCCGAATGTGTAGTCTTCGAGTGTGTCGAAGCCTCTCCTCCTCAAGTGCATCATGGACTCGTGTGAGCTCTTCTTTTTGCACGTCGCCTTTAACTTCCTTCTTAACCCTTTTGTATACTACTTCCACCCATGACTCTCGAGTAGATTCCACCTCCATTTTGATTTCTTTCTTTATTTCTTCTTTGTCTCCACGTTGGAGATCTCCCCCTCTTCTTTCATGTGCTCATAAGTTGTCTTCCAATTGTCACGTTCTTCTGTGAGGGTCTTCACTTGTTCTTCGAGTCCTTTGACTTTATCCATTATGTGTTGTTCAAGTCCTTTGAACTTCTCCATCATTTTTCGTATCTTCATATTGAGGTTGCGGTCTGCTTCCTTTTTGGCCTCTTTGAGGGCTTTAGCAATGAGTTCATCCACTTCCCTCCGGTCCATGGGGGCCATTTCAGTGATTAAATGTAGGGAGTCGTCTATTGAAAAAAAAAAAAACCCTAGCAATCTAGGGTTTCGATCTCCACATGATTGGGACATGCGAGAGGGACAAACCAATCGAGGGAGGGGGGCAGAGTAGGTTTAGGGTTTAAAGTCGGCGGGATGGAGCATATCGTCGGACAGAGGAGGCCGTCTGGCTAGGGTTTGGATCCCGATAGTACAGAGAGGGGCTCACGCGCGGATGGGGCACTGGTACAGGGCGTCGACGTGGCTGTAGGGCACTTGCAGATAGCGAGCCAACGGGCAGCAGGGCATGGACTTGGCTACAGGTCGCCGACAACAGAAGGAGAGCTACAAGGCGCCGACGACAGAGCTATAGGGCGACCGAGCTGAAGACGACAGAGAGGGCGCCAACGACAGAGCTGTAGGGCGATCGAGCTGCAGTTGACGGAGAGGGCGCCGACGACAAAGCTGGAGGGAGACCGAGAGAGAGAGAAAAGAAAGAAAGAAAGAAAGAAAGAAAGTGTTTTTATGTCTATTAGGAGGCCGAACTCGGCCTATGAGACAAATCGATGTACATGGGTGTATCTTCTGTCAATCAGAAAAGATAAAAGTGCTGAAAAGAAACTGGTTAAGCTGATATAGATCTCCGTAGTGTGCATGTGGGGATACCCATGAAAGTGGTGGGGGGTGTATGGAGTGCGATATCTATGATAGTCTATATGCAAAAGGGTAGTACAACAACCATGAGAATGCATCTAAAACGACTAACTAGCTCCATCCTGTGCTAGTGGGTGGGATGTAATATGTGATACATAGGTGGAGGTGGAGTCAGGGCCACCTTGATGGCTGCAACGGGATCGGCCATCATCTGGGATCGTCTCTCCTCCATGGCGCGATGGTCACAAGCCTGGATCTCCGCAATCTGGTGTCGGTGAAGTCTCGGGGCCCGATATCCTATATCACGGGGTCGTCTCCTAGCTTGAGATATCTGAGCCTGCTGAAGAGTCACCCCGCTCGGTATGTGGGCTGAGGGGGGGAGGGCTGCAGCACGTCGTGGAATAAAGAAGTCAGTGAGCTGACTCTGTCTCCCTCCTGTATGGAGTGCTACAGTAGGCTGGAGTAGGGAATCTCTGTGACTCTGTATCTCTAGTAAGAATCGCCCGAGCTGTCGTTGGTCTCTAGAGTCCATGATCTCTCGGAGGGTGGGCTGCCCTGCAAACAGAGTCTCGTATCTGCCTCTGATGCCATCATATGCGCTACATCTGCATACAAAGTGCTCCTCATCCTCCATCTCTACTCTGCATACTCTGCATATCCGCTCCTCTCTGGGAATGTCTGCGGCTCTGCCCGTCTCAATCTCGAGTCGGTGTGATGAGACTCTCAGCTGGCCAATCGCTACCCTCAAGCTATGAGGCATGTGAGTATCCATGTAGCGTGGTCGCTGGATGAAACCGTCAGCTAGTATGTCTATGAACTGGTCTCGATAGTGCGATAGTCTCGATCCCATGTGTGGTGTGTGCCATGTCTGACTAATGTAGAGCTGCCAGAGATCCTGTCTGAGCACAACATTCCTCTCACGACGAGAGAGGTGGATGTGAGGTGAGTCTGGGTCATACTGAAAAGGCGGCAATCTGTCCATATCAAGTCCATGACTATCAAACCAGACTCTAACCTGAGTGTACCAAGCTCTCTCATATCCTAACTCTGATATCTGTATAGATGCCTCAAGAGCTCTGTGTGTGAGTCTATCTGTAGGGAGGTCCCTAATCCTCTGAATAAAGCAGATAGTCTGGAATAGTGCCTCTACTGCCATGGGTGGTGCAGCTAGCTCTGCCCTGATGATGTCATGTGGCACCGACTGTTTCCCACGAAATAATCGCGAGATCATACGTACCTGTGGCCTCTCGATCGCACTCCACTGGGTGACTGTGAGACCTGGGGCCCAAACCGTCGCAGCATACATCATAGCTGGTCTGACCAGTGTGTCAAATAGCCAGCCCTTCGTGCGGGGCTCCTGGAAGTGTGCTTGGTGACATCTCCGCTCTAACATGGCTAAAGCTGCATATCCGCGTGTGAGTCTATCGGTGGCTGCCTGTCTCATGCTGAAGGGGCCAGGCAAGCTCGTGAATGTGACTCCGAGATAGACATAGGAAGTGACCACCTCAATCTGTCCACCACCAGCTCTGAATCCTGCTCCATTCCTCACCATGGGGGAGGTGTGGAAGATCATGACCTTGGTCTTGCCAAGGTTTACTGTCAAGCCCCTCTGTGTACAAAACTCATCCAGGGCCTCAAGGTGGCGCTGTAATCCCTCGGGTGACTCTGAAATCAAGACAATGTCATCGGCATATAATAAAATGTGGACATGTGTACCTGCGAGGTCTGCACCCTCTCCTCCAGCTCGGAGAATGTAGTCCTCAATCTCGTCAATGTAGAGACCAAATAGAGTGGGAGAGAGTGGGCACCCTTGCTTAACACCGATGGTGCTAGCAATGGCCTCAGACATACCTCCTGGACACCGTACCCTCCCAGTCACCTGCTCATAGAGTGCATAGATGGCCCAAATCATCCCTGATGGTACTCCCAAGCTCTGGAGGCGTTGGAAGAGCCTCTCTCGCGGCACTGTATCAAAAGCTTTGCGGAAGTCCACAAAGCAGCAATATAGCCTCTTCTTCCGCACCCTTGCCCCATCAATGAGGCAGCGCAGAATGAAGATGTGATCAATAGTAGAGAAAGCTCGTCGAAAACCTGCTTGGCCTCGTGCTCGTAGCCCCTCAGTCTCTGCATATGAACTGAGCTCTGCCTCAAGTATGGCACCGTATAGTTTGGCCATGGTGTGGCCAATCATGATGGTCCTGTAGTTCCCTGGATCCAGGGTGTCGCCAGATTTGTGGATAGGCACAATGGTGTGCCTAGTCCACTCCTCTGGGAAGCCCTCTCCTATAGCCCGGTTGAAGACATGTGCAATCAACGGGGCTATAGTGGAGGCTGCATATATGAGATGCTCGCTTTGCAATCCTGCGTGGTCTGTCGAACGTCCATGTCGAAGTCGTCGTATGGCCCTCTCAACCATCTTTGCTGTGAAGAGAGAAGAACTAGTAGGGCGAGGCTCAAGTGGCTGGGGAATGGGAGGCTGCCTAGGTACCTCATATAACCTCTGAGCATAATCATGCCATGTGTGTGGGTCTCCAATAGGTGTGGTCGGGCATGGCTCTCGTAGGCTGCGCCATGCTGCAGCACTGTCCATACTCATAAAGAGATGGTATAGCTCAAGCTCCTGTGCCTCCTCAAAGGCTCGCCTCTTTCGACGTGTGAGAGTCTTCATCTGTCCCTTGGCCTCTCTCTCTGTGATCTCTCCCAATGCTCGCTGAGCTCGTAGTCGGCGGTAAAGATCTCTGCAATCCTCATCATACCAACGATGTTGTGGCATAGTCCCGGGAGGAGGTGTGTGACGAGAATGGATGGTGTGTGGGAAGGAGCTGATGGCTGATGTCTGAAGAACTGATGCTATCTGAGAGGTGAGTAGGGATAGTGGAGTGTCAGGATGAAGTAAGAGAAGACCCTGCTCGACTCGAGCCGCATATATGTGAGCTAGCTCGTGTGTGAAGTGGATGGTGGTGTGTGGGATGCGTGCTGCGGGTATGCGTGTAGGGGTGTCTCCCTTCAAGGAGAGTGCGAGGTATGTGTGATCAGCCCCAATGGGTATGGGTGGGATGGTGAATGAGGTAAGTAGGTGGATGGCCTCTCTGGACCCCATGACGTAATCTACTGTACTTCCCCCGCCATCTGTGACTGAGTGTGGTATGCATGTCAATCCTCCTGAGGTAGGCCACTGAGTCATCCCGTTATAGATAACGAGATTATGTCGAGAGCCTAGTCTGAGTAGGTGAGTGCCATAGTGAGTGTGTGTAGCGTCAGCTGAAGCTCGAGCTGTAGACTCATCCTCTATGGTATGTAGTATCTCCGGGTCTTCTGGGTCAAATATCTCACACTGATCATTGCCTGTCCTGGCATTGAAGTCTCCCATAAGGAAGACTTCCCCTAATGCAGAGTACTCTGTAATCTCTTCTGACAAGCAAGTGTATGGTGAGTCCTCCTCTCGATCTATGATAGCGAAACGCGAGCTAGAAGGAGCAAAGTAGCATAATGCTATGAAGATGATCCTCTCCTGCGAGAGCTGGAGTCGAATCCAAAGATATCTTGCCTGTGAATCACGTGCGACTATCTGTATCCTGCTCTGAAGTCCATCTCTAAAGAGTATGGCTACTCCTCCTGATCCTCGGGTGGTGTGCTGACGTGTACACTCTCTGTATGTGGACTCCCACTGAAAACCGTGGACACGAGGTAGGCCCCGGTCCGGGCTCTCATGTGTCTCTGTGAGCATAATGATGTCTTTGCCTTTGCGCACCTCTTCCAATCTCTCTGGGTGTGTCCATAGATCTCCATTGCAGTTCCAAACTGCAAGGTGTATCTCCTCGAGAGAGAGAGAGAGAGAGAGAGAGAGAGAGAGAGAGAGAGAGAGAGAGAGAGAGAGAGAGAGAGAGAGAGAGAGAGAGAGAGAGAGAGAGAGAGAGAGAGAGAGAGAGAGAGAGAGAGAGAGAGAGAGAGAGAGAGAGAGAGAGAGAGAGAGAGAGAGACTTTTTAATGTCTATTAGAGGCCAAAATTGGCCTATGAGACAAAACATATACATCAGTATGATCCAATCCACTGTGATCCAAAAACGAAAATAAAGTGTGAGTACTGCAAACGGGTATAAAAGGAGGGATAGTAGCTGGCATCAAGGGTGTGGGGTGCTATGGGTATGCACTCTATATGCTCAATGGGTGAGATACAAATATGATATGCATAGGGAGGGGAGGCTCGATGGTATTCTGGAGGCCAAACTTGGCCTATGAGACAAAAGCCATGTACAAATGTAGTAACCATGTGTAGAAAATGAAATGAAATGAAATAAACACAAAGCTATCTAGGGCTGGTAAAAGGCTGGGGAGACGTGGCTCTGACTCAGCAGATAGTGGCCACCTAATATAGGGGGATCCATAATATGAGTGAGCAAAACACCCTAGCTACTGGTGATGGGGGGAGGTGGGTGTAGTATGTGGTACATCGGTGGTGGTCTGAGTGCCTCCTGAAGGAAGACAACCCAGGGGGTGGTGGTACGCCTATGCTCCATCATGTGGTCGTAGGCTTTCCTGATGCGTGAGATATCCTCCTGATATAGTCGTGGTCGACGATATCCTACCATGCGTGGTCGTCGTCGTGCGCTCTGTGCTGCTTCCTGGTGGAGCGTGAGCCCTATAGAAGGACCTCCCTGATGTAGTTCTGCTCGCTGAAAGAACTGGGTAATGGTCTGCTGGGTACTCACCCGTGGCTGATGTGTGGGCTGTAGTGACCGCTCTCGCCTCTCGTATGCTGCTCTGAGGAAGCGTCCCAAGCGTCGCTGGTCTCCCATAGTCATGCACAACTGGAGTGACTCCTCTAGCTGGAACTGTGCGCTCGGAGGTGGTCTGAGTGCCTCCTGAAGGAAGACAACCCAGGGGGTGGTGGAACGCCTATACTCCATCATGTGGTCGTAGGCTGTCCTGATGCGTGAGATATCCTCCTGATATAGTCGCGGTCGAGAGAGAGAGAGAGAGAGAGAGAGAGAGAGAGAGAGAGAGAGAGAGAGAGAGAGAGAGAGAGAGAGAGAGAGAGAGAGAGAGAGAGAGAGAGAGAGAGAGAGAGAGAGAGAGAGAGAGAGAGAGAGAGAGAGAGAGAGAGAGAGAGAGAGAGAGAGAGCTCCGTGTCTATGTTATCAGAATGGATGTGCTTCTTCTCATTTTCACTGCATTAGATAGCCATATTTTGGGATGTGTGGCTCGAAAATTGCTAGGATATGCGAGCAAATTGCAATCACAAATATCTCAAGCGAGTAAGTTTGACATCACTAATGATGTCATTATGCAGAGGTATGGAACATATCCAGCATAGAGCCAATCAAATTCAGTCTTTTCTGATTCATGAACGCATGCTAGTGAGTGGGTTCGTTGAATATTCCAATAACAAGATTGTAGGGCCTACTTCCCAACGTGTTTCTATTTTAAGAATGAAACGAATTTAAAAAAGGGGGGATATGGAATAATTAATTATGCAATCCTCTTTCTCCAAATATCAAATGTGCTCTCGGTTCATATGTGCAGCTATGATGATTAGATTTATGAATCATATACACACATGGTTGTTTGTAAAGGGATTAGACACCACCTTGAGTAGTACTCAAGGTAGGACCTTCCCAAAGCCATCAAGCCTTGAAGCCATATATGCTCTCTACATATCAAAGAGGTCTTACTAAAGTGAAGATGTATCATGATGTTTTAGCTCTCAAGCCCCCATGTGAAGGGACTAGACCTTGCCACATAACAAAGTGGTAAGACCTTCCCTATGGCTTGCACAAATATGCACATCAAAACCACAAAGGGAGGCAAATGGTTCCATAAGCAATACCTACCCCATGATGTAAACCCTTGTACATGTCTAGGGATCCCATATGTCCCTAGATCCCATTAAAAACCACTTGGATCACAAATGTCCAAGTATATGTCTTTGGATCCCATATGTCCTAAGATCCTAGGGATGCCATATGTCCCACACTTGGATGCCATATGTCCAAGTTATGTCTAAGGATCCCATATGTCCTTAGATCCTAAAAACCAAATGGACTAAGTGATCCCATATGTCACTAAGTCCCATGCTAAAAACAAAAGGGTCATCACATAGAGGGGGGGTGTTGAGAGTTCCATGCTCCACCCTTTTGTCCCAACTCACTTTTATTCTCGTACAAGCACATATATCCCACATGCAAGGGAATTCTGCCAAACTCCATATAAGCAAGGTCTCCCTTCACTCCACACAAGCTCATTCCACTCTAGCTCATTGCCAAGAGTGTGCTTCCTCTCCTCATGGAGGCTCCATGCTCTTAGAGCATCTTATGTAAGTCATTTCCATTTCCATTTTAATTCATTCATAATGTTTTGTTATCTTTTGTTCCTTCCTCCTTAGCTTGTTACATTTGTGATTGTGGTAGAGTAGGAATAGTCCTTTTTCATTTCAGCATTTTGCACGTTCAAAACTTGTTGCCTTGGTCAAAGTTTGTTCTATCTAGAAATTGACTTATTGGAATCATTATCTCTTTCTCAATCCGAGTTACAAAAGCCATCCAATACTTTTCTTGCACCATATGTGATGCCAAGTCTAACGTCCTTGCATATTTGCAGACCAATGATTTTCTTGAGGTTGATATGAGAAGCAATTCATGTCTCCCACTTGAAAACCTAAGTTTTGACTAATGTTAGCATTAAATAGAAAGATCAAACTTTGGACCAACTTCTTTGTTACATCCCCAAAATTTAAGATTGGATGGGTGCCTCTAGTTAAAGTGTCTCACCATGTGTGATTTGGTTGCCACTATGAACTAGACCACCTCCTCATTTGAGCCTATAAATAGGACCCATGGGCTCATTTGTGAGACATTCCTCACATGAGGCATTTGGGATTTGGCTCTTTGGCATAGCTTTCTCACCTGTAGCAGTGGGGTGCTAGTGGTATGGGACACCATTTCCTTGGGGGTGACTTCTCACTTTGCTATAGGCTCCCAACTTGGGGGTGAGCCTGTATTGACTTTATGGTTGGGAGGTGAGGTGAGCTTGATGTCCGTTGGCATGCAGATTCAACCTACACACAAGGTGCTCGCAGTCTGTCACTTTGTAAACGCGATCACAAGTTATGCACGGTTGTCGAATTTGCGCAATGGAAGGAGGTTGGTGCATACTTGGGGAAGGAGAAAGTCATGTATAAATTGCAAATTAGCATCAATCTCAAGTGGTAATAAGATATAAATGTTTGGTTGTACTTGAATAAATGGAATGTTAAGTGACTTAGCACAATCATTGGAAGGCATGATCTCATCTAGAACATCTATGAAAGGGATATGCTAGATTATGTAAAATTTAATGTTCTCTAATTAAGCAAGGTCCACTCGGTTTTTCAATAGTAAAATTAGATTAAATTTGAGTATCGGTCAGTTTTATAACATAAAACATCATCTCGGTCACAATATATTAGATAATTTATCTAGTCTCCATTATGGTGAAACTTTCAATAATTTGATGGCTAATAGCATAACCAACAGATGACATCAACTTCAATGTTAAAGCAAAAGGGGATCTTGTTCGTACGGACAGTTCATCCAGAACAGGTGCGAGTGTTTCGTGCAACGAAAGTCAAAGGAATGAATTTAGCTTGAAAAGCCTTGTATGCGCATTGAGATGCACCCACTATTCATATCCTTGAGTCTATGGAGCAAACATATTGCCTTGAACAAAGCCTCGACTAGCATTGGGGGTGTAGCAAGCTCTTCTCTAATGACGTCACATAGTATTAATGGCCTGGTACATATAGGCCTAGAAATCATGAATGTCTTGGGTCTTTTGACTAGTGTCCATATATGAATTGTTGCAAGTCTTGGCCCCCAAATGAATGATCCATACATTAGTGAGGGTGCAGCTAGTGTATCAAATAGCCACCCCTTTGTGTAGGGCTCTTGAAAGTATGTGTGATGACACTCCCTCTCCATCAATGCTAATGCTGCATATCCAGGAGTGACCTGATCATGGGATGCCTTGGCCAAAGAGAATGAGATCTTGGATGGGGGTGGATTGTCTCCTCTTTCGTAAATGTTGCCATGCAGCTGAACAATCCTTGCTCATCATTAAATGGTGTATGTCCCAATATTTGTGCTCCTCACATACCTGCCTTTTATGATGGATAAGCTATTGCATGCGGTGTTGTGCCTATCTGTGCATAATCTCTCCTAGAGCCTCATCAACTCTGAGGCATCCTTGTAGCTCGTGAGACTCCTCATCATACCAATTGTTCTAGGACATGGTATGAGTGTGTGGTGGCAAGGTATATGTATGGTGAGGAAAGTAGTGTATAGCTAAGTCATGCAAGATAGATGTAATTTGTGAAGTGAGCATGTCAAGGGGATCATGTGGATCGAGTGAGAGTAATTATGAGTGGAGATGGTGTGCATAGACATGAGGAATCTTATGTGTAAAGTGTATGGTCGTATGTACCATGTAGATGTCGAGGTGTTAGGGGATTTGATGATAGAGAAGAGAGAAGAGTAAAGCTAAGGTCTATGTAATTTGCACTTAGTAGGTGTCGACCAATGGAAAGAGAATGGACTAGAGAGGTCCAAGAATATAATCGATGGTACTATGTCACCACCATGCGCAAAATAGGTGGAAGTGCTTCACCTTGGCCATATCAACGGGTGATCTCAGTCTCTAAAACTTTGAACTCTATATGGTGTCCACATGACTCTCGAGTCTCCTCAATTCGGACCTTACGATTGGGGCACTCAATAAAAGATGTATGTGTGCGAGTTGGGTATCAAACCTTTCCCTCGCTCGTACTACATATTTGGGGGAAGAGGTTTTGATGGACCGATTTATCTGTGTTGAATGCATATCTACCATCTCGCTTGTCTCATCACTTCTAAGTTCTCTCCTCATTTTTTGTATGTAGACTCCCATTGGAAGCCATGCACCCGAGGTAGGCTCCTATCCAGGTTTTCATGTGTCTCTGTCAACAAAATAATATATCTATCTTTGCTCACTTCCTCGAGCCTCTCTGGATGTGTCCATAAATCGCCATTGAAGTTCCACACTGCAAGATGTATCTCCTCGATTGTCTCACAGGCCATGAATCCCCATAATATGGCTTTGCCATCAATGATGACCCGACCGTCTCTGTATGAAGCCTTCTTCCTTTCTCTACGAACCTTGTGTACTCTTGGCATGCATGCGCGATGATGTGCCACTTGCATGGGTGTGAGATCATCATCTAGGTAAAGAGGGGGACCTTCAAGCCCCCTCAAAACCACTCTCTTGCTTATGAAGGTGGATCTTACTCCTTCGGAGGGGAACTGCAAAACTAGAGCTCTTTTCTTTGAAAGATCTTTTCCACACACACGGACACAGAGAGAGAGAGAGAGAGAGAGAGAGAGAGAGAGAGAGAGAGAGAGAGAGAGAGAGAGAGAGAGAGAGAGAGAGAGAGAGAGAGAGAGAGAGAGAGAGAGAGAGAAAGAAAGAAAGAAAGTCATATTAACGTCTTCTGGAGGCCAAACTTGGCCTATGAGACAAAACCATGTACAAGTGTAGTAACCCTATGTAGAAAATGAAATGAAATAAAATGTACTCGCTACACACAGCTATATAGGGTTGGACAAGGCTCGGGAGACGTGGCTCTGACTCTGCAGATAATGGCCACCTAATACATGGGGAAAAGTGAGAGTAAAATACCCTAGCTACTGGTGATGGGTGGAGGTGGGTGTAGTATGTGGTACATGGGTGGTGGTCTGAGTGCCTCCTGAAGGAAGACAACCCAGGGGGAGTTGGTACACCTCTGCTCCATCATGCTGTCGTAGGCCGTCCTGATGCGCGAGATATCCTCATGATATAGTCGTGGTCGACGATATCCAGCCATGCGTGGTCGGCGTCTTGCTCTCTGTGCTCCTGCCTGGTGGAGCGTGAGCCCTATAGATTGACCTCTTTGATGTAGCTCAGCTCGCTGAAAGAACTGAGTAATGGTCTGCTGGGTACTCACCCGTGTCTGATGTGTGGGCTGTAGTGACCGCTCTCGCCTCTCGTATGCTGCTGTGAGGAAGCATCCCAAGTGCCTCTGGTCTCCCATAGTCATGCACAACTGGAGCGACTCCTCTATCTGAAACTGTGCTCGTAGGTCTAAGTATGCTTGGCATCTGATAACAAAATGCTCCTCACTCTCTACCTCTATCTCGCATACTGGGCACCACCTCTCCTCACGGGGGACTCCCCTGGATCGACCCCTCTCAATCTCGAGCTGATGTGATGAAACCCGGAGCTTCCCAATGATGACTCGAACGTGGTGGGGTAGGTATGTCTGCAATGTGCATGCTCGATGAAGCCCTCATCCGAAATATGTAGAAAATACTCACGTTAATAGAGCATTTTCTGTGGCAATGTATCCCTAGGGCTCACCCATGTCCTGTGTATGTGTGTATGCAATATCTCCTGACGAATGACCCTATTCCTCTCCTAATGAGAGAGCGAGTAGGTGGGTGCATGTAAGTCGTACTGTAGTGGTGGTAGCCTGTCTAGGTCAAAACCATGATGGGCGAGCCTGTCTCGTGTCTGTGTATACCATGAGGAGGTGTCGCTTGCTAATGCCATATCACGTGATGCTTGGAAAGCACGATAAGCAATGCGCTCTGTATCCATGCTTCGAAGTTTGTGTAATAGGCATACTGTATCGAATAGTGCCTGAACTAGCATGGGCGGTGCAGCGAGCTCTGCTCTAATGATATCATGTGGTACTGAAGGCTTGCTGCGGATAAGTCTAGCAATCATGAGGATCTGTGGCCTCTCCAATGCTGTCCATACCGATGTAGCTAATCCTGGCCCCCATATGGTTGCCCCGTACATGAGCGCCGGCGTAACCAAAGTGTCGAAGAGCCACCCCTTTGTGCGGGGCTCCTGAAAATATGCCTGGTGGCACTGTCTCTCCATCAAAGCTAGTGCTGCGTACCCACGTGTGATGCGGTCACGGGCTGCCTGAGACATAGAGAAGACCCCTGATGCTTCTGTAAATGTGACTCCCAAGTAAACATATGATCCGACCACCTGGATTGGTCCACGTGTTGCTGTGAACAAACTATGTCTGCGTACTTGTGCTGATGTATGAAAGATCATGACCTTGGTTTTACCAAGGTTCACAGATAAGCCTCTGTGTCTGCAAAAGTCATCTAGGCCATGTAGATGATGCTATAGACCTTCTGCAAACTCTGAAACTAGTACAATATCATCAGCATATAAAAGAATATGGACAGTGGACCCGTGTACCTCAATGCCATCACCTCCCTGCTGTTGTATGAAGTCCACTATCTCATCAATGTAGAGACCAAAGAGGGTGGATGAAAGAGGGCACCCTTGCTTCACCCCGATAGTGCTAGCAAGTGGATCAGATAAGCCCCCTGGACATCTGACTCTACCAGATATTCTCTCGTATAAGGCGTAGATCCCCCATATCATCTCCTCTGGAGCTCCGATTTCAAGTAGTCGTCTGAAGAGTCGATCCCTGGGGACAGTGTCAAATGCTTTGCGGAAGTCCACAAAGCAGCAATATAATCTCCTCTTCCTTACCCTTGCCTGGTCGATCAGGAATCTCAGGGTGAAGATGTGGTCAATGGTAGAGTAATCTCGTCTGAAACCTGCCTGTCCTTGAGCCTTGATACCCTTCCTCTCAGCGAGAGTGCTCAACTTTGTCTCTAGTACTGCCCCATATAATTTGGCCAATATAAGGCCAATCATGATCGTCCGATATGTAGCTGGATCCATAGTATCACCTTACTTATGAATGGGCACTATGGTGTGCTCAGTCCATGAGTCAGGGAACCCTTCAACCAATGCACGGTTGAAGAGGTGGGCAATAAGCGGTGCGAGAGTCGTGCCTCTGTAGATGAGGTGCTCTGCCTGTAAACCGAACTGGTCATGGGCCCTGCCATGCTGTAGACGGGCAATAGCGCGTCCCACCATAGTGGGTGTGAAAAAGTAAGAGGTAGTGGGACGTGAGCTCTGCGGCCTAGGAATGGGGGGCTCGTGTGGGATCTCGTATAGGCTCCGTGCATAGCTATGCCAAGTGCTCGGGTCTCTGATGGGTGTCTGCTGTCTCGTTTCTCTCAAATGTCTCCATGCCAGTGCACTGTCTCGACTCATGAGCAAATGGTAAATATCCCAGTACTCTCTCCTCCCATTCTCGCCATTTGCGACGAGTAAGGCTCTGCATGCGACGCTGTGCCTGTGTGTGTGTAATATCCCCTCTATGCTCTAAAATCGGTAGGTGCTTCCATAGCTCACGACAATCTGCATCATACCAGCGGTTCTGGGGCATGGATCGTGTGCGTGGAGGGTGTATATGTGTGCGGTATGGGAAGCTGCGGATAGCTGAGTCCTGTAGGATGGTGGTGATCTATGATGTAAGTGTGTCCAAGGGTGAGAGTGGATCGAGGGAGAGTAGGCGGGTGTGTAAATGGTGTGCATAGACGTGTGAGAGCTCGTGTGTGTGTATCGTGGTATGTGTCTCAGTGGGTGAGGGAGGGTGTAATGGAATAGGAGATGAAAGTGTGAATGTGATAAATGTATGGCGAGCACCAAGTGGGCATCGCCCAATACTAAGTGAGGGGATGAGTGAAGCTCCAGAAATGGTACCCAAAATGTAGTCGACTGTGCTCTCACCTCCCCCATGAGGAAAGCAAGTAAGTCCACCCGAACCTGGCCAACGGTGCATCTCGTTATATATAACGAGATGGTGTCTGCTGCCCAACTGAAGAAGGTGTTTGCCATATCCAGTGGCATCCTGACCCATATCTGCAGACACTCTACTGGTGCACGTCTCCTCTGGATCTCTACCACTCATCAGATGTGGATGATCCATGTCATATGCCTCGCACTTACGTGACTGGGTGCGGCCATTGAAGTCCCCCATAAGGAAGACTTCACCTAAGGTGCTATAATGTAGTATGTCATCGGAAAGTGTTGTGTATGGTGAGTCTCTGTCTCGAATCGATCCACCAAGGTCTTGTCCTGCATATCGGGATCCACCTTGTTAGTATATGATCAATGTCTACCCCTCATGATTGTATGCACATTTTGTAAGGCCCCCTTTATGAGGAGAAGCCAAGCGTGCATTACCCAATTGATGGGAATCCCAACTTGAATGTTGGATGAAGGTCATATTGGACCATGTAAGGTATTATAAGGAAAGGGAGTTATCAAGGTCCCCAATTGTGGGGTCCGGGGCAGCGGTGAGCAGCCCCGGCTTGGGGTCCAAGGGGGCCAGCGGGCCCCCTGGTGGGGGTCCAGGGGCAGCGCCCCCGGCGCGACGGTAAAGGGAATATTCCATGGAATATTCCCTGTCGGAGTCAGAAATCATTTATATTTGTTAGGTCGGTTCAACCATTCTAAGCCGTGTATGGCAATTACGCGGGCGGTGGCCGCCCACGCTCTACCGCCTATGTATAGCCGTCCATGGCAGGCCACCCATGATCCTATATATACATGACTTCTGCACTACCTAAGACATTGAGTTGAGCCAGCATACCTCTACCTTGTATCTCTCTATCTAGAGTTGTGTAGATCACCATTTAAGCTCTACCTTGAGAGCGCACGGGTGGACAACGCCATCATCTTTGTACTTGCTGCTAGTAGAAAATTGTTGAGATTCTCCTATATCTGTTATCTTCTCTTCTATTGCTCCTGTGTTATATTGCGTAACTATTGTCTTACACACATGGTGGAAAGTAGCATATCCCAATGTAAATCAAGCTACCTGGTGCTATCTCCATGCAGACCCACATGTATCGTGCCTCCTCATCTCTCCCGATGATATGGATGCGGCTCTGTATCTCCTGTCTAAATATGATGGCAACACCCCCCCGACCCTCGTGCAGTACTCTGTCTCATCGTGTCTTGAATACAGATTCCGAGTGAAAACTTGCAATGCGTGGCAAGCCTCTCTCTGGGCTCTCATGTGTCTCTGTAATGCAAGCAAAGTCATGTGACTCTAGGATCTCCTCGAGTCTGTCTTGTCGTGTCCAGAGTGCCCCGTTGCAATTCCATACTGCTGCTCTGAGTGGTGCCTCCTAGTGTAATGATGTCTCATAGGCTGCATGGCCCTATTTGATAGGGAGTCCGTCTATGAAGATCTTACCATCTCGATAAAAGGCCTTCCTTCCCTCTCGACGTGCCTGGAGTATCTGTGGCATGCAAGCGCGTCTGTGTGCTACTTGCATTCTCGTGAGGTCCTCGTCCATATAGAGGGTGCTGCCTGGTAATCCCCGTAGTACTGATCGACGTCTAAAGAAGGCGGTCCGTGTCTCCTCGGAGCTCATATGAAGGATTAGTGCTCGAGAACGAGACGTATCCCTCCCCACCCTCCATGCACATGTAAAGGGCATGTTCTCGTATCCGAGGCGACGGCAAATATCGGTGGCGTCATCTTCTGGTGATTCTCCCTCTAGTAGGCCCGTAATCCGAATATGGAGTCTGCGAATGTGTCGAAGTCTCTCCTCCTCGAGAGTATCCTGAACTCGTATGAGTTCTTCCTTCTTCACGTCTTCCTTGACTTCCTTCTTCACCTCTTCTTTGACCTCTTTTTTAATATTTTTACTTACAACTTCCACCCAACTATTTTGTGTTGCTTCTATCTCTGATCTGATGTGTTCTTGCACACCCATCTTGCAATCACTTTTTATTTCCTCTTTCAAGTCATCGAGCTTTGTGATCTCTCCTTCTTCTTTGGAAATCTTGAGCTGAATGATTTCTTCTTGAAGCCTATGTATCTCAGCTTTCATTTCATCTCGGTCTTCTTCAAGAATTTTGACATGCTCTTCTAGGGCTCTTATTCTATCACTGGACTTCCTCATTTCTTGATTAAGTACTCTGTCTGCCTCTTTCTTCACCTCCCCGACTGCTTTGGTAATCATGTCCTCCACATCCTTTTTTTCTAGTCGAGCCATGCTGCCAAGCTCTGATTTTAGGGTTTTGATGCTCTGATTTTTAGGACAGCTCTGATTTTAGGGTTCCGTAACTCTCCCCGAATCTCTGATTTTAGGTTCTCTATCCTCTACCTGCTGCCCAAGCAGCAAGCCTCTGCCGGCTACTCTCTCTCTCTCTCTCTCTCTCTCTCGTCAGAAGGGTTTCATGTCTTCTCGACAGTAGGGTTTCGAGTAAAGCTTCTTCTCCAATGTAGAACTCCGACCTGGCTGCAGCGCTCAGCTGCTGATCTTCACCCTCATCTGATGTCCTGACTCTGATGTCGCATCACAAACTTGTGACGATGCTGACGTAAATGATCATCTCACGATGAAGTCCGTGAACTGAATCAAGAAACGTGCCTGAGAATCGTGTCTCGAACTGATCAGAACCCTAAAAATCGCGATCTGCAGCAGAACTCTAATTCGCAAACCCTAATTCGCGATCTGCAGCAGAACCCTAATTCGTGATCTGCAGCACACACACACACAGAGAGAGAGAGAGAGAGAGAGAGAGAGAGAGAGAGAGAGAGAGAGAGAGAGAGAGAGAGAGAGAAAGAAAGAAAGAAAGAAAGTCATATTAACGTCTTCTGGAGGCCAAACTTGGCTTATGAGACAAAACCATGTACAAGTGTAGTAACCCTGTGTAGAAAACGAAATGAAATAAAAAGTACTCGCTACACAAAGCTATATAGAACTGGAGAAGGCTGGGGAGACGTGGCTCTGACTCTGTAGATAATGGCCACCTAATACATGGGGGATCCATAATGTGAGTGAGTAAAATACCCTAGCTATTGGTAATGGGCTGGCGGTGGATGTAGTATGTGGTATATCGGTGGTGGTCTGAGTACCTCCTGAAGGAAGACAACCCAGGGGGTGGTGGTACACCTCTGCTCCATCATACGGTCGTAGGCTGTCCGGATGCGTGAGATGTCCTCCTGATATAGTCGTGGTCGACAATATCCAACCATGCGTGGTCGGCGTCGTGCTCTCTATGCTGATGCCTGGTGGAGCATGAGCCCTATAGATGGACCTCTCTGATGTAACTCAGCTCGCTGAAAGAAGTGAGTAATGGTCTGCTGGGTACTCACCCGTGCCTGATGTGTGGGCTGTAGTGACCGCTCTCGCCTCTCGTATGCTGCTGTGAGGAAGCGTCCCAAGCGCCGCTGATCTCCCATAATCATGCAGAGCTTGAGTGACTCCTCTATCTGAAACTGTGCTCGTAGGTCTAAGTATGCCGGGCATCTGATAACAAAATGCTCCTCACTCTCTACCTCTGTCTGGCATACTCGGCACCACCTCTCCCCACGGGGGACTACCTTGGATCGGAATCTCGAGCCGATGTGATGAGACCCGGAGCTGACCAATGACAATGCGAAGGTGGCGGGGTAGGTATGTCTGCATGTATCTCGGAATCTCCATGAAGCCCTCGTCCGATATATGTAGAAAATGCTCACGGTAATAGAGCATTTTCGGTGGCAATGTATCCCTTGGGCTCATCCATGTCCTCTGTATGTATGTATGAAATATCTCCTGACGAATGACCCTATTCCTCTCCTGATGAGAGAGCGAGTAGGTGGGTGCATGTAAGTCATACTGTAGTGGTGGTAGCGTGTCTATGTCAAAACCATGGTGGGCCAGCTAGTCTCGTGTCTGTGCATACAATGAGGAGGTGTCGCCTGCTAATGCCATATCACATGATGCTTGGAAAGCACGATAAGCAATGCGCTCTGTATCCATGCTCCGAAGTCTGTGTAGAAGGCATACTGTCTGGAATAGTGCCTCAACTAGCATCGGTGGTGCAGCGAGCTCTGCTCTAATGATATCATGTGGTACTGAAGGCTTGCTACGAATAAGTCTGGCAATCATGAGGATCTGTGGCCTCTCCAATGCTGTCCATACTGATGTAGCTAACCCCGGCCCCCAAATGGCTGCCCCATACATGAGCGCTGGCATAACCAAAGTGTCGAAAAGCCACCCCTTTGTGGGGGGCTCCTGAAAATATGCCTGCTGGCACCGTCTCTCCGTCAAAGTAAGTGCCGCGTACCCACGTGTGATGCGATCACGGGCTTCCCGAGACATAGAGAAGATCCCTGATGCTGCTGTAAATGTCACTCCCAAGTAAACATATGATCCGACCGCCTCGACTGGTCCGCCTTCTTCTGTGAACAAACTATGCCTGCGTACCTGTGCTGATGTATGAAAGATCATGACCTTGGTTTTACCAAGGTTCACAGATAAGCCTCTGTGTCTGCAGAAGTCATCTAGGCCATGTAGATGATGCTGTAGACCTTCTCCAGACTTTGAAACCAGTACAATATCGTCAGCATATAATAGAATATGAATAGTGGACCCGCGTACCTCAATGCCATCACCTCCCTGCCGCTGTATGAAGTCCACTATCTCATCAATGTAGAGACCAAAGAGGGTCGGTGAAAGAGGGCACCCTTGCTTCACCCCGATAGTGCTAGCAAGTGGATCAGATAAGCCCCCTGGACATCTCACTCTACCTGATACTCTCTCGTACAAGGCGTAGATCCCCCATATCATCTCATCTCGGGCTCCGATATCAAGCAGTCGCCTGAAGAGACGGTCCCTGGGGACAGTGTCAAATGCTTTGCGGAAGTCCACAAAGCAGCAATATAGTCTCCTCTTCCTCACCCTTGCCTGGTCGATCAGGCATCTCAAGGTGAAGATGTGGTCAATGGTAGAGTAATCTCGTCTGAAACCTGCCTGTCCTGGAGCCCTGATACTCTTCCTCTCAGCGAGAGTACTCAACTCTGTCTCTAGTACCACCCCATATAACTTGGCCAATATAGGGCCAATCATGATCGTCCTGCATGTAGCTGGATCTGTAGTATCACCCGACTTATGAATGGGCACTATGGTGTGCTCAGTCCATGAGTCAGGAAACCCTTCAACCAATTCACGGTTGAAGAGGTGGGCAATGAGTGGTGCGAGAGTCGTGCCTCCGTAGATAAGGTGCTCTGCCTGTAAACCGAAATGGTCATGGGCCCTTCCATGTTGTAGACGGGCAATAGCGCTTCCCACCATAGTGGGTGTGAAGAAGGGGCTGGTCTGGGATCTCGTATAGGCTCCGTGCATAGCTATGCCAAGTGCTCGGATCTCGAATGGGTGTCTTCTGTCTCCTCTCTCTCAGATGTCGCCATGCCATTGTACTGTCTCGACTCATGAGCAAATGATAAATACCTCAATACTGTTTCTCCTCCCATTCTCGCCGTTTGCGGCGAGTAAGGCTCTGCACGCTGTGCTTGTGTGCGTGTAATATCCCCTCTATGCTCTAAAATCCGTAGGTGCTTCCGTAGCTCACGACAATCTGCATCGTACCATCGGTTCTGGGGCATGGATCCAATGCGTGGAGGGTGTATATGTATGCGATGTGGGAAGCTGATGAGAGCTGAGTCCTGTAGGATGGTGGTGATCTGTGATGTAAGTGTGTCGAGGGGTGAGAGTGGATCGAGGGAGAGTAGACGGGTGTGTAAATGGTGTGCATAAACATGTGAGAGCTCGTGTGTGAAGTGTATCGTGGTGTGTGCCTCAGTGGATAAGGAGGGGTCTAATGGAATAGGAGATGAAAGTATGAATGTGATAAAGGTATGGTCAGCACCAAGTGGGCGTCGGCCAATACTAAGTGAGGGGATGAGTGAAGCTCCAGAGATGGTACCCAAAATGTAGTCGACTGTGCTCTCACCTCCCCCGTGAGGGAAGCAAGTAAGTCCGCCCGAACCTGGCCACCGATGCATCCCATTATATATAACGAGATGGTGTCTGCTACCCAACTCAAGCAAGTGTCTTCCATATCCGGTGGCATCGTGACCCATATCTGCCGACACTCTACTGGTGCATGTGTCCTCCGGATCTCTGCCCCTCATGAAATGTGGATGGTCCATGTCGTATACCTCGCACTGATGTGACTAGGTGCGGCCGTTGAAGTCCCCCATGAGGAAGACTTCACCTAAGGTGCTGTAATGTAGTATGTCATCTGAAAGTGCTGTGTATGGTGAGTCTCTGTCTCGAATCGATCCTCCAAGGCCCTCCCCTGCGTATCGGGATCCACCTAGTGGAAAGTAGCATATCGCAATGTAAATCAAGCTACCTGGTGCTATCTCTATGCGGACCCACATGTAGCGTGCCTCCTCATCTCTCCCGATGATATGGATCCGGCTCTGTATCTCCTGTCTAAATAGGATGGCAACACCGCCTGACCCTCGTGCTGTACTCTGTCTCATCGTGGTCCTGAATGCAGATTCCCAGTGAAAACCTGCAATGCGTGGCAGGCCTCTCTCTGGGCTCTCATGTGTCTCTGTAATGCCAACAAAGTCATGCGAGTCTAGGATCTCCTCAAGTCTGTCTTGTCGTGTCTAGAGTGCCCCGTTGAAATTCCACACTGCTCCTCTGAGTGGTGCCTCCTGGTGTAATGATGTCTCATAGGCCGCGTTGCCCTATTTGATAGGGCATCCATCTATGAAGATCTTACCATCCCGATAAAAGGCCTTCCTTCCCTCTCGACGTGCCTGGAGTATCTGTGGCATGCAAGCACGTCTGTGTGCTACCTGCATCCTCGTGAGGTCCTCGTCCATGTAGAGGGTGCCGCCCGGTAATCCCCGTAGTATTGGTTGGCTTGTAAAAAGGGAAGTCCGTGTCTCCTCGGAGCTCATATGAAGGATAAGTGCTCGCGGACGAGACGTATCCCTCCCAACCCTCCATGCGCATGTGAAGGGCATGTTCTCGTACCCGAGGCAACGGCAAATATCGGTGGCGTCAGCTTCTGGTGATGCTCCCTCTGGTAGGCCCGTAATCCGAATGTGGAGTCTTCGAGTGTGTCGAAGTCTCTCCTCCTCGAGTGTATCCTGGACTCGTGTGAGTTCCTCCTTCTTCACATCTTCTTTTACTTCCTTCTTCACTGCTTCTTTGACCTCTTTTTTAATGTTTTTACTTACAACTTCTACCCAACTATTTTGAGTTGCTTCTATCTCTGATCTGATGTGTTCTTGTACACCCATCTTCCAATCATTTTTGATTTTTTCTTTCAAGTCATCTAACTTAGTGATCTCTCCTTCTTCTTTGGAAATCCTGAGCTGAATGATTTCTTCTTGAAGCCTATGCATCTCAGCTTTCATTTCAAATCGGTCTTCTTCAAGAATTTTGACATGCTCTTCTAGGGCTCTGATTCTATCACTGGACTTCCTCATTTCTTGATTAAGTACTCTGTCCGCCTCTTTCTTTACCTCTCTCACTGCTTTAGTAATCATATCTTCCACATCCTTTTCTTCTAGTCGAGCCATGCTGTTTCAAATAGAGAGAGAGAGACAGATCAGGGTTAGGATTTAGGGCTAGGCTTTTGGTTTTAAAGGCTAGGGTTAGGGTTCGAACTAGGGTTGAGATTTTGGGTTAGGGTTTTGGTTTTTGGTTTAGATTAGGGTTAGGTTAGGCGATTAAAAACAAGCTCAGGTTTCTGGGTTAGGGTTAGGTAATTCTGATTTGAATTTGATGCTAGGTTTAAGCTTCGGGGGAGAAAGAGAGAGAGAGAGAGAGAGAGAGAGAGAGAGAGAGAGAGAGAGAGAGAGAGAGAGAGAGAGAGAGAGAGAGAGAGAGAGAGAGAGAGAGAGAGAGAGAGAGAGAAAGAAAGAAAGAAAGAAAGAAAGACTTTTTAACGTCTATTAGAGGCCAAAATCGGCCTATGAGACAAAACATATACATCAGTATGATCCAATCCACTGTGATCCAAAACGAAAATAAAGTGTGAGTACTACAAACGGGTATAAAAGGAGGGATAGTAGCTGGCATCAAGGGTGTGGGGTGCTATGGGTATGCACTCTATATGCTCAATGGGTGAGATACAAACATGATATGCATAGGGAGGGGAGGCTCGATGGTGTCACAACCCCCTAAATGCCTGGAGTGGGTGTAGGATATAATGCATCGGTGGGTAAGGCATCATGGCAATCCTCAAAATGCTCTGGGCGTCCAAATCGATAGGGGTGCGCTGCTGACGTCTCTGTATCTCCATGTCATGGCGTGCGTGAATCGCCTGAATCTCTCTCTGATGTGGACGAGCTCTCCGGACAAGGGGTCTCGGTCGTCGACGCTGTCGTCTAAGCTCCTCTGCTCTGTGTAATGTGACACCCCGCATCGAGCTGGGCCCTCGAGTGTATGTGGGTCTGAAAAAATCTGTAATATGAGTCTGAGGGGGGGGGGGGGCCAGGTGTATCTCCATATGCTGCTGGAGGAGTGATGCGCGGTGGTGCTGGAGCTCTACTAGGAAACGACCTAGAGGGCGCTGGTCCTCTGTCCCCAATAAAGCCTTGATCTCTCTAGGCCCCCTGAAGAGCTGTGGGTAGCGGTCTCTGATGTCCTCATATGCCTGGCATCTACATGTGTAGTGCTCCTCGTCCTCCACCTCCTTTCTACATATCCTGCATAATCGCTCATCCCTGGGGGTATGTGTGGCTCGCCCAATCTCAATCTCGAGCTGGTGTGATGATACTTTGAGCTGCCCAATGGCCACTCTCTCAGCTGGTGCCATATATGTATCCATGTATCGTGGTCTCTGAATGAAACCATCCGCTGTCACAGTTAGGAAGTGCTCTCTGTAGTGTTGCCTCTTTGTGGGAAGAGGCTCCCGTGGTGCTATCCATGTCTCCCTGACGTGTATCTGTAGTAGGTCCTGACGGATGATCCTATTCCTCTCCGAACGAGAGAGGGTAATGTGGGGGGAAGAGAGGTCATACTGAAAAGGGGGGAGATCCGTAATGCTCATGCCATGGTCTGCTAACCATCGGTAAGTCTGTGCATACCATACTCTCTCATGCCCTGTCTCTGCCAAATGTCTAGAGCTCTCATGGCGTACTGTCCTGGAGGTATGGAAGATCATGACCTTGGTCTTGCCAAGGTTCACTGTGAGTCCTCTCTCCATGCAAAAGGTATCGAGCGCCTGTAAATGTGACTGCAACCCCTCCTGTGACTCTGAGAGAGAGAGAGAGAGAGAGAGAGAAAGAAAGAAAGAAAGAAAGTCATATTAACGTCTTCTGGAGGCCAAACTTGGCCTATGAGACAAAAACCATGTACAAGTGTAGTAACCCTGTGTAGAAGATAAAATGAAATAAAAAGTATATCGCTACACAAAGCTATATAGGGCTGGAAAAGGCTGGGGAGATGTGGCTCTGACTCTGCAGATAGTGGCCACCTAATACATGGGGGGGGTCCAAAATGTGAGTAAAACGCCCTAGCTACTGGTGATGGGTGGAGGTGGGTGTAGTATGTGGTACATCGGTGGTCGTCTGAGTGCCTCCTGAAGGAAGACAACCCAGGGGGTGGTGGTACGCCTATGCTCCATCATGTGGTCGTAGGCAATCCTGATGCGTGAGATATCCTCCTGATATAGTCGTGGTCGACGATATCCGCCCATGCGTGGTCGGCGCTGTGCTCTCTGTGCTGCTGCCTGGTGGAGCGTGAGCCCTATAGATGGACCTCTCTGATGTAGCTCAACTCGCTGAAAGAACTGGGTAATGGTCTGCTGGGTACTCACCCGTGTCTGATGTATGGGCTGTAGTGACTGCTCTCGCCTCTCGTATGCTGCTGTGAGAAAGCGTCCCAAGCGTCTTTGGTCTCCCATAGTCATGCACAGCTGGAATGACTCCTCGATCTGGAACTGTGCTCGTAGGTCTATGTATGCTGGACATCTGATAACAAAATGCTCTTCACTCTCTACCTCTGTCTGGCATACTGGGCACCACCTCTCCTCACGGGGGACTCCCCTGGACCGACCCCTCTCAATCTCGAGCTGATGTGATGAAACCCGGAGCTGCCCAATGACGACTCGTGGGTGGTGGGGAAGGTAGGTCTGCATGTATCTCGGAATCTCGATGAAGCCCGTGCCCGATATATGTAGAAAATGCTCGCGGTAGTAGAGCATTTTCGGTGGCAATGTACCCCTAGGGCTCACCCATGTCCTCTGTATGTATGTATGCCATATCTCCTGACGAATGATCCTATTCCTCTCTTGATGAGAGAGCGAGTAGGTGGGTGCATGAGAGTCGTACTGTAGTGGTGGTAGCCTGTCTATGTCAAAGCCATGGTGGGCAAGCCAGTCTCGTGTCTGTGCATACCATGAGGAGGTGTCGCCTGCTAATGCCATATCACGTGATGCCTCGAAAGCACGATAAGCAATGCGCTCTGTATCCATGCCTCGAAGTCTGTGTAATAGGCATACCGTCTGGAATAGTGCCTCAACTAGCATCGGTGGTGCAGCGAGCTCTGCTCTAATGATATCATGTGGTACTGAAGGCTTGCTGCGGATAAGTCTGGCAATCATGAGGATCTGTGGCCTCTCTAATGCTGTCCATACTGATGTAGCTAATCCTGGTCCCCATATGGCTGCCCCATACATGAGCGCTGGCGTAACCAAAGTGTCAAAGAGCCACCCCTTTGTGCGGGGCTCCTGAAAATATGCCTGGTGGCACTGTCTCTCCATCAAAGCTAGTGCTGCGTACCCACGTGTGATGCGGTCACGGGCTGCCTGAGCCATAGAGAAGACCCCTGATGCTGCTGTAAATGTCACCCCCAAGTAAACATATGATCCCACCACCTCGATCGGTCCACCTGCTGCTGTGAACAAACTATGTCTGCGTACCTGTGCTGATGTATGAAAGATCAAGACCTTGGTTTTACCAAGGTTCACAGATAACCCTCTGTGTCTGCAAAAGTCATCTAGGCCGTGTAGATGATGCTGTAGACCTTCTGCAGAATCTGAAACCAATACAATATCATCAGCGTATAAAAGAATATGGACAGTGGACCCGTGTACCTCAATGCCATCTCCCCCCTGCTGCTGTATGAAATCCACTATCTCATCCATGTAGAGACCAAAGAGGGTGGGTGAGAGAGGGCATCCTTGCTTCACCCCGATAGTGCTATCAAGTGGATCAGATAAGCCCCCTGGACATTTGACTCTACCAGATACTCTCTCGTATAAGGCGTAGATCCCCCATATCATCTCCTCCGGAGCTCCGATGTCAAGGAGTCGTCTGAAGAGTCGATCCCTGGGAATAGTGTCAAATGCTTTGCGAAAGTCCACAAAGCAACAATATAATCTCCTCTTCCTCACCCTGGCCTGGTCGATCAGGCATCTCAGAGTGAAGATGTGGTCAACGGTAGAGTAATCTCGTCTGAAACCTGCCTGTCCTGGAGCCCTGATGCCCTTCCTCTCAGCGAGAGTACTCAACTCTGTCTCTAGTACCGCAGAGAGAGAGAGAGAGAGAGAGAGAGAGAATTCACGTACATGTTAAATGCATCAAGGACCATGCACATAAATAGTAATATAGATTATAGCACATATGTTAGAGAGAGAGAGAGAGAGAGAGAGAGAGAGAGAGAGAGAGAGAGAGAGAGAGAGAGAGAGAGAGAGAGAGAGAGAGAGAGAGAGAGAGAAAGAAAGAAAGAAAGTGTTTTTACGTCTATTAGGAGGCGGAACTCGGCCTATGAGACAAATCAATGTACATGGGTGTATCTTCTGTCAATCGGAAAAGTACTGAAAAAAAGATGGCAAGGCTGATATAGATCTCTGTAGTATGCATGTAGAGATACCCATGAAAGTGGGAGGGGGGGGGGGACGGTGAATGGAGTGCTATATCTATAGCCTATATGCAAAAGGGTAGTACAAGCATGATAATGCATCTGAACGACTAACTAGCTCCATCCTGTACTAGTGAGCGGGTGTAAGATGTGGTACATGGGTGGAGGTGGAGTCAAGGCCTCCCTGATGGCTGCAGCGGGATCTGCCATCATCCGGGATCGTCTCTCCTCCATGGCGCGATGGTCACGAGCCTGGATGTCTGCGATCTGGTGTCTGTGAAGTCTGAGGGCCCGATATCCTATAGCACGGGGTCGTCTCCTAGCTCGAGAGGTCTGAGCCTGCTGAAGAGTCACCCCTCTCGATGTGTGAGCTAAGGGGCGGAGGGCTGCTGCACGTCGTGCAATGAAGAAGTCAGTGAGCTGACTCTGTCT
Organism: Ceratopteris richardii; assembly: GCA_020310875.1. Classification (NCBI taxonomy): domain Eukaryota; kingdom Viridiplantae; phylum Streptophyta; class Polypodiopsida; order Polypodiales; family Pteridaceae; genus Ceratopteris; species Ceratopteris richardii. Next base: position 100,594,780 of record CM035436.1, read on the forward strand.
CCCTCGTGTCTGGGAAGCTGCAGTAGGCTGGAGGAGAGAATCTCTGTGACTCTGAATCTCTAGTAAGAATTGCCCGAGCTGTCGCTGATCTCTAGAGCCCATGATCTCTCGGAGGGTGGGCTGCCCTGTAAACAGAGTCTCGTATCTGCCTCTAATGTCATGATATGCGCTACATCTGCAAACAGGATGCTCCTCATCCTCCATCTCTACTTTGCATATCCTGCATAGCCGCTCCTCTCGGGGAATGTCTGTGGCTCTTCCTATCTCAATCTCTAGTCGGTGTGATGAGACCCTCAACTGGCCAATAGCCACCCTCGAGCTATGAGGCATGTAGGTATCCATGTAGCGTGGTCGCTGGATGAAACCATCCACTAGTATGTCCAAGAACTGGTCTCAATAGTGCGATAGTCTCGATCCCATGTGTGGTGTGTGCCATGTCTGACTAATGTAGAGCTTCCAAAGGTCCTGTCTGAGCACAAGATTCCTCTCATGACGCGAGAGGTGGATGTGAGGTGAGTCTGGATCATACTGAAAAGGCGGCAATCTATCCATATCAAGTCCATGACTATCAAACCATGCTCTAACCTGAGTGTACCAAGCTCTCTCATATCCCGACTCTGATATCTGTATAGATGCCTCAAAAGCTCTATGTGTGAGTCTTTCTGTAGGGAGCTCCCTCACCCTCTGAATAAAGGAGATAGTATGGAATAGTGCATCTACTACCATGGGTGGTGCAGCTAGCTCTGCCCTGATAATGTCATGTGGCACTGACTGTTTCCCACGAAATAGTCGCGAGATCATACGTACTTGTGGCCTCTCGATCGCACTCCACTGGGTAACTGTGAGGCTTGGTGCCCAAACTATCGAAGCATACATCATAGCTGGTCTCACTAGTGTGTCAAATAGCCACCCCTTTGTGCGGGGCTCCTGGAAGTGTGCCTAGTGACATCTCCGCTCTAACATGGCTAAGGCTGCATATCCTCGTGTGAGTCTATCGGTGGCTGCCTGTCTCATGCTGAAGGGGCCAGGCAAGCTCGTGAATGTGACTCCGAGGTAGACATAGGAAGTGACCACCTCAATCTGTCCACTGCCAACTGTGAATGCTCCTCCATTCCTCACCATGGGGGAGGTGTGGAAGATCATGACCTTGGTCTTGCCAAGGTTTACTGTCATGCCTCTCTTTGTGCAAAACTCATGGAGGGCATCTAGGTGGTGCTGTAATCCCTCGGGTGACTCTGAAATCAATACAATATCATCTGCATATAATAAAATGTGGACCTGTGTACCTCCAAGGTCTGCACCCTCCCCTCCAGCTCGGAGAATGTAGTCCTCAATCTCGTCGATGTAGAGCCCGAAGAGAGTGGGAGAGAGTGGGCAGCCTTGCTTAACACCCACTGTGCTAGCAATGGCCTTTGATAGTCTCCTCGGGCATCGAACCCTCCCAATCACCCGCTCATAGAGTGTGTAGATGGTCCAAATCATCTCTGATGGTATCCCCAAGCTATGGAGTCTCCGAAAAAGCTTCTCCCGTGGCACAGTATCGAAGGCTTTGTGGAAATCCACAAAGCAGCAATATAATCTCTTCTTCTGTATCTTTGCCCCATCAATGAGGCAACGCAGAATGAAGATGTGATCAATAGTGGAGAAAGCCCGTCGGAACCCTGCCTGACCACGTGCTCGTAGCCCTTCCATCTCTGCATAAGAGCTGAGCTCTATCTCGAGAACCGTCCCATAAAGCTTGGCCATGGTGTGACCAATCATGATAGTCCTGTAGTTCCCTGGGTCCAAGGTATCCCCAGAGAGAGAGAGAGAGAGAGAGAGAGAGAGAGAGAGAGAGAGAGAGAGAGAGAGAGAGAGAGAGAGAGAGAGAGAGAGAGAGAGAGAGAGAGAGAGAGAGAGAGAGAGAGAAAGAAAGAAAGAAAGTCATATTAACGTCTTTTGGAGGCCAAACTTGGCCTATGAGACAAAAAACCATGTACAAGTGTAGTAACCCTGTGTAGAGGATAAAATGAAATAAAAGGTATATCGCGACACAAAGATATATAAGGCTGGAAAAGGATGGGAAGACGTGGCTCTGACTCCGCAGATAGTGGCCACCTAATACATGGGGGACATGTGAGTAAAAGTGTGAGTAAAACACCCTAGCTACTGGTGAATGGGTGGGGGTGGGTGTAGTATGTGGTACATCGGGGGTGGTCTGAGTGCCTCCTGAAGGAAGACAACCCATGGGGTGGTGGTGCGCCTATGCTCCATCATGTGGTCGTAGGCTGTCCTGATGCGTGAGATATCCTCCTGATATAGTCGTGGTCGATGATATCTGCCCATGCGTGGTCGGCGCCGTGCTCTCTGTGCTGCTGCCTGGTGGAGCGTGAGCCCTATAGGTGGACCTGTCTGATGTAGCTCAGCTCGCTGAAAAAACTGGGTAATGGTCTGCTGTGTACTCACTCGTGGCTGATGTGTGGGCTGGAGTGATCGATCTCGCCTCTCGTATGCTGCCGCGAGGAAGCGTCCCAAGCGTCGCTGGTCTCCCATGGTCATGCATAACGGGAGTGACTCCTCTATCTGGAACTCTGCTCGTAGGTCTAAGTATGCTGGGCATCTGATAACAAAATGCTCCTCACTCTCTACCTCTGTCTCGCATACTGGGCACCACCTCTCCTCACGGGGGACTCCCTTGGATCGACCCCTCTCAATCTCAAGCTGGTGCGATGAGACCTGGAGCTGCCCAATGATGACTCGAAGGTGGTGGGGTAGATATGTCTTCATGTATCTCGGAATCTCGATGAAGCCCTCGTCCGATATATGTAGAAAATGCTCACGGTAATAGAGCATTTTCGGTGGCAATGTACCCCTAGGGCTCACCCATGTCCTCTGTATGTATGTATGCCATATCTCCTGACGAATGATCCTATTCCTCTCCTGATGAGAGAGCGAGTAGGTGGGTGCATGTGAGTCGTACTGTAGTGGTGGTAGCCTGTCTATGTCAAAGCCATGGTGGGCCAGCCAGTCTCGTGTCTGTGCATACCATGAGGAGGTGTCGCCTGCTAATGCCATGTCCCGTGATGCCTGGAAAGCCCGATAAGCAATGCGCTCTGTATCCATGCTGCGGAGTCTGTGTAATAGGCATACTGTCTGGAATAGTGCCTCAACTAGCATCGGTGGTGTAGCGAGCTCTGCTCTAATGATATCATGTGGTATTGAAGGCTTGCTGCGGATAAGTCTAGAAATCATGAGGATCTGTGGCCTCTCTAATGCTGTCCATACTGATGTGGCTAATCCTGGTCCCCATATGGCTGCCCCATACATGAGCGCTGGTGTAACCAAAGTGTCGAAGAGCCACCCCTTTGTGCGGGGCTCCTGAAAATATGCCTGGTGGCACTGTCTCTCCATCAAGGCAAGTGCTGCATACCCACGTGTGATGCGGTCACGTGCAGCCTGAGACATAGAGAAGACCCCTGATGCTGCTGTAAATGTCACTCCCAAGTAAACATATGATCCGACCACCTCAATCGGTCCACCCGCTGCTGTGAACAAACTATGTCTGCGTACCTGTGCTGATGTATGAAAGATCATGACCTTTGTTTTACCAAGGTTCACAGATAACCCTCTGTGTGTGCAAAAGTCATCTAGGCCATGTAGATGATGCTGTAGGCCTTCTGCCGACTCTGAAACCAGTACAATATCATCAGCGTATAAAAGAATATGGACAGTGGACCCGCGTACCTCAATGCCATCACCCCCCTGCTGCTGTATGTAGTCCACTATCTCATCAATGTAGAGACCAAAGAGGGTGGGTGAAAGAGGGCATCCTTGCTTCACCCCGATAGTGCTAGCAAGTGGATGAGATAAGCCCCCCGGACATCTGACTCTGCCAGATACTCTCTCGTATAAGGCATAGATCCCCCATATCATCTCCTCTGGAGCTCCGATATCAAGTAGTCGTCTGAAGAGTCGTCCCTTGGGGACGGTGTCAAATGCTTTGCGGAAGTCCACAAAGCAGCAATATAATCTCCTCTTCCTCACCCTTGCCCGGTCGATCAGGCATCTCAGAGTGAAGATGTGGTCAGTGGTAGAGTAATCTCGTCTGAAGCCGGCCTGTCCTGGAGCCCTGATACCCTTCCTCTCAGCGAGAGTACTCAACTCTGTCTCGAGTACCGCCCCATATAACTTGGCCAATATAGGGCCAATCATGATCGTCCGGTATGTAGCTGGATCCATAGTATCTCCTGACTTATGAATGGGCACTATGGTGTGCTCAGTCCATGAGTCAGGGAACCCTTCAACCAGTGCACGGTTGGAGAGAGAGAGAGAGAGAGAGAGAGAGAGAGAGAGAGAGAGAGAGAGAGAGAGAGAGAGAGAGAGAGAGAGAGAGAGAGAGAGAGAGAGAGAGAGAGAGAGAGAGAGAGAGAGAGAGAGAGAGAGATTTTCTTTTGGCTGTAGAGCTGATGCTGCTGGGATTCATATCATTGTTTATGTCTGCTCTAGCAACTATCTTTATAGAAATTTGTGTAGATGAATCCTCATACAATCGACAGATAACAATATGTTACAAACACAGAATGCGCCTGAGAGTAGGTGTGCAAAGGAACAACAGACTCCAATTCTTCAATAGATATGTGCTTGGTTATCCAAAGCAAAGTGATCATATGTGTCCCAAGGTTAGATGAGCCTTTCCTCCTTGTGCTTTGGGAATATGTGATGTTCACTATGGTATGTTGATGTGTTTTCCCTTCCTTTGACAGGGGAAAACGCCTTTTATTACCCTTGAAGATATTCATGAAGTACACAGTTTGCTATTTTTGACTGTTATCACACACATTGTGTATAGCTGTATGACAGTGGTCTTTGCACTATTGAAGGTAATGATAATTCTACTATTGCATTTTTGTTGTTTTATTTTATGAATGTTTAAGTTGTGTTTCCATTGATCATCATTTCTATGGATATACTGAAGTACTAGGCTATTGTGATGAACATTTAACTGTTGCTGGCTGCAAATAAAAATGTAAATGAAGAATGCAGATTGGTTTGTTGATTTGGCCCCGTTATTACTCCAAAGCAGTTGAGAAACTGATTGTTAGATTTATTCTAGTTAATTAGTATTTATCTTTTCTGTCATCACTGATTGTACTTGTTTTTGTATTCTCTCTCTCTCTCTCTCTAGAGATGGGAAAAGGAAAGACTGCCTTCTATAGACATGGGAGGGTCGCGATTATATAGTGCTGCCATATGAGAGCATAAGACATTTGAGACCACACTCAAAATGGCAGTATTGAACTGTAATAGATTTCAGGGGCTTGATGTGTGTACCTTTGTGAGCAGCTTTAGAGGTAAAGACATTGTTTCATTCAGAGAACCACTAGGTTCCAGGTCAGATGGTGCCACATAGGACTGGATATAGATGGGAAATAGCTTATCAAAGAGATGCAAGGTCTGAACATGGGAGCAGACATTTGGGGGGAAGTAGCAGTCCTTTTCGAGGAAGAATTACAGTTGCTTATGAATCTTGTTCGGAGAGATAACTGCACCAAATATGTGGCTAGTACTACGGGTGATACAGGACACTTTTTGTATTCAGCCATATGCTATTCTGCTTCAAGTACATTGACTTATGCAACACCCAAGGTCATTTCAATGCATATTGGATGATGGCATAGGGAGTTCTCCAAGGATGGTGATATCATTCTTTTTGGGGTCTTTAATGCTTCAATGAGTAATTTTAGGCACCCTTCTATGATATCTTGAAGGAGATGTTGATAGAACTAGACCCTCTAGACATGAGACTGATCTGATACTTACTAGATGTGAAACCCTAAAATCAGAGAGAGAGAGAGAGAGAGAGAGAGAGAGAGAGAGAGAGAGAGAGAGAGAGAGAGAGAGAGAGAGAGAGAGAGAGAGAGAGAGAGAGAGAGAGAGAGAGAGAGAGAGAGAGAGAGAGAGAGAGAGAGAGAGAGAGAGAGAGAGAGAGAGAGAAAGAAAGAAAGTGTTTTTACGTCTATTAGGAGGCCGAACTCGGCCTATGAGACAAATCGATGTACATGGGTGTATCTTCTGTCAATCTCCGTAGTGTGTATGTGGAGATACCCATGGAAGTGGGGGGTGTATGGACTGCGAGATCTATGATAATCTATATGCAAAAGAGAGAGAGAGAGAGAGAGAGAGAGAGAGAGAGAGAGAGAGAGAGAGAGAGAGAGAGAGAGAGAGAGAGAGAGAGAGAGAGAGAGAGAGAGAGAGAGAGAGAGAGAGAGAGAGAGAGAGAGAGAGGAGAAGAAGATGCTATATGTTTTAACAATTGAACCATTCAGGTGCAGAGTTGGCGTTCCTGGGAGAATGATGCCCATGGTGATGGCTTTAAAAGCTTTGCAGGTATGTTGTGCACGCCATGGTTAAATAATGGATAAGAACTTTTTGATGAATTCATACCTCTTACTTCACTCTCTTCTTCTTTTCCGTTTTTTGTTTTGATGCTTCTTATCATAGATATTTCTAAAGAAGCATCTTTGGATCGGCATTTTATGTTTACACTTTATCACACTTCAAAGCCTTGGAATTTTAAAAGGTTTCTTGTGTGGATGGTGAGAAGGGAATCACAACAGTATAATTTCAATTTTCTGTGGCTACAAATGGGAACTGTTTTCTTTTTCCCCTTTTTTTCTGCTAGGCATGTTTCATGAGACAATTTGGGAAAGCAGTTGAGCGGGCAGATTATTTGACTATAAGATCAGGGTTCATTGCAGTTAGTGTTTGCCCTTTCATCTTTTAATCTTACTCATCATCATCATTTTTGTCTTGTACATCTTACTTTTGGGTGGCTGCTTACAGGCACACAAGCTGGATCATAGCTACAACTTTCATAGTTATGTTGTACGCTGTATGGAGGATGATTTCACAAGGATTGTTGGAATTAGGTACTGAAGTTGTTTCTTGCCATTACTATTATAGATATTGGAAAATACATATGCATATTTGCAAGCAGGAACAATTTTTATACTAGATGTCTTGTGTTGTATAAAAAATAGTTCTGCTGACGATGTTGGATTTAAGGTATGGAATCAAATCTTCCTCTCTTGTAAGGGTCCAGCAGAATCATAACTGGAAACTTTTCTTGAATGTTGGATTTACGGTACGGAATTAGATCTACCTCTCATGCAAGGTTCCAGCTGAACCTTAACTGGAAACTTTTCCTGAATGTTCTTGAACCATACTCTTGTGAATGTTTTGAACTTGGTTCAATGTTGGACAGCCTACAAACATGGGGAGGCTTAATGTTGCTAGTTCTTATGGTTTCTCCTTTTAGTGTTATCCTAGTGAACCTTTGCAACTACTTTAGGCCGTCTTATCCTCTCATCAAGGCCAAGGCTCTCTCAAGGGAGGATGCATCATAAGCTTATGTCCAAGTGCTCAAAAATTTTTCTCAGAACTGAAATTTTTTCTCAGTTATTTCAAACTCATTCTTATATGTACCTGTGAAATTTTCCCAACCATTTCAAATTCGTGAGTGGACCATACCTATCATTCATGGTGATGATGCACTTATTAGTTCAAACTTCAAAGTATGAAATAGATTTTGCACATGATCCTAATTTCAAATATATCTACATGGATGAGCATTAATGAAACTGTGTTTGTGTTTATTTATGTGTGTGTATTTATGTATGTATGTAGGAGAGAGCAGCTTCTCTGAATCCCATAGGTGAGTGAGTGCTTATGAGTAGGTCACGTGATGTTCCATTTGCAAGTTGTGAGTCCTCCCTTACACTTGTCAATGTGTTCAAACTTGAGATAGGGTTGCCTTCAACCTTTCTTGCACATCGCCTAGGTCACCATTACCTACTCTCAAGTTGACTTCAAAACATCCATGCCAACCTAATAATTCCACATCTTGTTTGCATTCAAACCCTGTTATATCAGCTCCCAAACCCTATTTTGTCAGCCTTGCCTTCATCTTTTGCCTGTTCTCCAAACACAATACCCTACATTGTCTCCATTCAGGTCATGTTTCCTTTTTTATAAGCAGAATTTTTTCCTGCATTTTTCTATCGATCCTTGACAATTGCGGACTGACCTCTTTGCCATGCCTATAATTTCTTGTAGTGCATCATGAGGGCTTGATTAACATGTGAATGTGTCCCTTGTTCTCTCCAACTTTGAAAACATGTTCTTGTAGTGCATTATGAGGGCTTGATCAACATGTGAATGTGTCCCTTGTTCTCTTCGATTTTGGAAACATGCCTTTGTCATGGCTATGAGGAACTCAATAGAAATTCGGAAGTTACCATTGATGTCAAGGTCAGTTTTAAGTTGAAAAAGACTATAGCATAAGTTTTTCCTTTCATGGAAGAGGTGATGTTTTATATATTCTTCACAAACCTCGATCAGTGGTGGACACACCACAACAATTGCTTTCTTACTTTCACAATGATGCTATGGTTTATGAAGTCAAGGGCTTTATGAAGTTGTGCTTTAAACCATGATTGACAGGGATATATTGTCATTGTGCTATATCCCTTTTTGGTGGGTTGAACTGTGTTTTTCTATGAAAGCTTGGTCCCTAAATTCACGAGGAATTCCTTCATGCTTTCCCAATATGCATTGACTTGTTAGAACTTCCATGTTATTTATGGAATGATGTTGCTAACATGGGCAAGGAGCTTGGAAAGGTTTAGCATGTTCCATCTCTAGCCTGAAATAGGCATTGCATGTGCATTATCTAAAATGTAAAAAAGTCTTTCTCAGCATTGATAATTACGATGGTAGAGGAAGCACTAAAATGTTGGTTCACCTTAAATGGGGTGATCTCATTGACCCATGCTTTCATTGTGGTAAACAAGGTCACTTTTGTAAATCTTGCACGAGACTCCATGATTAAGACATTCCTATGGTGTTTCCTTACTCAATTTAGGTAGTCTTATTTATGTGCAAAATGAGTAGGTATTTGGAAGGCTTAACTCTACTACATCATTACCTCTCTATGGGTAGAATAATAGCAAAGCTATTGGGACAAATGTTTCTTTAACAAAGAAATGTAAATTTGCATTTATTAAGCATGCTTTTAAGGTTACGCCATATCAAACTGTAGTGCTAATTGCTCTTGCATTGATGCCTTCTCAATCTTTGATACCTTCAATATCTATGGTTACAAGAAAATGATAATCTAGTGTACAATTTGTTGTGGATGTTGAAAATGCCATTACTTTGATACCCTTTGTCATGGACAAAGGAAACCATCCTAAACCTTAAATTCCATATGAATTTCCAAATCTCATGATTGGCTTCGAGTTTGGAGAAACTAATGCTTCCATTGCATCCAAAATGTGCCAAACCCTAAGATGGATTGTCTACTTGCTAAATTTTGACATTTGGAGGTCCTGTTTGGATTGCTGATATCATCGATGACATCATCATGTCGTAACCTCCTTTAATAACTGCCCTTGAACACCACAATACATCCTCACTCTTGCTAATGCGAGTCTTGGGAGCTTAAAGAGTCGTGATCACCAAGTAAGTACTTTCAAGTTTGAGTTCGGGTTCTAGTCTTGTCTCTTGCTCTAGTCTTATGTAGTCTTGTGTCTTGGACATCTTTTCTTGTCCTATTGTAATCTCGTAGTATGAGATCCTTTTCAGTTATTCCTTGTATCTAGTTCATCTCCCTGAAGGGAGTTCTTGTAATTCAGATATCTTGTTTCATACCTACGATCTCGGGTTGTGGGATCTCGTGTATCATCTCTAGTCCAGTTTTCCATACCTATCACTCCTCGATTGTGGGACTTCTTGTATGAGCTACATATTCTTGTATTATTTCCCCTATGTGGGCAATCTTGTAATTGAAAGTATAATTTCGAAATCTTGTCTAGTCTAGTCAAAGGACACAATCTAGTGCTCCCCTGACATTTTGGCAAGATTGCTCTCATCAAGACTAGGCACCATGGAGATTGTTTGTCAAGAAATATTTTCGGCACTTAAACTTATTCAACAAGTCGTCCAACGGATACAAGAAGACCAACAAAGGATTCAACAACAGAATATGCAAGATGTAATCATAGAACTTCGAAGGCAAATACAAGAGTTGAAGATCATTGTAAATCAATCTTCTTCAATTACCCCCGTGACAAGTAACATGAAGAAAAGTCCAAAAGTGAGCATGTCTGAAAAATTTGATGGGACAAGCTCAAAGTCTCGAGGATTTCTCCAACAAGTGAAACTATTCATAAGGATGCAACTAGAGAGGTACCCAGATGATGCTTCTCAAGTAGGACGCATAGGAATTCTATAATGTGGCCTTGCTCTTTCATGGTTTGCACCTATCCTTGAGAAGGATTTGTGGATGATTTCAAGGTCTTTTTTTGAGAGTTCACATCTTCGTTTGGAGATACCAATTGTTCACATGTTGCCAAAACAAATCTAAGGAATCTACATTAAGGAAATACGCTTGCGTCTATATATGCATTAGAATTTAGACAAATCATTTGTGATCTCACGTGGAACGAGGATTATTTTGTCAATCAATTTCGATGGGGCTTACGTGATGATGTCAAGGACCTCATGCTAACCATGCCGAAGGTAAACTCTTTGAACGAATTCATTAATCAAGCAATTGAGTGTGTTAATAGATTGCTCGAAAGAAAGAGAAGAAAACTTCAATTAGAGATGGTGAATACAATTCTACCTTTGTTCCACAACAATATATGTTGGAAGAAAGTCAACTAGAACCCATGCAATTGGATAATATCAAGGTCAAACGACTTACACCACTTACACCAAAGGAAAGAAAGCATCTGAAGGATAATGGATTATGCTTTTATTGTGGAGATCATGATCACATGGTATTTAAGTGTCCCAAGAAGAAGAAACAAGTTGGAACTAGGACTTCCAGAATCACGATCCCACATCAAAAGGATCATTGTCGGAGTCAAAAGAGGAGTATTTCTGACATCTGGAGGTCTTGTTTGGATTGTTGACATCATCGATGACATCATCAAGTCGTAACTGCCTTTAATAACCGCCCTTGAACACCTATATAAGGAGGGCTTGACCACATACATCCTTCGTCTTGCCAATGCCAATCTTGGGAGCTCAAGCAGTCGTGATCATCAAGTAAGTACTTTCAAGTTCGAGTTCGAGTTCTAGTCTTGTCTTTTGCTCTAGTCTTGTCTAGTCTTGTATCTTGGATATCCTTTCTTGTCTTGTTGTAATCTCGTAGTACGAGATCCTTTCCAGTTATTCCTTGTATCTAGTTCATCTCCTTGAAGGGAGTTCTTGTAATTCAGATATCTTGTTTCATACCTACGATTCTAGGTTTTGGGAACTCTTGTATCATCTCTAGTCCAATTTTCCATACCTATCAATCCCTTGTTGTGGGAATTCTTGTATGAACTACAGATTCTTGTATTATTTCCCCTACATGGATGATCTTGCAATTGAAAGTATAATTCAGAAATCTTGTCTGGTTGTCAGAGGACACAATCTAGTGCTCCCGTGACACCTTCAATATCTATGGTTACAACGAAATGATCATGTAATGTACAATGTGTTGTGGATGATGAAAATGCCCATTACTCTTTTGTGCTCATATGATTGAGTCACATTAGGATGTGAAGGGTAACAAAGCACCTATTTCTCTGTAAGAGGAAGTGCCCATTGTACATGAGTTATTCACATCAAAATTGTCATCTGGAATGTACAAGGTTTAGGGACTATTACTAATTGGAACATGTTGTGGACATGGCTGATACAATGTTTAGGATGCCATAAATTCTTTATAATTATTTTGCTTTTTATTATATCTTTAGGAAGTCATGTACATGTTCATGTTCAGGAAAGCTATTACCCATGCGTCATGATCATAGGTATACTTAATATTGATGATGTTGTAATCCACATCAAATATCTCATGGTATGATTGAAAGTAAGATTTGGGATTAATACCAAGGATTGAGATTGGAAGGGAATTCCAAAACGACATGAACTAGGAAGGCTTCTTGTCGAGATCAACCCATCATGTGGTAAGATGGGTTGTTAAACCAGGGAGTTTGTTGTAGAAGAGGAACAATGGATTTATGGATGACGAAGGAAAAGGAAAACATTAGATAGTTATGCTCATTAGCATGCATCATTGCAAGGTTAAGTATTATTGGTCATGCCCATGACACAAGGAACAAATAGATGCCCTCAAGCTCCATCTAGTCAAAGGACCTTGTGGCTCCAAGGAGGATCGATGCCCAAGATGCAATAATAGGAGTTTAATGTCGATGATGTTCAAGGTTTGAGGGAGCTCTTGCTAGTGAAAGGACCTTGTGGCTGCAAGGAGGATCGATGCCCAAGGTGCAACAATAGGAGTTTGATGTCTATGATGTTCAAGCTTTGAGGGAGCTCTTGCTAGTCCCTTGGCCATCATTGTTATTTTCAAGAATTTTCCTTTGCTTTTGATCGTTGCAACTTGCACCTCTCTTGTCCTCGATGGAGCTAGTTGTTTGTCATTCTCACAATTATTGTCTATGAGCTATTACTTGACTTCTTTGTCCTTTTCTTATAGCTTTTGTTTCCAATAGAGAGCTAGTTTGTTCAAAAGTTAGTTGCCATCTACAGAAGGTGTAACTACTTCTTCCTTCTCCTTGTTTTGTTGTACGATGTATCTTGGAGAAGCAACTAAAAGAGAAAAGTCTACCTCTTTTGTTTGTTAGCAATTGTCTCTTCTTTTTGTTGAAAATTATGGTACATGTGCAAGCTCCAATTGTGAGGCTTGACACATACTCACCTCTCATTTATTACCTCTTCATCATTTACGTATTTGTTGTAAGCCCAAAATGAAGCTAGACCCTGAAAATATAAAGGGTACACTCATAACCTTAGAGTAGAGTGTTGAATTAAAAAAAGGCAAATGTATTTATGGCTTGGATAAAAGCCAAAATATATTTAGAGAGATGGAATACTCAAGAAATTTGTGACCTTATCCACATGGATTGATGTGGAGCACCAAAAGCCACCCAAGCAAATGGAAGGACAAAGGACATGAAGTGAAAGGTCAAGAGGTGAGAGAAGATGCAAGGGTAGGTGAAAAGTCCCATGCCCATACCTCTATATATAGAAGTCATTTGAACGTGAATCTTTGTGGAGATGACAAAGAGATGGTGTAGAAGCATATGCTAGTCATTCTCTTACCAATGGATATCAAAAGGTACCTCATTTTGATGTTACAATGCACAAAGGTATTCCAGCCGCATACCTTTTCTGTACACAGCCACCTTGTGAAGGTGATATCTCTCTATGTACTTATCCATTTAATGCATATCATGTCTTTTTTGAAAGCTTATCTCTCACACTCTTTGTATCTCAAATATCTCTGTCAGATCATTCTCCAGTAGTTATTGGGAACATTTCTTGTGAACCTTAGTTTTCTGCTTAACCTGAGATGACAGGTAGTCTAACTTTGTAGAGTCGGTTGCCTAGTCAAATGAACTCCAAATGGAGTGTTCAATAGCTTGTTAGAAAGCTATTTAAGTCTATTGTGTGTGCACAAAATTTCAGACCGATTGAATCTTTGAGTTGTGACTGAATCAGGTTTTAGTAAGCATGTGTCTTACAGGGCAGTTTCTAGAAGAGTTTCTGTAACTTCCGCTACGTGTATTGGAGTGAAATTTCTCCACACTTTTGAGTCCCTTCCATGCACGACAACACTCAATCCCATGTTTCTCCACCTACCCTTAACAACAACTTTTGGTAAGCTCAATAGGGCCTCTCATGCTCTTGACATTATTGACTCTTGTTCGTTTGTTGTCATGACCTATTATCATGCTCTATCGTGCTCTATCCTCACTTGCTTGGTCCGATGACCGGTCGTCATGCTTTCTTGGTCGTGTTGCCATTTAGGTCACCATAGTCCTCCATTCCCACCTTGTTCTCTTTTGCCATGCATGTCTCCGTTATCCCTCCCAAGGCATTACTCTCACTCTCCATGAATAGTCGATGACAAGGACTTGTTCACAGTCTTGACATAGCTTGCTAAGTCTAATATGATCTCCATACAAAAACTACTAGCGAAGGTGGAGTATTGTGATGGTGAAATTATGTGTGTATGGGCGCAGGGAATGCAAAATGCACTACTCCTAGAGCATTAACATCAAATAGTTTCAAACAAAAGAACTTTGAATCTGACAATAGGAGAGCTACACAATCTACTCTTCTCCTTAACTTCCAAGGTACCCTTTGGCGAGCACCAACTAGTAGGGGCTTCTTGACTATAAAGGAAGCGTAAGACAAAAATCTCTCTAAGGTGCCTCTACGGGTATATATATCTCCTTGTATCTCTCTAATTATAGACATAGACCTTCTCCTAAACGCGATGTTTCTCCTTGAAGTACTCCCCCTTTAATAGGCAAGGGATAAGATATTATAGAGGGGTATGCTACAAGAGTAACGGGTGAGTCGAGGCATTCAGGGAAGTTACATATGCCACAGGTCAGGTACTAGACTTTGTCATGTAGTAGTGGCCCAATTTGAGTGGTGGTGATTTTTCTTGGCTCGTCGCTAGTTGCCTTGTGAGTCTCTGTCGGCCGCCTTCCTTGTTGTTAGAACCTTGACCTCCCTGTCTCCTTGGTTTGGTGCTCCAAAAAGTTTGGCACCTTGGTGCCCAAAAAATTTGGGTGCCTTGGTGCCTAGAAAATTTGGATGATCTTGTCCTCCAAGTTAGGTGAGTCAGTTGTCGAGTCCTTCCTTTAGTGTAACAATTTTTTATTCTATAGGTGGCCTGCCACTATTGTCTCTCTGTCTCAGAGAGATTAGTCGTGAGGGAAGATTCCAATACACATTCCAATACACAGGAGCAATACAATCCCAAAAATATGATGAATATATACAATATCATTGCGAAAAAAGATATATATTTTTGCTAAGAAGATGTGCTTAAATGAATCTAAAACACTTTGCAAAATGAAAAAGATTTTGGAAACTTCTTTTCCTTGGTTGGCTCTTTCCCTTGCCTTTGGATCAGTTGCTCATTTTCTTCAAGGTCTCCCAAAATCAATGATCACAGATCAAATTTCGGGTTGTATGCATCCCTCCGTCTTTTAAGAGTAAAAGAGATTTGTAGGGTCCTAATTTTAGGCTATACAAAAGAACATGAAAGCTCGGAGGAAGAATTGAAGCAAGGGGAAGCTTCTAGCATCTTCAAAGGATCAAGACAACTAAAGGCTCTTGTGAAGAGGTAAAATATCAATCCTTTTCACTTCTCTCATATCCCGAAAGCCATTAGGAGCCATTAGATACTCCCAACACTATGGCTCAGATTGAGAAGCTTGAGAAGAGCAACTATCAACCTTGGAAGTCTAGAATCTCATACTTCCTTATGGGCAAAGGTCTATGGGGGTTGGTTAGTGATATAGAGTTTAAGCCATACATAGATCCACAAACACCTATTGAGAATCAGTGGGGAGCTGCTAGAGAGTGGGAGGATCTTAAATCTATCTCAACACATAAGCAACTCTATGAAAGGTCATATCCAAGACCCATACATATCAACGAAGATATGGGACCTTCTCACATACTCCTTGAGACCCCTTGATAAACTCAAAAGGGGCTATCGATTGAAAGAGATAGAAGAGTGATCTTAAATCTATCTCAACACATAAGCAACTCTATGAGAGGTCATATCCAAGACCCATACATATCAAAGAAGATATGGGACCTTCTCACATACTCCTTGAGACCCCTTGATAAACTCAAAAGGGGCTATCGATTGAATACCATACACTAGTTTCAAATGGACTTTTACTAATGGTGGCCTTGAAAGATGTCGGATAGGTCCACAATGTGCCTTGGCAAGCTTGCCCCCAAGAGCTAGGCCATAGCATACACTCCTTGCGGAGCAAGGTGACCAAGACCTTGTTTTTAATCTCCTCTTGCCCATTGTACCTTAAATAATATGCACAAGGTTTCCCATGGAAAATAGGAAATCCCATAAACGCTTACTTTAACATTTTATTTACAAAGTATGTCTGATGATTCCCAAGAGGCACCTGAATCCAAAAAAATATTTTCTCGTAAAGAAAGTTTACCAGAGTGTGGGCTTTGCAATCCTTAGTGGAAGCCACTTCAGCCTATTTGGTGGCGTAATTCGTGGCCACAAGTAGGTATTTTTCTCCTCCAAGGGAGACCATCAGATAAATCATCCCAACAAAATCCACGTGTTAGTGTCTGAAAGGTTTCCATGCCTTGGCTACTACCAAGGGGAAGTTGCTTTGGGTGTAGGCTTGAAACATGCCTTTGGCAAGCATCACAACCTTTTGCCTAGGATCTCTGAACAGATAGCCCACTGTTGAGAATCTTATGTGCTATAATATAGCCCGAAAAATTCCCCCCTCTGAACCCTTTGTTCACCTCCTTCAACATCTCTTGTACTTTGTTTTGCATCAAACACTTCCTAAGAATCCCATCGAGCCAGTTTCATACAAATTCTCATCTACATCTACAAAATCATTAGTCTTAAGGAGAAGATGTCATCCTTCAAGAGGAGTCAATCGTTTTGAGAATTCTTCGTATGCTAATCAAGGATGCATTATTGAGGATGAAAAAGAATAGACAGCAGCAGACCTTGCACTTGTCTTAGGAGAAATACATTGAAGAGATGCTGGGAAAGTTTAATATGGCTGAAGCAAAGCTTCTTGCAGTGCTATTTCAACCATACACTAAGCTTTGCAAAGGGGATTGTCCCACTAATGATGAAGCATCCAATTATATGAAGTGTGTTCCATATGAATCCAGCTTGTGGTTCACTTATGTAGGTTCACTTATGTATGCAATGGTTGTAGTTAGGGTTGACATTGCACATGCAGTGAGAGTTGTGAGTGGATATATGGTTAATCCAAGCAAGGGATGGGATGCAGTCAAGTCCATCATGTTTGAAAGGGACCAAAAGAAAATGCCTATGTTATGGGAAGTGTCCATTGGAGTTGAAGAGATTCTGTGATTCTAACAATAGAAGGTGATGTGGACACATATAATCGACAAGTGTTATATGTACACTTGCCAAATGTGCTATTTCATGGTGCTCTAGATTTCAAAGGATAGTGATATTATCTACCATAAAGTTTGAATACATTTTAGCCATAGAGTCCTCTTAATGAGCTTTATGGTTGGCACATATATGCTATTTGGTTTGTGAAAAAGACACCTATTCTTGGTTGTGATAGCCGAAGTGCCATGTGTTTGGCTAAGAATGCCATGTTTCAAGCATCTACAAAACATATTGATGTGTAGTATCACTTCATCAGAGAGGTACTAAAGGATGGATTGATCATTTTGATCAAAGTCAAATCATCTTAGAATCAATCACATGCTCTCATTAAGTGCCTTCGAAAGGCACACCATCAGCTATACATACAGATGGTGAGAGTTAAATGGCTTAAAGGAGCCTCCTTGACCCTCTTTGGGAGGTTGTGTGAGACAAAGGGCCCAAGGAGCCTCCTCCTGTGCACTTTGAAAGTCATTGTACACAAGGGGGACCTTACAAGATCGTGGACCTCTCTCTGTATCTTCATTGAAAGTTGTGCCTCTCTCTCTCTCTCTCTCTCTCTCTCTCTCTCTCTCTCTCCCCCCCCCCCCCTCTTTCTTCCCTTTAGTTTTTAGTGTCCTATTTCCCTACTTCGCTATTGAGCAAAGGAGCATAGCCTCTTGAAGCTCTCACCTTGATCTTTCACCTATGTCTGTTAGCGTAGGATGGATTAAGCTCTAGCTCAAAGAAGAAATGCTGAGATACATTTCAGATCGGATACTAATAAGTATGATAGACATTATTTATGAAGTTTTTTCTATAGTGTTTGCATTGATATTACACCCATTGATTTCATCTTTACTTCATTGAGCTCAGGCAGGATTTATTTATGGCTAGTTAATCTTTGATAATATATTGACAATACAAGTGCATATGGAACATGCTTGTTAATCTTCTTAGAATATTTTTGTTATGTTATTAGATTGAAAATGCATTTGATCGTACGAGGTTGGATGTTGTCTCAACCATTATGTGTACAATGGGTTTTGGCAACTCTGCATACTTTCCACTTGATCTGCAAAGATACAAATATTTACATGTGTAGATGATTATCCACATATGCTCATGAGGTTGTGTTTTTTTCTTAGTGCTCCTCTTTGGGGATTCGTCATCATATGCATTTTACTAAACTCTGATGGTAATGTTTCCTTTCACAAGGTTTTCAGAAGTTCTTACTTGAGAAGAAATTTGACCTTATGCCATTTAAATTTTCTACAGGCTTCAATTTATTTTTCTATGTGGCTTTCATTCCTATGATGGTAAGATTTTTTACCTCTTTTGCAGCTCAATGGATGCATGAATTTTTGTTTCTACATTTACTGACTAGATTGGAATTATCATATTGACCTATGGCTTGATGATGTTTGTGGAAGCAATATCAGTAACAAGGCAGATCACTGAAGTTGAGTGGAAAGTCATACATGCCTGGGGTTTGAGGAAGCGTGCAAGAAACCTTGAAG
Organism: Ceratopteris richardii; assembly: GCA_020310875.1. Taxonomy (NCBI): domain Eukaryota; kingdom Viridiplantae; phylum Streptophyta; class Polypodiopsida; order Polypodiales; family Pteridaceae; genus Ceratopteris; species Ceratopteris richardii. The sequence goes on from CM035436.1 coordinate 100,613,284, forward strand.
AGAGCTTTTGTAATCATGATTCATCCTCCGGCAGCTTCGATGCTTGTAAAGGATCAAAGAATGCCACAGAATCTCCCTTATTGACTCTAGGAATCACATCAAGTATTTGACTAATATATTCTTTAAGCCAGTAGAAAGGCACAGTATACTGCTTTCGGGAGCCCAGTTCTCTTGCATATATTTGTAAAAAGATCACATGTTTTCTTAAAAAGCATTCATTCTTTTTTCGGATCTGCATATCAAAAGGGAAAGCGTTGAGCAAAAGATGGTTACATGATTGATCATGGAGACACACCAATGAATGGATTCTTAAGGTAGGCAAATATATTTCAGGTCAAGCTGATTAAATCAACTAGACAGTCGTTTGCAACAAGGGTATGAGAAAGATTGAAAAAAGTTTGCATATAATTGGACACTCTCACTTATTCTACAATATGCACATGAGTAAGGATACCCATTGAATATGGCATGGCTGCATGCATATAGATACATCAAGGTCAAAGAATCTTTTATTGCAGGAGACAAATAACATGATGAGTCTTACTTTTTGCCTTGTAAGCAGAGAAAGATCAGCAAACTAATAAATTACATGTATCATTCTGTTGTTATAAGGGTTGCTCATAATTTTTCTCATGCTATGGCATCCTTGAGCCTTCATAAAAATACCTTCTTTTTGTAATTAGGAGATGTCCATATGAACACTCTCCTAAAACCCCTTTTTGATATTTCCTTTAGTCTAAAGTATTGAAGCCTTCTCCATAAAGTAGCCTTTTTTGCACAAATTCAAAAACCCACGTACAAAACTCCCCATGCTCTCTCTCTCTCTCTAGGTGGTTACTTTTTGAATTCCCAAAATCACATGAAGATCCTCTTTTTGATTTAGCACATGTGGTCTTTTGACCACATGTTTTATTCACATATGCCTCTCTTCTTCTCTATATAAAGAAGAGCCTCATTTGTAAAAGGGGTCCCTTGGCCTCCATGCTAATGGAAAGAAGGTTCATTTGGCTTCCACATTTCTCCTTGTGTGCTAGGCGTTGATCCATGTGTGTGGGTTTGGCACTTGGAGTTGTCTTGTGTGTGAGCATTGCCTCCCTTGCTCCCTTTGACGTTGGCCATGATGCCATTGTTTTTGGATGTGGGTGTGTGTGCGTTGCTTACACTTCTTGCAACTCCTCTTGGAAGAGCCTCTCACTTCCATGTGAGGCGGTTAGGGTCTGTTGTTCCCCTTTTCTCAACAATTTGGCGTCGTTGCCGGGGACGTCGGCCTTTAGCCGTTAGGTTTTTTCAAGCCTGCCGTGCCTACACTTTGTGGATGCACCTCACACTTGGATTGAGTTGTGGATACATGTGGCCTTCGGTTGGTCAAGGGTACCCCTTATTTCTCAATTTTTTGAGTAGTTTAGATCTTTATTTTTTGTTTGTGGCACAAGAACAACCCCTAACCCCCTTCTCTCTCTCACTCTCTCATATACACACTCCCACACATTCATTGTAGCACCCCTCCATCCCTGTCATTTCTAATGAGGATGTCTAGCTTGGATTTGAAGGAAGGGTAGTTGTCTATCTGATCCCTCCCTCTTTTCAAGAAAAATCGAAAAAAGAAGTGCAAATACACATGAAACCTTTGTTGCTATTTCAAATATATTATCGGATGCTCTTTACTCCACGATGAAGAACGTTAAATATGTTTTAACACTTTTTGGTATTTCAAAATTGAGCGTATAGGAGCGTTGTCGCCCTTCCTAATCATTTATTGCAAGGAGTGGCGTTCCGTCTTGTCAGAACTTGACGTGGAGGGGGAGTTACTTCATCTTCCCTCTCCTTAACATTTATTTCGCACGAGGGGGTTGGTAGGGAATTCACTTCTCTCCGTCCTCTCATCTCTATTCAATCTGCCGACAGTGCTTGTTGGGGGAACCTTTAATGTATTCCACTCTTGGCAGCCTAACTTGGTGGTGCCATTTCTCTGCGGGGTCGAGGCAGCTTGTCTCCCCCAGTGCGTCGGGCGCTGCAGAAGGCTGCACCATGGTTTCTCCCCCCACCTAGTGTTGTTGGGCTCCCTGTTCTTGTCTGGGTCGGGACTCGAGATGCTTGGCACTCCTCCTTCCTAATGGGCTTGCTTGGCTTGCGCTTGGTGTGCTTGTGCGGGTCGTGCAAGGTTTGCTCCCTGTCGCATTTCAACCTGTCCTGGGTTATGGCGGAGTTGTGCTCCTTAGGATTCCTCGGTTCTGGCCTATCATCCGTCTTCTTCTTCGTGGGCAGTTTTGTGTGGCCATGCCTGCGCACCTTCCTTCTTGGCCCTTTTGGTGTCGGAATCACTTCCCCCCAACATGGCTCCATCCTTGCTTCGGCTAAGTCCTGCCATGATTGTGTCAGACGAAGGTGCCATTGTGCTCTCTCACGACTGCTGGGAGCTGAGTTTTCGGTCGAGGTTGGAGCGTTGAAGTTGAACTTTTTTCATACACTCTCACGACTTCAGGGTAAGCTTCGGCTTCATCATTTTTGTACCTACAACCGGTGGCCATGAAGTTGAGCACGGCTCTGCCTACCTTTCTTCCTCTATTTCTCACCTCTCGACTGAATGTGGCTTGTGTACAACACTAACTGCAACATTAGTCGTGCTGCCAAAAATTATGGTGCTTTGCCATCGTTGTATCTTGCAATAAGAGTTTCTTTACTTGCTAAGCTCTTTGTTGGGAGCCTGTCATTTCTACACTTCCATGGCGAAGGCGTTTGAATGATCAAGGTCTTGTTGTGTATCACATATTTGAGGGCAAGGTCCTCGTTCCCCATGTTTCTCTCGCTTTGGTGATAGAGATTTAGCCATGGCCGCTCTATCAGGCTTTGTGCTGAAGAATGGCAAGTTGGAGTTCTTGGGCTTTCGCATTTTCCAGCCTCTGATGATGGGGTCAAGACAAATTGCTTCCTTTTTCTCTTTCTTGCTCATATCTCTCTATCAATATCTGCTTAAGCTTGCATGCTATCAAAGTGTCCCTCGTAACTCCACCCGGGAGTTGAGACATGCACCCCATTTACCCTTTTGTATTCACCCACCTCTCAAAGCTTCACCTCTTCGAGTGGTTTTGAGCTTAGCACGCTCCTATGATTGCGCCAAAGTTAGACCTTGGTTCCCTTTAATGTGCGCATATCTGGCAGAAAATAACTTCGAATCGCGATGTTGTGTGGAGGATTCTAAGTGGAGGTCTCTTGCCCTTTTAGTCAACAATGGGATTGGGCCCCAAGGATGGATCTTGGATAGGTCAATTGATAATTAATCACTTTACGTTTGAACTGTTGGATGAAAGAATCTCTGAGGGTCACAAATGTATATCTTCGTATAAAAAGTACATGCTCTAACATTGTGTGCCATTTTGGATATGGCTTCTGCTTTCCTTGTCTTTACAGCTTGTCACAGCTTGCGAAACACTATACAATATGCATTCCTCACTCTATTTCGTTTTCAAATGATTTAAACGCTTGTGCTTGTTATAATCGGAAGTGACACTCATGTGCGATCAGTGTCCATCATGCCAAAATCATTTGCTTTGACACTAATATCTTGACACGACTTGTAGAGTGATTCTCTCAATAGGTTAATAAGGTTGCAGCGATGGTGTCCTAATGACTGTTGACGTGTTCTTAAGTGTCACTTTTGATTTCGAAAGGCTAAGCTTCTCTGACCCTCTAAACTCCAAACATATTTGCGCATTTCAGCTAAGCATAGCTACACAATCGACTACCGTAATTTCATGATAACAAAAACACTAGTTGTGCTATGCTTCTGTTAATTTCTTGATGAGCAGTGAGGCTTGTTCGAATACCTACATTTAATCTTTATCCATGTGTGTGCATGGGCCGCATTGTTATGTCCTCTTACAGCTTTTTGGAGGCGCATTTTAATGATTTATTGATTCCTATGCATGCTTGATTTTTTGCACAGCTACATAGCTAGTGGTTTCTAACAATTGGATAGAGCTCGGTTTCCCTGACCTCCATGATAATCATGTAATAACTGTCAAAAGGAACATTTGCATGCTTTGTGGGAAGACATAAAGAATCGAAGCTTGGGTTTAGGATTTGTGTGATTGACTAACATCTTTAAGTGACATAACTGAAGTTATTGATGGCGGTTATTCTACTAGAGATACACGGAAAAGTATTTTGCCTTGAGGAGATGTATGAAAGGATTTAGCACCCCACATTTAAAAGCATAGTAAGGAATAGGTCATCTTAGTAGAATCAAGTAGAAGTACTTGAGCTTGCTGTGTTTCCTGTTTTTTGCTAAAATTTCATTGGTTGTGTTAAAGAGTCCAGGGTTGTAGTGCGAAATATCTTGATTTTAGTATGTGTACACTACTCAAACTTATTGTCCTATGATACTTAGACAGATTGAAGGCCGATCCTTACTCGAAAGAACGCGGTGGCATGAGGGTGTCTAACTACCTCGAGAGCTTGGTGCTTCTGAATGCCGCTAGGATGATGTTCTTTTTCTTACCAGTGCTTCAGATTGACGAAACATTATCATAATGAAAAGGGGGAATATGGCTATAACTTGCGGATCTTGTTGCTTTCATATGCTAAGAATTTTTTCTAATTTAGGTTCGGGTATTGAGTTTGTGTTTGCCTATGTTTGTTGGAGTTTGTGAATTCCCTTCACAAAGATTATGTCCCAAACACTTCACCGAAACCTGTGACTAAAACTTGTTTTGACATTTGAGCGTTTCGCTTAAGGATGATGTCCACATTTCCTCACCAAGAGAGAAATTAAACACTTGAATGCTTTAAATACCCAACATTGGGGTGGTGTTCTATGTGGTCTTCCACTCTAATAGGGTCATGTCCATAATGTTTGTGGGATGGCTAGGTGTTTAAAACTTAGGCTTGGTAAGTTAATCTGTCTAGGCCCCACCCCAACAATGAAGTTTCCCTCCATTTCCTTGCCCAGTGAAGCATCAAATATTCGGGTTGAACTGATAGAGAGGGGGGGGGGGGAAATTTTGAGGAGGTAGCACTTAGATTGTTGTAGACCTTGGAGTTTACATACACAACTTTTTGCAGGTATTAGGACCTTCACCTGTGAACAATCTGATGATGTTTTCTCTTTTGATAAGTTATGTTGTTGTTGCTACATACACTCTGAGGCTTACTGTTTTTATCTTAAGACAAATCCACAGTTGTACACACTATGATTGATTCCACTATTTCCTCGCTAATGCACCTAGAAAAATTTATGAGGAAATTTTAAATTCTTGTGCACCAAGATCTAGATGTATCGCAGGTCTGACTTTCAGGTGACAGATCACACAGGAGCTCTATGCATTTGACAGATGTGCCTGCTGCTAGGGAATGCGGTCGAGAAGTATGGAGTGTTGCTTTGAGTAATCTAAGGGATATAGGCTTCAGACAAACAAAAGGATTCGGAGTCTGCAGCACAAATTGACAAAAGCAATTGTTCTTTTAAATGTTCCTAACTTTTAGGGAAAGGAGCCTGGTTTGGGAGCTTCTGGTGAAGGTATTTCCAGCCTTACAAAAGACTGCATAGTGGGAGGAATGTTGGGTTGACTGCCCCCCAAGGGGATTGTGTCGCCCAGCTATAAAAATCGAAGATCTGCAGATCGAAAGATGGGACTGAGGGCTTGCAGTATTGCAGATCTGAAAGATTGAAGACTGGTGTGTTGCATGTTCGAAGATCAATGAAGAGTATGGAGACCTGAAGACTGCAAACTGCAGAATGGAAGATTTGCAGACCTGGAGCTTCTCAGAATTGAAGACTCAAGCTTGAACCAGTCCAGCAATGTATGCTTCTCATTTCTCAGCTTTGTCAAGGACGACAAAGTCTAGGAGGAGGAGGGTGTTGTTATAAGGGTTGCTCATAATTTTTCTCATGCTATGGCATCCTTGAGCCTTCATAAAAATACCTTCTTTTTGTAATTAGGAGATGTCCATATGAACACTCTCCTAAAACCCCTTTTTGATATTTCCTTTAGTCTAAAGTATTGAAGCCTTCTCCATAAAGTAGCCTTTTTTGCACAAATTCAAAAACCCACGTACAAAACTCCCCACGCGCTCTCTCTCTCTCTCTCTAAGTGGTTACTTTTTGAATTCCCAAAATCACATGAAGATCCTCTTTTTGATTTAGCACATGTGGTCTTTTGACCACATGTTTTATTCACATATGCCTCTCTTCTTCTCTATATAAAGAAGAGCCTCATTTGTAAAAGGGGTCCCTTGGCCTCCATGCTAATGGAAAGAAGGTTCATTTGGCTTCCACATTTCTCCTTGTGTGCTAGGCGTTGATCCATGTGTGTGGGTTTGGCACTTGGAGTTGTCTTGTGTGTGAGCATTGCCTCCCTTGCTCCCTTTGACGTTGGCCATGATGCCATTGTTTTTGGATGTGGGTGTGTGTGCGTTGCTTACACTTCTTGCAACTCCTCTTGGAAGAGCCTCTCACTTCCATGTGAGGCGGTTAGGGTCTGTTGTTCCCCTTTTCTCAACACATTCTGATTGGATTTGCAAGAAAATCATGTGACCGTTTCTTTCCTCATTCATTCACGTATAGATCTTGCAGGTGTTCATGCACACATGCATATGTGGGTGTGCATGCCTTCATGCTTGATTGTGTCTTTTTTGAGGGCTTATGTCTATCAGTATAATCCAAATGTGGAAGGACAACATTGTCTTGTATTGAAAAGTCATTGCATTGATCCGTTTCTCAAATATTCTTGAGTTTCCAATCCACTCTTTAAAAACATGAGGAACATAATAGAACAAGACCTTTAAATGTCTTTTATTACAGCCATGTATGCCTATTAGAAGGATGAATTTGAAAGAAATGTTTTATTTTTGGGTATGAGAGCCAAATCCCAATGTGATTTGCATATTGATTGAGAGTACTTAATCCTTTTCTATGAAATTCGCGAGCATGAGAATCAAGACAATATGCCGATAAAGTGTGAATGGAAAAGCCCAATATGTTGTTTATTCCAAAGGTCAATAGTTTCTTGTTTATATGTTGTCTCATCTTAGAGAACATAGCATGTGTTTCCACTAGCTTAGAAAGATCGAAAGATTGATTTAGGAAATCTTCAACCATGTATGTAATTATGATGTAGTCGTAAGATAAACTAGCCCATTATCAACAAAGCCTCTCATGGGGACTGCCTAGGATTGTTGTGAGCCCATGGTTTCCATGAAAAAGTGCACCTTCAAGGATGCATGTGCATAGTGAAGTCAAGAATACTCCATCCTCCCCTAACAGATGATTGAGAAACCAATGACCAAACAAGGACCATGCCATGGAAGCTCATGAAAATGAGTAGAGTTAACATTGATTAATTTAGATTTTGCAAGGTTGTTTGTCAATCTTGAAGCATGCATGAAATGATTCCAGAGCTCTAGACATTTGGAAAGATCCGATCCGTACACTATAAGAAGGCAAGTGTATCATGTGCAAACTCGGTACCAAATATAATACGATCATGCATACATATTGATGAACTTTTGAAGTTGACGTTGGAAATATGAGTAACCTTCTCCTAGGGAGCTCTTGATTTTCAGAGAAGTACAAGTCAACTCATGGTCAAAGGCTTGTAAGTGTAGGTTGAATTATTTAAAGACATGCATATTTTCTTCTATCCGACCATACGTAACACTTAGGTAAATGGCAACAACAGATTTGAAGAGACAAGTCAAACCCTAAATTTTGGTCAAAGTATGAAAACCAGCTTTTGGAAGGTTAGGGTCAATGACAAGTCGCAAAACTTGATTGGATATGTATCAAAACATCGCAATTAACTGAAGTCACATTATAAAACAAAAAAGGCACTTTTGGATTTTGCATTGAGAATTCTGGAAGTGAGCTTTTTGGGGCTTTTTTGACCATCTTTTCAACTTGGAGCAAGTAATATATAAAGACATGGTCGATAGCATATTTTTCATCAACGTTTCTACCATAGCTTCTCGTGTACCATCTCTTGAATTACTTGGATCAATTTTGTAAGTACTTTGCAATAGAGAGTTTAGTATTTTGGAGCACTCTAGCTCCTTTGCCATATCTTGTGGATCTTTCATCTTGATCTTGTCTCTTTCTCTCTCTCTCTCTCTCTCTATTTTGTCTCTATATTGATTGTGGGTCTAAAAACCAACAATTGCTATTAGAGCAAGTTTGTGAGAGTATATAAGACAGCTAACTGGAACATTGACTTGCTTAAGTTATAATGTAGTAGAGATATGGCATCCACCTACATGTTGGTTGTAGATCTCTTCAATGAATGCAACTTCCTCACATGGTAGACACGCCTTAAGTATTATCTCATGATCATTGATCTATTGGATGAAGCTAAAGCAAAAGTGAAACGACTAGAACAAGGCAGAATTGGACTATACACAAGAGATGCACAAGAATTTTATAGCACTCAAGCTCAACAAGCTCAAAGTGCTTCTTCATCTTCATCAAGTGTTCTCCTTGTGATGTGTGATATAGGAGTGCTCTTCATGTTTGAGATCCTTATGTGTGTTTGTGGATACTTGGCATGATCTCTATGAAAATTAAGGGTACCTACTTAATAACTAATTATCAATAATTGATATCTAACAACATACCTACCTTGCAAATTCCCCTAGTGTGAGGTTAGAAGGGAATTGTTGGAAATGAGAGGAAACCTTCCACCAAGGAGCTCTTGATTTTCAAAAAGGTACATGTCAACTCATGGTCAAAAGCTGGTCAATGTATGTTAAATTGGTCAAATTCCAAAAGCGAGCTTCTCTGGTTTTTTTTGGACAGCTTTTCATCTTATAGCAAGTATTATATAAAGACATGGTCTGTCACATATTTTTCATCAACTTTTGTGCGTAGCTTCTTGTATGCCATATCTTGAAGCACTTGGAACAATTTTGTAAGTACTTTGCAAGATGGTTTCTAGTCATTTGGAGCACTCTAGCTCCTTTGCCATATTTTGTGTCATCTTCTATCTTTGTCTCTTCTCTCTCTCTCTCTCTCTCTCTCTCTTTACTTTGTCTTTATGTTGATTGTGGGTCTTAAAACCAACATTTGGTGTCAGAGCTGGTTTGTGAGAGCGTATAAGAGAGAAAACTTGAACATTGACTTGCTTAAGTTATAATATGGTAGAGATATGTCATCCACCTCCATGATAGCTCTAGATCGCTTCAATGGAAGCAACTACACACATGGAGGACACATCTTCAATGTTATCTCATGATCACTGATCTATGGGATGACGTTGAAGGAGTGAAGAAGCTAGAACAAGAATGAATTGGACTATACACAACAAGTGTTGCCTCACCTTCATCAAATGGTCGGGTAGGGAATACCCAAGCAAAAGGGGCAACAATTCCTATAACTCGAAGAGGGGCTTCAACTTCAATTGCAGCTCATCGACCAGATGGAGCACCTTTATCTAGAAATAAAACAGCTTCGTCCACTGTAGGAATATAGTAATCACCTTGCATGTATCAAAAGTACAAGGGAAGCATGGATAAAGTTGGAGGGAATATTTAGAACAAGAAGTCAGCAATTTCTTGTTTCTATTCTTATTTTCTTCTTTCAATTAGAGAAGAGTAATTCTACACAAGTGGTAGAGCATATAAGCATATTAAAGAGCAATTTAGGCTCAACTAGCAGAGATGAACAATCCTATTTGAGAGGAAATTGTTGTAGCAATTCTTCCAAAGAGTCTACCTTCTTTATACAATATGATTGTCACTATTTTGCAATACAAGACTAGCCCTAATCTTGACACAATACTGGCAGCCATGCAAAACGAGGAGAAAATCTTAAAAGGAAAAAGAGAGTAAAAATATGTCATTTGCAGCAAAGGAAAAGATATTCATGAAGCATAAATATCATGGCATGACAAACCACAAAGATATACATTGTTTTTCTATTAATGTTTGCAAAATTTGTGGTGGAAATACGCATAAAACAGAATTTTCTTTCAAGAAGACAGATATTTATGCAAAGATAGCTGAAGAAAATATACAAGGTGACATTGGTGGAGTGGTTCAAGAAGCTACATCCATTGATTTTGCATGTTAAACCATATCATCTTGTGTGTGTGTGTGTGTGTGTGTTTGGTAGGTGCAAGTAAGTGTGTTGATATATTTCGGTAGTGATGTCTGTGAACACACTTAGGATTGTCAAGGCACTTTTTTCCCTCTTTAGGAGGTTTTTCTTCTGTTTGTGTATATGCCAATAACCCTAATGAATCACTGTAGAGGGAATTCTTGTTCGTCTTGTGCTCGAGGTGGGTTCTTTTACTTAGTGCATTATGTACTATGTGTATGCTTTGCACAAAACAACAGGGATATGCTAAGATAGAATCTTCAAAGTAAGAGTCACAAAAGCGTTACTGTATCAACATCAAGCATGGAAAGTATATAAAATACACGGACAAGTACAAAACAATGACAATGAAAGGGAACGATGGCTACTAAGGGCAATTCCGAATGCAAACTGGCAACTTTCAATGTATTGTTGAAGCACACAAGCCTCGTGCCGAAGCACTCAGGCCTCTTAGACTCGCTCGGCTTGTCCACCCTTTGTGACAAGACCAGAGACTAGTCCAAACCTTGGAGTTGCTATTTGAAGCTTGAGTGACTATCGATGCACTTCCCTCACTTATCCTTACTTTCCTATGTGTTCTCCTTCTCAATCTGTGGTGATGAGCTCTCTATTACTCAAAATCCTCTCTCTATATGAGTAACTTCTCTTTATACAAACCACCCCTACGAGGAAGTTACTTCACTACTCTACTACATCCACTACTATTGTGACTCTGCACTTTTGTGATACTCTATCAAGTCAGGTACTCTGCCAAATCTGCTACTCTAGTCTCCACTCTCTTTCTCTTTTCGGCCATACTCACTTTCGGTGGGTCAGCTTGTAGTGGCTAATCAAGATTGGTTGTCCTACTTACTACTCCAAATCATTGTAGTCTTTGTCTTGGACGATTTTGGAAATTGGTCTTTGAGACCAATTTTGGAATTTAGTCCAAAGGACCATTCTAGGGAAATTAGTCCATGAGACCAATTTCGGCGAAATTGGTATGTTTTGCCTTGACTCTTACACGAGTGAGACCAACTTTGGAGAAATCAATCTCCCTTTTGTAGATTAGAACAATTTTGGGAAAATTGGTTTTTCTTTTGGAATTAGACTGATATTAAACAGAGAACATAAAAATACTTAGCTGTATCAAAAATTTTTTGTAGGACCCCTAATTTAGCCTATACAGGTTGTCGCCACTACTTCACTCTCTGTCTTGGAGAGTGCCTTGTGTAATGTTGTACTTGCTCTCTCTCTCTCTCTCTCTTTCGAAAATAGGTGCTTGAGAATTTCCTTAGTTCCCTCAGAGACATCTCGAGAGGATAGTAGTTTTGAGGGTACAAATTTAGAACCGATTACTTCATCCGCACATAAGGAATTGGACGGATCCTCATGTGTGACTCAAATTTCCTCATCAACAATTGCGGATCCTTTTTTCTTAGTAGATTCTGATGGGTTTCCTTGGATAGGCAATCATGCACATGGTTTTGCTTATGAGAGTGAGGGGAGGATGCCATGATGGAGATTAGGGTATGGTATGCAATATGCGTGGGAGAGGAACGTTGTGGTGGCTTAGAGATTTTAGTTGCAAATACTATGTGTGAAGGAGGTGCTCAGTTAGAGAAGAATTTGCCTGAAAAGGTAGGATGACCATGTGGGTGGATAAGTTTGAATATGAAGACTTGGAGTGAAATCGGCTTGATAGAGAGTGGCAGACGGAATCGGAAGGGATTACTAACTGAGTCTAGAGTAGAGTTTGTCATTTGGTTTAGCTTGTGCGAATTCGAGAATGTGATGGACGACTGCTAACTTAGGGAGGATTTGATTTAAAAACATGTGGAGGATGATTGTTAATTGAGGAGGCAGACAGATTGTTGAGACTTGGACGAATTTGGTGAGGAATCGGAGGTCGGGTGAGTAGGTATAGGTTAACTCGGTTGCGGATACGTATCTATTTAGAGAAGATGATTATGAAGGTAAATTGTGATGAAGGGAAGGAGATGGGGTGAATTTTACGAAGGGGAGGGGACACATGTGAGAGAGTGATTGTTGGATATTTGGACGATTGTTTTGGACGGTGTGATGGTTGAATTTGGGTATGCGAAGGGATTTGTGGGGCAAATTAGCACACAAAAGAGGACGAATTTGAGATGGACTAAGGGTGGGGCGAATTAGCATGAGATAGATGGGGCTTCAAAAGTATTGGGTGAATGAAGGGTGAGTAGTCCGATTGGGGCATTGTGACTTTGGAGACGAATTTGGAAGGGCTAACGAATTTTGGAGAATGCTTATGGAGAAGGAGAACGATTAGGGTATGTGGTGGAAGGCGAATTTAGTAGACGAATTTGGGCATTTTGTGAGGAGAATTCAGTAGATGATTTTAATGATATGAAGGATTAATTCGGTACTTGATAACTTTGAGGGGATCTTAGAGATGAATTGGATATGGGATGACATGAGTTCAATGTGGACGTGGTCTGAAAAATTGGGGGAGAGAAAAATTGCTTATAGGATTGCATGATAATGTATGAGAGGAGCTTAGAGGTGAGATTTCGGGAGGCTTTGTGGGACCGATAGGGCACTTATAGATACGAATTTCAAGGAGATAAGTGGACGAATAGGGGCACTTATAAGAATGAATTTCAAGGAGATAAGTAGACGAATTTTGAGGAGTCTAATATTGGGGACGATTGGGTATGGTTTAACATGGGAGTATAAGGGATAAATTTCGAGGAGTCCAACATGTACGGACCACTCCATCCTATGTTCAGTTTCTTCTCCTTGTTGGCGAGATTGGGTTGATACAAAATTACCAAAGAGCTTCCTTGTAGTGATGATTCACGTATAGGAGTAGGATTCTGTGCTATGGTTCGCGTTTGAGCCGGCTAAGGATTCTCTATTGTGTTGTCTGTAGATCAATTTCTTGATCTGTATGCTCGATGTGGTATGTCCTCTTAAGTGCAATATGTACTGTGGGTTGCAATTTGAAGACTCAATGGGGAAGAAAAATAGCATATACAATGACATAGTGAAATAAGAGAAAGAAGCTGAAATTATGAGTACAAATAGCTCAAAAGAGGATTATACAAACTTTGGGCAATTTAGGAGACATAAGCATACACCTTCATTCTAAGTGCTTGACTTCGGTTCCCTAAACATACATGCTCAAAATCTAGTTTTCCAACTAGCTGCTCAAGAGAAGATTGGCCAATCACTGCTTGCCCACTACTCACTCAGAGTGCCAAGCTAGCTGATTCCAAATCTACCAAGTGGAGCACTAGTGGTAAGCTAAGAGCTCTACACACACAAAGAGAAGGCAAAGCTGCAGGAGTGCATTCCTTCCTCAAGTCTCTCTCTGAGCTTGTTCTTTGATGAAGGAGAGGTCTACTTATGTAGTTTTCCTGGAAGGGAAGGGTAGCAAAATGGGACAAAATTAGTTTCTTCTTTGGCAGGCTCTCTGACAATTTTGGTGCTCTGGAAGCTTCCTTCTTGGTCCACTTTTTCGCGCCTTAACTATCTTCCAAATCCTGGTATTCGACGCCGTCCACTGTCCATGAGTTCTCCGCGTGCAAGTGGCTGAAAATTTAGACCATATGGAGATCTGGAAAATTTAGTCTCTTTTGTCAAGTGAAAAAGTAGACTAAATCAAAAGTACACCCTTTTCTTAAAAAAAATAGAATACTTTTCAAGTAAGTAGACTAACTTCATAAAAATTGTGAACTTTTGAGTAAGTCGATTAACTTGTAAAATTTGACTAAAAAAATAGACTAGTTTGAGAAATTCTTAGGAATTTAGACTACTTAGAGAATTGGTGAACTCGGAGAATTCGACAACTCAGGAAATTGGTGAAATGGGAAAATAGGCAACTTAGGAAAATAGGTGAAATGGGAAATTAGGCAACTTGGGAAAATAGGTGAAATGGGAAATTAGGTAACTTGGGAAAATAGGTGAATTGGGAAAATAAGCAACTTGGGAAAATAGGTGAAATAGGAAAATAAGCAACTTAAGAAGTTGGGAAAATAGTGAGGTAGGAAATTGGGAATGTGGCCTTCTTCATGAACTCATGAGCTTGAGCCCCTCTTCACCATTTTCTTTCTCTTCGCTTCTTCTGCTTCTCCTCTTGCTCGAAGTTGAGGTAACTTGTCTTGTATTTGGCTTCTGCATCTTGAAAAGCAAACATAAAATACGTTATTTTAAGGGTATATCAAAGTAACCCGCTACAGGTTGCCCACCACTTAGACATTCTTTGTCCTCAGCGAAAATAATATTTTTTCTCTTTTTTTTTTTCTTTTCTCTTTCTTTCTTTCTCTCTCTTTTTTTTTTCTCTCTTTTTTTTTTCTCATTCTTCTTCCCTTTCTTTTTTTGAAATAATGTAAGTGAGAGATAATATGGAAAAAAGGGAGACACTTGCAAGTAAAATGCAATACATGCTTCTTACAAAAGGAACTAACTAGAACAAAAGGATGGCCAATACAAAGTAGAAAGAAACATCTAATGCTATCCACCGCCATTCCTAACTAGGGTGCATTTTGTGCCCGCCATAAAGAGATTTTTTGCCTTGCCGTGGATGTCTTTATAGAACATTGCTTCCGTAACTTCTCGTTTTCCTCTTTGAGTTCCTAGTAGTTTTGCTCTAGTTGCTTGTTGCGGTCTTCTAAGTCTGCAATCCGTTTGTGAAGCTGAAGTACTTGTTGGTTTGCCTCACCACAACTTTGTTTACCATTTTCTTGGTAAGAGTTCCTACTGTAAAGTGAGGAAAGGACTCGAAGAAGTCAATCACCTCGTCTGTTGCAATATTTTTGGTAAGTGGTATTTTGGCAATCTCCGTGAGGTGCAGAGTATGCAACTCATCCGCTGTGAAGATCTCTTCCAATGATGTTGGTGGAAGAGCATCGTGGGCGATCAATGTGAGTGAATCTTCTCCTTCACTTGATGAATGGGCTGAACCGGAACCTTGCTGATATGGTTCATCATCGGAGTCATAATGATTGTTGCGCATAGAATTCCTCAAAGACGAATGGGACATGTTACTTTGCAAATAGTTGGATGCTTTTGTCTTCTTCCTGAATGCCCACTTTGTAGGTTCGTAGATTTTCAAACTTTGCTGATCATGAATCGGAGGGCAAGCTGCCGAAAAAGGATCTTTGTCCTCCTGAAAGAGGGTCGATTTCTTCACAAATTGCTACGCTCTTGCAATTGATAACAGGATCGCTAGGCAGGTGAAGACTGAAGGAACTAGGATGCAGGTGAAAACTGGGTCAGCGATCGCAATTCGACTGAGATGGAGAACAAAATGGACTGCCCATCTAATTAGTTTTTGAAAAATAACGTCTCAACATGCCAAAGTCGACTTATGAACTAAACAAAATCGACTATGCACATCAAATCGACGTGCTTTAGACCTTTTGTAGGTTGTGAAACTAGCACAATATCATGAGCATATAAAAGAATATGAACGGTAGTCCCTCGTACCTCAATGCCCTCCCCTCCCTGCTATCATATGAAGTCCACTATCTCATCAATGTATAGACCAAAGAGGGTGGGTGAAAGAGGGCACCCTTGCTTCACCCCGATAGTGCTAGCAAGTGGTTCGGATAAGCCACCTAGACATGTGACTATGAGATATTCTCTCATATAAGGCGTAGATCCCCCATGTCATCTCATCTTGAACTCCGATATCGAGCCGGCATCTGAAGAGCTGTTCCCTGAGAAGTGTGTCGAAGGCTTTGCAGAAGTTCATAAAGCAGCAGTATAATCTCCTCTTCCTCACTCTTGCCTGGTCGATCAGGCATCTCAGAGTGAAGATGTGGTCAATGGTAGAGTAGTCTCGTCTAAAGCCTACCTGTCTTGGGGGCTCTGATACCCTTCCATTCTGCGAGAGTGCTCACCTCTATCTCGAGCATTATCCCATATAATTTGGCCAATGTGTAACATCACCAGACTTATGAATGGGCACTATGATGTGTTGAGTCCATGAGTCAGGGAACCCTTCAACCAGTGCAGGGTTGAAGAGGTGGGCAATGAGTGGTGCTAGATTTGTGCATCCATATATGAGGTGCTCTGCCTGTAAACTGCACCGGTCATGAGCTCTACCATGCTGCATATGTGAAATAGCGCGGCTCACCATGGCGGGTGTGAGGAAGTAAGAGGTAGCGGGGAGTGAGCTCTGCAGCCTGGGAATGGGGGGCTGGTATGGGATCTGGTATAGGCCGTGTGCGTAGCTATGCCAAATGCTTGGGTCTCGGATGGGTGTCTGCTGTCTCCTCTCCCTCAGATGTCGCCATGCCACTGCACTATCACGACTCATGAGCAGATGGTAGATATCCCAGTATTGTCTCCTCCCACTCCCGCCTCTTGTGGTGAGTGAGGCTATGCATGTCTTGCTGTGCCTGTCTGTGTGTAATATTTCCTCTATGCTCTAAAATCCGTAGATGTTTCCCGAGTTTGCAACAGTTTGCATCATACTAGCGGTTCTAGGTATGAAGTATGGAATTTCATTAAAAATATTATACGTGATATCATACTTTTAGCAAAAAAGTACTAAAAATCTGAAACTTATATATATAACATATATATAATATGTATGTATGTATCTAGTGTATATATGTATGTATGTATATGTGTGTGTGTATATATACATCCATACACTATTCAGCATGCGTTTAGGCTAAAAATGAAGACCAAAATTTTTCAATGACAATGTCCAAGAAGTATGGAGTACAGAATGAACCATACGTCAAACACACACATACTTTTTCATATGTACGAAAAATATTCCATACGCATACGAAAATAACTATGCCCCAAAATATGTGGGCGAGAGAGGGCATGCTTGCTTCACGTCGATGGTGCTAGCAAGTGAATCTGGTAGGCCACCTGGAGATCTCACTCTACCTGTTACTCTCTCATATAGGGCGTGTTTTCTTTTTCCTTTCCTTCAATTTTCAGCTTTGGCAAGAACTAAATATCATTTATTGTTAACCGTTCTGCTTAAGTATGGAGTACTATCATTCTGGTTTCCTGTGGAACCCTTTGTTGTGATACAAAGGAATAAACTGCCTCAATTTTTAAGGAAATAATCCAACGTTTTAACCATATGAGATTCTTAAGTTATCTTTCGTAAAATGTTACATATCTGATCCTATGAGGCTCTATATTTTTTATATTATAGTTATTGATGAAGCTTTTGACTGTTCAGGTCACTTTGGCTGTTGGTACAAAATTACAGCATGTGATGGCAACATTAGGATCTGAGAAACTAGGATTTTTGACAAGAAGCAGAAATAAAGAGGAATGCCAAGCATATGAAAAACTATTCTGGTTTGAAAATCCAGAATACATACTATGGCTTTTGCATTTCATCCTCTTTGAGGCAAGTAATTGGATAGAGAAAATATATTTGTTGCATTAATGTTATATTGTCTCCAATCATTGAGGGTACTTAAGAGTGGTTGATTGATCATGCAGAATGCATTTGAACTGGCGACATTCATCTGGTCCCTGGTATGTAACATTTAGTCATATAGTACGAAGTGATTTTTTCTGACTGTACTGCTTTCCATCTACACTCTAATGAATGTATGTATATGTGCATGCATGCATATACAAATGTGCATCTCTGTGTGTGCATGCATGCAGATATGTAATGTTAAATGTCAGGTCTTGGTGATCCTGTGCTTGCATCAAAATCTATAACCTAGGGTCCAGCATTCAAACTATTACACGTGCAGCTGAAATGACAAATGCATGCCATTTATCTGTGTAGTTAGTTTGTTATGTGAATGTTACCATAAAAAGAGATATTTTGCCCATTTGCTGCACAAGTCAATGATATGTGGCTAGCTAGTTACGGGTTGCTGTCTTTCACGTGAGGATTGGAGGTACATTTCCCCTGGGAAATGCAATGTAAAGAATGTATGCATGAATCCTGCACATAGCCTTGATTATCAGAGTGTTAATTTTGAGCTGTTGATCTATAAGGAAGATGGTAATGTAATTTGCTCATCCATACTGAGTAGAAAGGAACAACCTAAAAGGAAGTTCTATGTCAGGGAGCGAGTGACAAGATCTTACACGTCAAAGTCAGTTCTTGCTGCTACAATCAATCTTCGAACTAGCTGCTGGGGTGTAAGAGAGTCATGGACCCCTCTCAACACATTTATGTGCATTTCATGACAAGAGATCATGGCTGTTGGGTGTAGTGAGCAAGAAGGGTGTTCAGACCTTTCTTTCACTGCAAAAAAGGAAATATCATGGGGTGCATGGATCAAAGAAGTATGTTTGCATAATAGGAGGGTGGTGTTTCTACATATGACTCGCAGATCCCAGGCTTCATTCTATATGCTACAAGAAAAGCCTGTTGGGTTAGAAAGCCTGCTCATGAGCTTGACAAAGGGTTGGGCACCACAACAATAGAAATTGTGTTCAGTGGACACTTGGAGGCAAGGATGTTCGGAACTAATCCTCTGAGAGGGGAAAGGAAGTTGCAAGGCTTTGGTGTGTTATGAAATGCTGCTTTATAATCTTGTTGCCATTTCTTTCAATAGAAACTAATAAGGTAGGTAGACAAACTGATGCTAGAATGCAAACTATGAGTTGAGCGATAGCTGTGAAAGCTTTCGTATGCTCATTCCCACAACTATAAGTGGCCATAATAGATTGCTTCTTGCTGAACCAAGATATGCATGAGCTACCAAGCATGAAGCGAAAACCACTTGTGGACCTACGAGCATCAAGTGTCATAACGATGAGCCCAATCTGGTATTGATCCCCCTTGGGATAAAATAAGCCAAGATGAGGAGTACCAGATAAGTAGAAAGAAAAAACTTTACTGCATGCCAATGCTTAACTATTTAGTTATGCATAGATCTGGTCATATGAGAGACAGCAAACTGAATATCAGACAGAATGGTGGATATGTAAATGAGGCATCCAATAGCTTATTGATAGAGACCAACATCAAATGCATCTCCATCATCACGAAGACTTATAGACCAACATCAAATGCGTCTCCATCATCACGAAGACTTAATTGTAAACATGTTTCCATGGGAGTGGCAATAGATTTACAATCTTCAAGGCTACAATGCTTCAATTAAGTGTCAATGTATTTAATTTGACACAATGTGATGCCACCATCGACCTACATAAACTGAATGCCCAAATAGTGATGTAGATACTCCAAATCTGTGCATTTCAAAAGAGGCACGCAAAGCAGCCTTAAAATCTGAAATATGCATCTCATTAGTTCTAGTCAGCAGCATATCATCTACATAAACAACAATAATAAGAAGTACATCATTTGCATGCTTTACATACAAGGTGATTTCAGTTGGTCTATTAGGAAATCCATGTCCTATCATACCAAGCACGTGGCACTTGCTTTAATCTTTACAATCCCTATTTTACTTTCACACTTTGTTTTCATGCCCTTTCTATACAAAGCCTCGAGGTTGAAGTTAATATACTTCTTCATGCAAATCACCATTAACGTTCAATTGTATAACTGGAATTGGGGCCCTACAAAAATTTTCGGCATAGCTAAATCTTGAGTGTAACTGTAGGCAGGCACTCGCAGTACAAGACTAATTTCAGAGAAAGCTGATTTCACAAAATTAGTCTTGAGGACCAATTCCACAAATTGGTCTTTTTAAGAATTCGTCTTGTGTGGAATTGGTCTTTGTAAGAATTCGTTCAAAGCAAAATTGTTCCAAAGGCTAATTTTTCCCAAAAAAGACTAATTTTTCACATTCGCCTCTTGATGGCAAACTAAAGAGAAGGGACCCACTAGAAGCGCGGAGCAAGCAGAAAAGAATGTGGAGACAAAGAAAAAGAGTGGAGGCCAGAGTATCGTGCGTGACAAAACCCACAGAGTACCAAACTTGCAAAGTACCGGGTTTGGCAGAGAAAAGTGAGAGTGGAGTGGTGGAGTAACCGTTTGACAGAAAGCAGCTTATATAAAGGAATGAGATTCGAAGACATGGATCATCAGATCACAGAGGAGATAGGAGGTACAAGGACTCTGAGAGAGATCAAATCAGTGAGAGAGAGAGGATATTGGAAGAAGTGTGTGTCTATTCTCAATCTCGGAAACTCAGTCACGCAGTTAGACAAGAGGCTTTGGTCTTGTCATTGTGGACAAGCAGAGTGAGTCTACAAGGCTGAGTGCTCGGTAGAAACCAATGAACTTCACCACTATCTTGAGTGAGTGAGTTGAGTTTTGTAGAGAGATTGTGAGTTTGTCAGAGTAGGAGCCGTCCCTTGCTGCATCTGTTGTGAGTTTTCCGCCTATCTTGTATATGTATACTTCCATGCTTATGTTAACGAAGTGATGCTTTTGTGATTCTACGTTTTGATCTTCTTCTGTTCAGTTTGTGGTTTTGTGGAGTTTGTGGTTTTGTTGTCTTTTTTGGATTGTGCAAAGAAGCTCATAGTGCATACTGCACTCAGAAAAAGAACCCACCCCTCGAGCACTGGAGAACAAGAATTGTAGAGCAAGAATTCTCTCTACAGGTGCTCAATTTGGCACACCCGGTGGGATCTGCTTTGCATTTTTTCTTTAGTATTGTTTTGTTCAGTCTCTGTTTTTAAAGAACTGTTTCCAAGAATTAGTGTTGTTTTTCTTTCAATCTTGTTTTTTAAATATTAGTCTTGTTTAGGATTAGTCTCTTAGCATTAGTCTTTCAAAACTTGTCTTCCAAAATAAGAATCTGTATATTAGTCCTTCAAAATTAGTCCTTAGAATTAATCCTTAGAATTAGCTTCAAAATTAGACCTTAAAAATTAGTTCTTCAAAATTAGTCCTTCAAAATTTTTAGTCCTTCAAAATTAGACTTTCAAAATTAGTCCTTAGAATTAGCCCTTCAAAATTAGCCCTTCAAAATTAGTCCTTCAAAATTAGACCTTCAAAATTAGTCTTTAGAATTCGTCCTTCAAGATTAGTATTTCAGAATTCGTCTTTCAAATTAGTCTTTTAGAAATTAGTCTTGTAGATTTAGTCTTTGAAAACTAGTATTTTAGAATTAGTCTTTTAGAATTAGTCTTTTAGAATTAGTTTTTTAGAATTAGTCTTTTAAAATTAGTCTTTTAGAATTAGTCTTTTAAAATCAGTCTTTTAGAACTAGTCTTTTAAAATCAGTCTTTTAGAATTAGTCTTTTAAAATTTGTCTTTTAGAATTAGTCTTTTAAAATCAGTCTTTTAGAACTAGTCTTTTAAAATTAGTCTTTTAGAAATAGTCTTTGAAAATTAGTCTTTTAGAATTAGTCTTTTAGAATTAGTCTTTTAAAATCAGTCTTTTAGAACTAGTCTTTGAAAATTAGTTTTTTAGAATTAGTCTTTGAAAATTATTCTTTTAGATTTAGTCTTTTAAAATTAGTCTTTTAAAATTAGTATTTCAAATTTAGTCTTTTGAAATTAGTGTTTTGAAATTAGTCTTTCAAAATTATTCTTTTGGAATTAGTCTTTTATAATTAGTCTTTTAGAATAAGTCTTTTAATAATAGTCTTTTAGAATTATTCTTTCAAAATTAATCTTTTGAAATTAGTTCTTCAAAATTAGTCTTTTGAAATTAGTCTTTCAAAATTAGTCTTTTGGAATTAGTCTTTCAAAATTAGTCTTTTGGAATTAGTCTTTCAAAATTAGTCTTTTGAAATTAGTCATTTGAAATTAGTCTTTCAAAATTAGTCTTTTGAAATTAGTCTTTCAAAATTAGTCTTTTGGGATTAGTCTTTTAGAATTAGTCTTCCGAAATTAGTCTTTTGAAATTAGTCTTTCAAAAATAGTCTTTTGGAATTAGTCTTTTACAATTCATCCTGGAAATTAGTCTTCAAAATTAGCCCTCTAGAATTCGTCTTCCCAAATTAGTCTTGAGAATCAGTCTAGGTTTCAAAATTTGTCTTCTTGAAACTCGTCTTCGTATTCCACCTCACCTTTCCATCCTTGTTACTTTTTTGGGCCGTATTCTGCCTCACTTTTTCATCCTTGTTGCTTTTTAGCCTTTGTTCTTGTTCAAGTCCAAATTTCCAATCGAAGATTTAGATCGGATTTTTTTTTTTTTTTTTTTTTTTTTTTTCCCCCTATCTTGAGTTCAAGTTGGCCAAGTCCTCTTAGTCGAACTTCTCATCTATGAGTTCATAAAGAGTCGTAGTCTATGATTCATACCCGATCTCATAAAGGAGGATCTCTAAGTCCAGTCAAAACACCCATCAAGAGCTACCAGAGAAGGACTATCCACTATACTCCTCCCCGCGTACCGCCCAACCCCTTGCCACTTCCTCTTGGATCTTCATCTTCATCCTCAAAGGAAATACTTGCCGTCAACAACACAAGAAGAATGGAAGACATTTAGCCACACCTCTGTCTCGCATCAACATAAAATTTCCAACCTTCAAAGGAGCTTCTCATGAGGATTGAGATGACCATGTGCAGAGGTTTTTATCCTTGTGCAAGAGCAGGGAGCTCCAAAATCGACACGATGCTTTTCTAGCCCTCTTCCTAGCTACCTTGGAGAGCATTGTGGATAGATGATTTAGCCAATATGCTGAAGGACACTTTGCAACATGGGAAGCCTTCGCCAACACCTTCAGACCAGGTAACTCTATGTTGATATATTTAGGTAGTGATGTGTGTGAACACTCTAGGACCGCCGGGGCACTTTTTTCCCTCTTTAGGAGGTTTTTTTCCCCCGGCTTGTATATACGCCTATTGCCCTAATGGGCTACTTATCTTTGTACATTCTCTAGTAATACATTCAGTCTTGTGTGTTGTGCTCCAAGCTTCTTCCTCTTCCTTGTGCTGTTCGCGTGCTTCCGCAGACGTCTAACTCCAACAATTGGTATCAGAGCAGGTCGTTGATTCTTCTAGGGCGCCGTCGACACTCCTCCGTTTGCAGTCTCGGGTTCGCACAAAATTTGGTTCCGAAATCGCGATCTGAGCTCGTTTCGGCTTTCGAACGCACTATCGCAGTGCTTGTGCAGGCTATTTCGTCCTTTTGTGCCAAAGGTATATACCAGTTTCTGTTCGCCAGTTTAAGCATCTCAAAGTCTGCTACAGGTCTAGCAGAACTCGTCTGGGCAGTTCTGTTCAACTTTTTGAGATACAGTCAATTTTCTGCATCAAGGTATTTTAGTCACCGGCCATGGCTGAAAGCAGTGATGTATTCCGTATGTTGGCTGTTGAGGATAAGTTGGATGGTACCAACTACCCATTATGGGCTTATATGATGCGACATGTATTAGTTGCAAAAGGATTGTGGAACATTGTGTAGGGTGTTGAAAGACGTCCTCTTACACCTGTAACGACAGGTACTGCAAATACAGGTATTGGAGCTGATGAAGATGGTGTCGAAGATGATATTCCGCAGATTCCTGTTCGTGCTTCTGTTTCTGTTGCACCTACTGCAGAGCAGATTCGTTGGGATGGCAGAGATGCCCAGGCACATGCATTGATAGCTTTGTCTGTCAAACGTGCCATTATTCCTCACATTCGCTCTTGCAGAACAGCAAAGGATGCTTGGGATACACTTACCACTTTGTACCAGGCTAGGAATGAGGCTCGTGTTGCTTACCTCCGAAAACAGTTGGAGAGTGAGCACATGAATGAAGGTGATTCGATGGACAGTTTTCTTACAAAGATCAAAGACCTGAAGGAACAATTGATTTCTGCTGATGAGGTTATACCAGATAGCTCACTTGTGCAGACCGTTCTGAATGGCCTTCCTGATTCATATCAGAGTTTTGCCTCTACTCTTCGATTGATGATGAAAGGCAATCCGAATGCCTTGTCATTTGAGGAATTAGTCTCTGTTCTGTTGCAGGAAGATAAGTCCAGGCAGAACAGGTCCATTATGCGTGTTGCATATCAAGCTTTCCTGGCTAGTCAGAAGGGCAAAGGAAAATGGAGCTCTTCTACTAGTAAGCAGAAATCTGCAAATGCTGCACAATCGAAGAACCAGGATAAAGATGAGAAGAAATCAGAAAAGCAGAAATTGTTCTGCAAGTACTGTAAAGGAAATGATCATATTATAAAGAACTGTCCAAAACTGGCTGCTAAAGAGGCAAAGAAGAAAGAGGCTTGAATGGTTGTTGCAGAGGACTCTACACCAAAAACAGAGTCTGCAAATCTTGTGCAGGAAGAAGAATGGGCGTTTACTACTGTTTGCAGTTTTGACCCATCTTCTCATGATCAGTGCATGTCTGCAGTAGACTCAGATGTTTGGTACTTTGACAGTGGGGCAACCAAACATATTACCTCGCAGCGCAGTTTCTTCTCTTCACTCGAGCCTGCCCCTACAGGGAATACTGTCACATGCGCCAATAACTCCTCTTATCCTGTTATGGGAGTTGGTAAGATCATTCTGACTACTGCTGATGGTAGTTCTTTCACTTTGTCAGATGCTTTATTTGTGCCAGGGATCAAAAAGAACTTGTTATCAGTTTCTGCATTAGCCAAGATTGGCTTGGTTGTGAAATTCGTTGATGACAGGTGTACAGTCCATGATCTCTCAAATGGCGATGTGATTATTGCTTCTGGCATTTTATGTCGTGGGCTGTATAAGCTCATAGACTATGAAAAATCTGTGAATGATTCGGCATGTGCAGTTCATGATTCTCAGGCTATGTCAGATGCAAAGCTTTGGCATGCACGCTTTGGTCATCTGAATTTTGCTAGTTTGTTACGCCTGCAGAAATCTGAAATGGTGTCCTCTTTGCCCAAACTTGAGGCACCTGGAAAACATGTTTGTGAAGGCTGTATTTTGGGCAAAATGCAGCGTTCTTCCTTTCCAAAAGATGGTTCAGTTCGGGCTATGCAGAAATTGCAGCTTGTACATAGTGATGTCTGTGGTCCTATGCAGACACCCTCTTTTGGAAATTACCTTTACTTCGTGACTTTCATTGATGATTTTTCCAGGCATGCATGGGTATATCCACTCAAAGCAAAGTCCGAAGTGTTCATGTGCTTCAAACAGTTTTTGGTTTTGGCTGAAAATCTGTCAGCATGTAAAATGGGCACCCTCCGTTCTGATCGAGGGGGGGAATATATGTCTTCAGATTTTAATGCATTTCTGGCTGAACGTGGGATAAAACACCAGTGTACAGTGCCGTATACACCTCAACAGAATGGAGTTGCTGAACGAAAGAACAGGTCACTCATGGAGATGGCGAGGTGCATGGTCAAAAGTCAGGCTTTACCACATAGTTTCTGGCTTGAGGCTGTCATGTGTGCAGCATATGTACTGAACAGGTGTCCCACGAAAGCGTTGCAGTCTATCACTCCATATGAGGCTTGGCATGACCGCAAGCCATCTGTTGCTCATCTGCGTGTTTTTGGTTGTTTGGCATATGCATTAGTTCCTGAACAACATCGCAAAAAATTGGATGATAAGGCAGTAAAATGTATTTTTGTTGGGTACAGTTCTGAAAGTAAAGGCTATCGTCTGTATCATCCACAGACTAAACGCATTCTGGTTAGCCGTGATGTTGTCTTTGTGGAAGATGCTATTCAGCCATTGCTTTCATGTACTAAGGAGACATATGTTAGCTCCAAAGACATGTATGATACTTTGATGCCTCTTTTTACAGGTGGACAGGCTAGCGCTGGTCCTAATGAGGCAACTTCTCAGCCTTTGCAGGTTTCATATGATGATGCAGATCATGCCATTTCTGATGCAGATTTACATGATGCACTTGTTGATGAGAGAGCTGATATTGAACAGGCAAAAACTATGCCAAAATGGCTGGTGCAGACTTTGCGTGACAGCAAATTAGATGCACCTTTGTCATATCGTACTCGTTCAGGCTGTCATAGTACCTCCTTTGCATCAGATTGCTATGCTATGGCTGCATCTAGTCTCTGTGATGAGAATGAGCCTGTTTCTTTTGATGAAGCACAAAATTCAGAAAATTGGATGGCTGCTATGCAATCTGAATATGATGCTATAATGAAGAATGGTACATGGTCTTTATGTGACTTGCCTCCTGGCAAGAAGGCCATTGGCACTAAGTGGGTATACAAGCTGAAGCGTAAACCTGATGGTACAGTTGACAGGTATAAGGCTAGGCTTGTTGCAAAGGGTTATGCGCAGGAAAGAGGCATTGATTTTGATGAGACCTTTGCACCTACATGCCGTATGACTACTGTTCGGAGCATTTGTGCACTTGCAGCCCATCATGGTTGGAATGTACATCGGTTGGACATTAAGACAGCATTTCTGAATGGTGACTTGCATGAAGAAGTGTATGTTTTTCAGCCCCGTGGCTTTGTGCAGAAAGGGCATGAAAACCAGGTGTGCAGGTTAAAGAAGGCGTTATATGGTTTAAAGCAAGCACCACGTGCTTGGTATGAGAAAATACATGCCTATCTGATTGCACATGGTTTTGAGAACAGTCCAACTGAAAGCACCTTATATGTTAAGCGTGCTAATGATGTGCTTTTGATCATTGTTGTCTATGTAGACGACATGCTGCTCACTGGTCCTCTTGAAAAGCATATTGCTGATTTCAAGGCTGATTTGCATGCCTCATTTGAGATGTCTAATTTGGGGCATTTGCATCACTATTTGGGCATTCAGTTTATGCAAGTTGATGGTGGAATGGCTTTGTGTCAAACGAAATATATTGACACATTATTGCAGCGTTTTGGCCTTGAAGACTGTAAGCCTATTGCCACTCCTATGGAGACAGGTTTACGATTGAGTCTTCATGATGCTGGAGATGCATTTGATGTTGTTCTCTATCAGCAGGCTGTTGGATGCTTGATTTACTTATGCATTACTCGGCCAGATATTCAGTTTGCTGTCTCACAGATGAGCAGGTTTATGCATTGCCCAGGAGTCACGCATTGGAAAGCGGTTAAGCGCATCTTTCGCTACTTGAGTGGTACTCGGCTACTTTGGTTGTTTTATCCCAAGGGGGGATCACTACCGCCAGATTTGCATGCTTTTTCTGACTCAGATTGGGCTGGTTGCTATGACACTCGTGTGTCCACCAGTGGTTTTTGCTTCATGCTTGGTAGCTCATGTATATCTTGGTTGAGCAAGAAGCAGCCTACTGTGGCCACTTCCAGTTGTGAGGCTGAGTATAGGGAAGCTTTCACAGCGACTGTTGAGTGTGTGTGGCTCAGACGCCTTATGGCTGATTTGGGTGCTGGCCAGTCTTCTGCCACCACCATCTTCACTGACAGTCAGAGCGCATTGGCAATTGCGAGGAACCCTGTGTTCCATGCTCGCACTAAGCACATTGAGGTGCATTATCACTATGTCAGGGAGAGGTTCTCTGCTGGGGAGATCAGCTTGGCATATGTGCCCACGCAGGAGAACATTGCAGACCTTTTCACGAAGGCTCTGCCTAGGGAGAAGTTTGAAGCTTTCCGCAAAGCTTTGGGCTTACTTCCTTTTGTGGAGTGATTTCCACATAGCTCGGCACTTCCTTATACATGAGTGCCAGCTCCTTGTTCACCGCATCACTCCCAGGGGGGATTTGTTGATATATTTAGGTAGTGATGTGTGTGAACACTCTAGGACCGCCGGGGCACTTTTTCCCCTTTTTAGGAGGTTTTTTTCCCCCGGCTTGTATATACGCCTATTGCCCTAATGGGCTACTTATTTTTGTACATTCTCTAGTAATACATTCAGTCTTGTGTGTTGTGCTCCAAGCTTCTTCCTCTTCCTTGTGCTGTTCGCGTGCTTCCGCAGACGTCTAACTCCAACACTCTACTGAACACAATTTAAAAAATCTTAAACTTCAGCCTGGGGAATCATTCCCTAAGCTAATGACTAGAGTAAAATCTCTAGTAGCCAAACTTCTTGCCCAGCTTGGAGACTTCTTAGTCAAGAAGTGGGTGGAAAAGACCCTCCCTAAATCCTCTCAACAGAAACTGAGGGAATTATTAAGAGCAGATGTAACACTACAAGAATTTGAAGGTGCGGCGGCTAGGATCGAGGAAGCTCATCATCATTTCGAAGGAAAGGAGGCAAGTCAAGAAGAATCACACTGGGACTGAGTGGCAAGCCTGAGGAGGAAGTTAGAAGCTCTTAAACTACAGAAGAGCCCACAAGAAGAAAAGAATGCAAGAGAGGACACTATTGCACATCTTCGACAAGAGGTGGAGGAGCTTAAGGCTTAGAAGGAGGTAAAATCTTTCATTTGGTGCACAGTATGTAATAAACCAGGTCATAGCAACCAGGAATGCCCAAAGAAGACCACATGCCAGTTCTATGGAAAAATTGGCCACGAGGCAAGAGATTGCTACTTCCTCGAAGGCATTCAAACCAATTGGGTCTAGGTGCTTGGAGCATAGTTCAACCAACATATCCTAGGGCACCCACAAGAAGTAATGTACACTGCTCCTCACTTCAACAACAATGCCTCTCAATACAATAACAATAGTCAAAGAAAACTGATAAACAAGAAGCCTATAATGTGCTATAGGTGCGGTGAGTACGGACATTTTCAGAATCGAAGTCCTCTTCTCGAAGGTTCACCCCCATGCAAACTCTACTCTCACGTCACTGATCACTACTCAAAAGATTGTCCAAAGTTGCGGCCAGGCACCAGCCAAGGAGGGCTATGTGGGCCGCAACTTGGGAGCTCCTTGTATGAGGTAAATGTGATTTCTGTAAAAGGTGAAAGTAGTCCAAAGTTGGGAGACTTTGCTGGCATGGTATGTCTAGGTGACCTGACCAAAGAAGCTTCAGAGAAAGGGTTAATTTTCAGAAATAACGCCAATCCCTACAATTTGACCAACTCTAGGTATGAGACTAAATTCAGATAGACCAATTTCGATAATAAGTTCGATTTCGAAAATTAGTCCAAGCTCACAAAATAGAATAATTTCAAGGACAAGGGAGAATTCAGAACTAGCGCCACTTCCAAAAAATGTACCGATTTTCAAAGTTGGGTCAACTACCAAAATGAGCACAACATCAGGTAGACGGGTGAAGCAATTCCAGAAATCAGTCCAATTTCAGAAATTGGACCATTTTCAGGAGAAAGGCCAATTCAAAAATTGGATCCACGTCAATGGGACCAATTGTTGAAATTGGACCCAAACTCGTATGTGTTGGGAACCCACTAGAACAAAATAGTTGTGAATATCTAGGAGCAAATGTAGTATCACGACAAGAAATCAACTCTACAGAAGTGGATGTTGGAGAAGCTCATGCAGGAGCACTTACACGGGCCCAAAAGAAGAAATTACAGGAGCAAAACAAACACAGGACCGATTACTTGGAGGAGGCGGAACCTAGCTCGAAAATGCCTTATCTTGAAGGAAGAGGCCAAGAAGTAGATAAAGCCTACAAGGATATTGTGAAGGAACGGAACGAGAATGGTTCATCGGAAGAGCTAGATTCTACTATTATTGACATAGAGAATCTCCTAAAAAACACATATAAGCAAGTATCTCTCTATGATCTTTTAAGAATGGATGAAGGGTTTCAAAGTGATGTTCTAGGAATAATTGAAACGTTCTTCCCTCTAACCCCTGAGATCAAAATTAGTGGCGGGCATGTATAAATCGATGTGATCGTGGCAAGTAAGACTCCCACTACTGACTCGAGAAGTCCAACAGTCACCTTGACCATCAAAGGAAGAACTTTTAGAGGGGTCATTATCGATGGAGGATCATGCATTAATCTAATGCCTCACTAGACAATGATCTCATTAGGTCTAGAAATGTCAAAGAAAGCTTCTTTCACAGTAACTCTTGCAGATCAAAGCGGGGTTCAGCCTCTGGGAATAGTGGAACAAGTGCCTGTGATCATTTGAGAGATCCAAGTTTTCCTGAATTTTGTTGTGGTTGATGTTCCATTTATGGAGGGGGAGATACCCGCTATTGATTGGGCGACCTTGGCTAAGACATCATCTAGCAGTCCATGATTGGGGCAATGACACTCTGCTAGTCAACACTGGTGACTCACGACAATATCTACGACTAGACAACAAGGATCCTAGACAACATAAAGGTAACACACAGTCCTTTTCCATACGTAAGGAAAAAGAATTAGAGGTAGAACATGATAAAGACATGTTGCAACGGATAGAAACAATAGACTCATTTCCGTGCTATGGGATTAATATAACACAGAATGACCAGGAAATAGAAACTACTGGACTAGGGGAACCTATCCTCGTCTATAGACGGGGAAAGGATAAAATGTGCAGGTACTACCAAGAAGATGCTTTCAAGGAGAACGAATCATCCCCATACTATGAAAATCATGAAAAGGAGGCTAATGAGGGCTTTACACCAAAGGAGGAACTAGCTAGAGGATGGATTCAAAAGAAGGAAACTAATATCCTCTTGGATGAATCTCCCTGCTTTTCAAATGACCTTTTCAACCATGAGTCTACAGAATCCATTTTAACCTTTAGCTTAGTGAAGCATGTTAACCTGGGAGCTGAAGAGAATCCTCAACCAATTCTTCTCGCATCTTGCCTGTGGGAGTATCCTACTCTACTTACAGAGGTAATTACTTTCATGAATGAATTTAAAAGCGTTTTTGCATGGACTTATAAAGACCTTGAAGGGATAGCTCCACACTTAAGAGAGCACACAATACCTCTCGTTGAGAATGCAAAGCTGATCAGAAGAAGGATATACAGACTCATTCCAAAATATGAAGAAGTTGTGAAAAAAGAGATTGAGAAAATGGAAGAGGCAAAAATAATTCTACTAGTGGAACATTCGCAATGGTTGTCATCCATGATAATAGCACCTAAGAAGAAGTCAAACAAAATCAGAATTTGTGTTGATTTCAGGGCTCTCAATAAGGTAACAATACCTGATCGCTTCCCAACACCTTTTTCTGAACAAGTGGTAGAAGATGTAGCTTGGCACTCTCTCTACAGCTTTATGGATAGTTTCAGAGGGTACAATCAAGTACGAGTTCATCTTGTAGATCAATCCAAAACAGCCTTTGTCACTCCATGGGGTACATATGCGTACGCTAAGATGGCCTTTGGTTTAAGAAACGTTCCTGCATCCTTCAACAGGATAGTCTACACCATTTTTAGACCACTACTTCTGAAATTCGTAAGAATTTTTATGGACGATTTTTCCACTTTCTCAGGTGCAAGATGTTCCTCTTCTATCGAATATTTTAGAGAACACCTTTCTCAATTGCAAGAAGTGTTCGAGCTATGCAGCTAAGCAAGACTAAAGCTGAACCCAAACAAATGTCACTTTTTATTCACTGAAGGCACACTTCCTGGCATGTAGTTTCCTCGAAAGGTATGGCTCTCGATCGTGATAAGGTTCTTGCCATTATGCGCATGCCACATCCTATTACTTTGAAACAGGTACAAAGCTTCCTAGGTCACACTGGATATCATAGGAAGTTCATCAAAATGTACGCAGAGATAGCAAGACCATTGTCTAGACTAATAGGAAAACTAGTCCAATATTCGTGGTTTCAAGAAGTGGAATTAGCATTTGAACTTCTCAGAAAGAAACTAGCGAGCGCTCCCATTCTCATAGTTTGAGATTGGGATGTACCTTTTCATGTGCATGTGGATGCAAGTTCCATTGCGGTAGGTGCATTATTGCAAAGCCAAGCAAGGAACATAAATTAGATAGACCAATTCATTATGCTAGTAGGATTCTCACCAAGGTTGAAAGAAACTACAACATGGAAGAAAGGGAAGCATTGGCCATTGTGTTTGCTCTATAGAAATTTAGACATTACCTCTTGGGTGTTCACTTTGTGGTAATTAGAGACCATCAAGCAATCAAATACTTGATCAATAAGCCTAACACTGTAGGTCGCATTTGGAGGTAGTTACTACTTTTCTAGGAATTTGATTTCGAGGTAATGTACAGACTAGGCAAACAACATGACATGGAAGATCATTTGTCTAGGATAGGAGTAATTGATGAAGGCAAGGGGGTGGATGATGAACTCCTAGACCATCACCTATTCGAGGTAAATTGAAATGGTTCTCTATTGGTACTTGCTCTGCACAAATGACGACATTAGAGAAAAGGAGACTCTTGATGAGAAGTAGAAGCTTCACTCTCATTGGCAGGCATCTCTTCAAAATCGGAGTCGATGGAATCATCAGAAGATGTGTATACCTGAACGAGTTGAAGTCATCCTAGAGTCTGCTCACAATGGTCCATCTTCCTGTCATTATCCTGGACACATCACTACACATAGAGTGTTGCACAGTGTGGCCAAATTGTGTGACATCTGTCAATGATGTGGTCCTAAACCATCTAAGCTGAACAATAGACCTCTAACCATTTCTATAGCTTGGCAACCCTTTGAAAGATGGGGGCTAGAATTTGTGGGCCCCATTTATCCTATGGCTTATCCATCAAAGGCGAAATACTTATTGGTGGCAACAGATTATGCCACTAAATGGGTAGAAGTCATTGCATTTGTCGATTGCACCTCTAAAACAGCGGTTGCATTTTTGTATGAAGACATTTTTTGCAGATATGGATGCCCAATTGAAATCACTACGGTCCAAGGTACACATTTTGTCAACAAACTTTGACAACCATATTCATGAAGTATAAAATCTTCCACAAGGTATCTTGCACCTACTATCCGAGAGCTAACGGTCAGGAAGAGAGCACAAATAAGGTTCTAATTTCCTTACTTAAGAAGATTTGTCACCAACAGCCTACTACTTGGGGCATAGCATACTTGGGTGTGCTTTGGGCTTATAGAATGGCCTACAAGGCTACCAATGGACACACACCCTTTCAATTGTTGTACGGCATCGAGGCTATAGCCCCTTTAGAGTTCATTCAAGGATCTACATGGGTAGGAACACAAAAGGTCAATCACCTGACTAAGCAAGCATAACATGGTAGGATACACTTAGTCGAAGAACTCAGAGTGAGAGAAAGGGAAAACTTCCAAATCAAGCAGCTACAAAGGAAGAACTACCACGATAAACATCTTTAGAAGAGATCAATACACAAAGGATCCTTGGTACTATTGTATCAACCAAGTTTGACAACCAAGAAAGAAAAGAAACTTCTCACAGGATGGAAAGGACTATATAAAGTGGTTCGAGTGCTTCCACCGGGGGCAATGCAGCTTTTGACATTATAGGGCGGGCTCCTTCCATTAATCAACAGGTCTAGGGTGAAACCCTACAAGTGTTAACAAATTTTTGTATAAATTGTAAATAATTAGTTCCATCATCTGACCTCCTTCATACATGCAAGAGTCATCTTCATCTTCATTCAAAAGCATGTAGGACTTCCTAAGTATCTCTTTATTCATGCACACTTATCCACCCATAGTTATACATCCTATAATCTTCTGTGACCTCTTCATTGAACTTAAGTACACTCAGTCTCCTTCTTATGTTATTTGTTTTTGTTTTCAAAAAAAAAAAAAAAGGTGATTTGGCATTCTTAGGATTCATAGTATTTGTCTGTATCAAGCATTAAAAAAAAAAGTCCTTCACTAAGTTCATCCTCCACAATCACCGTTGGATTTGTCCTCTTCAATATTTCTATCACCATTACACTTGGAATCCACAGCCATAAGACGAATTGAATGACTTACAACCCCTCATTCACCCCTTCTATTTTGCCTCCACAATTGGAATTGTTTTGACCAATGATCTACATCGAACACATGCCCTTTAGATAACTTGTCTGGGAGCCTCTCATCCTTGTTCTTCCTTCAACCACTTACCACATTCACGCTTCCCACTAGTTTCACGCACACCAATTAGTTCCATCCCACGTTCCAATATATTCGCCCATCCACAACAAAAATTAGTCCTTGCTCCCTTGACATACGCAAGTAGCAAGCATAATTAATCGCTCCCAAAATTCGCCTTCAACTACCACATGCACCACATTGTGGGCACATAGTTAATGTATCACCAAGACAATTCATCAATGTGCATAAAACAAAATCGTTCCCTCCTACAAGCCCAATTCTCGGCTTAAAGTGCTCAAGTCTTGGCCAAATTATCCGCCCAACCGACTTCAGAGTTGAACTCATCCATGTGCCAATTCTTCCCTTCAAGAGGCCTTTCCTCATCTAGAAGCGGAAATCGGTGCATGAATTCGCCCTTTCAGAGAATTTCTTGCCTTGAGCCAAAAATCGGGGCCATCCAATTGTATGACAAGTTTGGCTATGATACGTAGGCTAAGATTAGGTGTAAACACCTTGTGAACCATACATCATACATCCAAGCCATCGAACTTTATAAATTCATCCAAGTCAATAGGCTGAGGAATTCGCCTTCAATATATTTCTTAATTCGTCCACGTTCAAAAAGACATCAAACTGTCTAAATTCGCCTACACTAGAAATTCCCTGATATGGAGTAGTTCAAAATTTCGCCCTCCCTTGCCGAATTGGCCTTGCCAAAATCTGAGGGCGCCCAACATGGCCCATCGAGCATCAATCACAATAAGCTCACAGTCCTTAGCGAAGGTTCTCCTGTATGTTGATAGTCCAGCGATGTACTAGCCATAGTCACCAGGAAATTCGTTAGTAAGTATGAGTTCCATAGCATGCTTCGATACATAATTTTGTTGTTTTACTCTTTCTGGATCCCACAAATTGTAACGAATGTTGTGAGAGATACACGCAAGCCATTACATGTGCATTATATTCTGGGTATCACAGTAACTCGATTGGCCATACCTTTATACACTTTTGGCTGTCCGAAAAACTTTATGCGAGTGGAGGCGGATATCAGTTGGTGCATATTTCTGACAGCTTTTCTCATGCTCCAAGCAATCATTCTTCTCCTCCAAAATTATTTTGGAGCATGCTGGTTTATTCCTCGCCAGTTGCTACCAGACAAATATAGCTATTTTAGAAGGCTAAGTAGAGAGAATGTCTCGATGGATTGTGTTATATGCATGACTGCAGTTGATCTTGGACAGAGGGCTTCAGAATGCATGGTGACACCGTGTGATCATATATTTCATGCTGGTTGCCTTCAGCGATGGATGGACATAAAGATGGAATGTCCCACCTGTCGACGAACCCTGCCTCCAATGTAATTACAGATCAACATTTTAAAGGACCAAAGACAGCTGAATGAAATTACTTGGTACATTGATTCAATGGTGTTCAATACTTTCCATGGAGTTGTATGACTAGGAGTGCCATGCAAATACAGTCGGCTCACAAGTTCAACTTCATTGTACAGTAATTGTGGATTGTCCAGAAAATCTGGCTGTACATTAATGTGTTTTCTTAGATTTTGTTTTATTTGCTTTTTTTCTTTCTTTTTGGTTCATATTTTCCCCCTGATTTTTGCATTTCTTTGCGGAGGTCTGGTCTATGTTGAGTGATCTCAACTGTACTGAAGGAAATGTAAGACGGATTTCGATAAACACAGTAACAGTATTCATTGCTAAAAACTCTGATGATATACTTCCAGCCCATTTGATGATTAAATACATCCTACCTTTGTGAATCTGTAGCAATCGTCCGTGCAGATGGGTACCCCTGATTACGTTGTTTATGTATAAGACAATTTCCTGTCAAGCTGTTTTTTATGTTTTTGTCGCTGGGCATTTGAATTTTAAAAGATATATCTAGTAAAAAAAAAAAAACTGTTGGTGTAATTTGCAAGCCCACACACTTGGCTTGGATTTGTTCTTGAAAACTCAACATGTGAGAAGAACCATAGGAACTTATGCTTGTAATTTATTACCACTTTACCCTTGTAAAAGTCTAAGTGACTTGGAATCTTATGGATACACCTAATTGATTGAGTCGTGGAAAAGTAGATTACATGATTGAGAGAATATCTCCATACTTTTAGATGCTAGATTGAAGAGAGCCAAGAATTCAAGTTTGAATTCAAAATCCTTAGTCATCATATAAAAGTGTGATAAAAAAGTCGCGGGTAAGAGTGCGAGATTCCGAGCTTCATTTCTGCTAGTATTGAGTGTGTGAGAGTGCTACACCATAGCCCACACATCTCTACCTCATTAGGCAATGCTTGGCATGCCAATGAGTTTGTAAACTAATGTTAATCAATACATATACTTACATCTATCAACTCTGTGTTCTCTGAGTGTACTACTCCAAGTCTGTCAACTTCAAAGAGGCATATCTCAGTGCCTACTGCACCAAATCAAGTGATTCAAAGCTTGGTAGATCCAGCTCAAAGCATACTACAAGCATACAAAGTTTGAAGCAACTTGGTTCAGCCAATTTCGAGAAATCGAGGTCAAAGTGCTCACTGGTATTTGTCTGCATATTTCCTAAAAAGTCGGGGATGTCCATAATTTTGCTAAAGTGATTTCTCTGAGTATAGTTTATCATTTTATCTCATTCCACTTGCAAATGGTAGCTTACTAAGCTAATAGAATACCTCTAGAAGGAATTTTGCCAATTGTAAGTGTACTGGTCATACTGAGCATAACTCTAAGCAGGTGTCAATACCAAAATAGCAAGTTTTCTTGGATTTGTGAAGTATCAAGTAGTCTGTTTTGATTTGATCACTACACACATCATTTGCAAAGTACATATATGATCTCTTGGTATCATTTGGAAGCTAAGGGTGTCTACTAATCATATCTGGAGTCACTGAGAGCTGGTGCAAAGCAGGATTAGCAACACCTACTCAATCTTCTGGAGGATCCATCCATCTTTCCCAACAGTGGTATCAGAGCTAACAAGGTAACATGGGAGATGGTTTTCCTTCATTCATTGACAAATTGGACAGGAACAATTATCAAGCTTGGTCTCTGAGGATGAAGACCTATCTACAAGGAAGAAGTCTATTTGGATTCATCTCAGGAGATGAGGAATTGCCCTCATTCAAAGCAAGGGGTCTACCCACCAAGGAAGAACAAGAAAGGCTTAATACATGGTGTGCAAAAGATGCATTGGCAAGGTCTTATCTTCTTAACTCTATATCTGATTTTCTTTTACCTCACATCAGGAATTGTAAGACTTCCCAAGAAACTTGGGAAACCTTGTCATCATATTTTTCATCTAATACAAGGGCCAGGAAGAATCAACTGTGGATTGAATTCACAACCCTTACGAAGCAACCAAAGCAATCAGTCTCAGAATTTGTGACCAAGATCAAGGATGTGGCAGACCAATTAGCAAGCATAGGAGAGGAGATTGAAGAGGAACAAATAGTAAGGCAAGTAACCAATGGACTGAAGGCAGATGATAAGTGGGAAAGCTTCACCACTGCAATGGATCTCTACATGGACATGCATACCCCAGATCTCACAACTCTGATGGGCCAACTATTCACACATGAAGCAAAGTTCACAAAGGTTGGAGATACATCTAAAGGTAACACTCCTTCTGCCCTATATATTGATAAAAAGGTTAAAGACAAAGGTAAAGGTAAAAAGCAAGAGGATGAAGGTTCTACCTCCCAAGTCAACTATGCAGGGAGAGGTAGATCTTCAAGAGGCAGGGGTAGAGGAGGTAAGCAAGGTAGGGGGAGACCCTACAATTCATCACCATGCAATATTTGTGGATTGTCTAATCACACCACATATGAGTGCTACAAAAACTACAAAAATCAGAGAGGAAGAGGCTATCAAAGAGGTGGATACTCTCAAGGTAGAGGAAGGTTCAACCAACACCAAGGCTACAATGGCTACAACAATAACTACAACAACAGTTACAACAACAACCATAATGGTAACTACCAAGGAGGATTCAGAAATAGGAAAGACTACAACAACTACACAGAGGAGCAAGATGACTCCCTATTGATCATGAATATGACTTCCAAGTCAGGTATCAATGATGATCATCTGTTTTATATTGATTCAGGATGTTCTAATCATGTAGCTGGCAATGTGGCACTACTCTCTGATCTTGAGGAACCCAAGGGCAAACATCAAGTACAGACAGGTGATGATACTAAGCATTCTGTAGTAAAGATTGGAAATGTAAAAACTTGTGATGGTAACCAGAACCTATTGAGCAGGGTACTTTATGTACCAACTATTACCAAAAACTTAATGAGTGTTGGTCAGATTGTGGAGAAAGGTTTGCAGGTCAGATTCACTCAACATGGAGCATATGTGGAGGACCCAAGACATGGATTCAAAAGGATAGCCAAGGGAGAAAAATCAGGTAGATTATTTACTTTTGAGCTAGAAGACACCAAAAACATTGCTTTATACAATTACAAGGATCAAACACTTTCAGAATTAGAAATATGGTACAAGAGACTAGGGCACATAGGTGAAAGGACCTTGAAGCAAATGAGCAGAGATCAATGTGTGCTTGGGATACCTAATGTGTCCAAGCAACACATGATTTACAAGTGTGGTGCTTGTCAATTTGGTAAGTCTCACAGGTTACCTTATACAAGGAAAGGTTTTATGCATGAAGACTACCTAGACTTGGTGCACACAGATGTTTGGGGACCTAGTAAGGATCCCTCCATTTCAAGATCAAGGTACTATGTGACTTTCATTGATGATTATAGCAGATGGACTGTGTTATACTTTATGAAGCACAAGGATGAAGTGTTTAATTGTTTCAAAAGATATCTTGCACTAGTTGAAAATCAAACAGGAAGGAACTTGAAGTCTTGAAGAAGCTAAGGTCAGATGGAGGAGGTGAATACTTCTCAAATGAGTTTGAGGACTTCTTGCAGGAAAGAGGCATCAAAAGGGAGATAACCACAAGGTACTCACCTGAACAAAATGGGATAGCTGAAAGAAGGAATAGACTTATAGTTGAAACAGCCAGGTCCATGCTTAATGAAAAGAAGTTGCCAAATTATCTTTGGGCAGAGAGTGTATCTACTTCCACCTATCTCATAAACAGGTTGCCATCAAAGTCACTTGATGGAATGACACCTTATGAAGCTTGGCATGGTAAGAGACCATCATTGGATCATTGCAAAATTTTTGGTTGTGTAGCATATGTGCATATTCCCTCACAGGTAAGGGGAAAGCTAGACCCTAAAGCAGAAAAATGTATTTTCATTGGTTATGACTTAAATAAAAAAGGGTACAGATTCTACAACCCAACCAATAAAGGGTTCAAGGTAAGCAGAGATGTCATCTTTGATGAGAATGACTCATGGTATGAGAATGAATGCAGGAAGGTTAGTCTACCATATGATTTGGAAGAGGAGTTTCCAAAACTCTCAAAGGAGGAACCAATCCAGAAGGAAGACTCAAGTTCAGAAGATGATGACACAATCAATCTTGAAGAATTCAAGGCATGGAAGTCCAAAGGCAAGTTAAAGATGAAGAAGCTTGAGGATATACCAGAATCTTCAACTCAAGCAATGAGGAGATCTCAGAGAGAAAGTAAGAAGCCTATCAGATATGGGTATGATACATCTCTTGTAACTAAGCATTCAATTTATCTTGCAAAGGACTTGTTAAGTGAAGAACCAGGTTCATATGAAGAGGCAATCACCAAACCAGAATGGAAAGGAGCTATGGATGAAGAAATAGAAGCTCTTAGGGAGAGTGACACATGGGACTTGGTACCCAAGAAGGACTCTATGAAGGTGATAGGATCCAGATGGATCTACAAACTAAAGAGGAACTCTGATGGT
Organism: Ceratopteris richardii; assembly: GCA_020310875.1. NCBI lineage: Eukaryota > Viridiplantae > Streptophyta > Polypodiopsida > Polypodiales > Pteridaceae > Ceratopteris > Ceratopteris richardii. The sequence goes on from CM035436.1 coordinate 100,652,846, forward strand.
ACAATCAACAGGTACAAAGCTAGGTTGGTAGCCAAGGGTTTTGCACAAACCCAAGGCATTGATTATGAGGAGACATTTTCTCCTGTGGCTAAGATGCCAACAATCAGAGTATTGGTGAGTGTAGCTGCATCCAAAAATTGGAACATGTACCAATTAGATGTCAAGAATGCTTTCTTGAATGGATGGATATCTGAAGAAGTCTACATGTCACAACCACCTGGATATGAAGATCCCAAGAATGTAAATTATGTTTGTAAATTGAAGAAGGCTTTATATGGATTGAAGCAGGCACCTAGAGCATGGAATTATAGACTGACAACATACCTCCAAGACCAAGGGTTTACTATGAGCAAGGCAGACACTTCATTGTTTATCAAAAGGAGCAATTCAGAGGTAATCTATCTCTGTGTTTATGTTGATGACATCATCATTACAGGTAATGATGTCCAAGGAATCAGAAGCATCAAGAATCAGATGATGAAGGAGTTCAAGATCAATGATCTTGGATTATTGAAATACTTTCTAGGACTTGAACTGGTTTATACTAATTCAGGTATATATATCACTCAGAAGAAGTATGTGCAAGACATGTTAAAGAAGTTTGGCTTGCAAGATGCTAAAATCTCTAGTACTCCAATGGAGGTCAACCTAAAGCTAAGTGCTCATGAAGGGGATGAAGTCTAAGACATTACAGGATATCAAAGTATGGTAGGTAGTTTGAATTATGCTACCTTGACTAGAATTGACATAGCATATGGAGTTAGTGTGCTAAGTCAATTCATGCACAAACCAAGAGTACCTCACCTTGAGGCTGCAAAGAAGATCTTGAAGTATCTAAAGGGAAATCAGAACCATGGTTTGTACTTTCCTTACACATCAGATATTGATATTAAAGTGTATTCAGATGCAGATTGGGCAGGATGCAAGGATGATAGGAGGAGCACATCAGGATACTTATCTTTTGCAGGTGATAAACCTATTTCTTGGTCAGCCAAGAAACAACCAACAGTGGCATTGTCATCCACTGAAGAAGAGTATAGAGGGCTAGCCAATGCCACTCAAGAAGCTATTTGGTTAAAGCTTTTGTATACAGAGCTAGGCCTATGCACTAGGCCCCCAATTATATTTGGAGACAACACAAGCTCTCTTCACCTTGCAGCTAATCCAATATATCATGCTAGAACAAAACACATAGAGGTTCATTACCACTATGTGAGAGAGAAATTGCTAAGCAAAGACATTCAATTGACCTATGTGTATACTAATATGCAATGTGCAGATTTACTCACTAAAGCTTTGGATGGAAACAAGTTATGCAGATTCAAATCCATGATTGGATTGCAGGATGTGATTGAAGATTGAAGATGAAGACTTAAGCCAAAGTGTTTGGCTTGAAGAGAGAGTCTCTTCAAAAAATGGACCCAATTACTTGGGGCGGTTTGGCCCATATCAAATGCTATCTGAAGCCGTCTTTATAGTCCTCCTGATAGTGACTCGAGCATGCCTAGGCTCTTCGAAAGCTCACTCTGTCCCTCCAAGCAGATTTGCCTGCAAAGGTTGAGCTGCGGAGATTGTAGTTGCTGTTGCCATGACCGCTTGTCGATTCGTAGGTCCGACTCTATGACAATAGCATCTCCATGCCCAATTTATCATCATCTAACTCCAGAAATTCGACACGCTTACTATCGTTCGTCATCACTTGCGTTCAGACATATCTCTAGTCAAAATATTCGCCTTGCTATTCACCATCGAATTGGTAAGTTGTGCCGCTTTTCCTTCCCAGAAAACCCAGAGTTGACTGATTTGTAAGTATATCCACTATGGCATCATCAAAGAGTCTTGCAGCCTCAGCTTGGACAAACGACCTTTTTTCATCAGTAGCATCATAGGAACCTCACCCTCAGCTAATACAGCTGGATAAAAAAATAGAAATAACCCCATCCATATACATACAGTCCCAAGCATATGCTCACAAGGGCAAAAGCAAACAATTGACAGGTGATAACAATCAAGGCAGCTAGTTGGCTCTAGATACAGGCAAGGGCAAACACGTGATTCCTGTGTCTTCTGAAGAACATAACGAACAAGACACCGAAGAAGAAGAAGAATCGGATCAATCTAAGTTTCTACCATCTCAAACTCTCTCTTCTATGGATCCTTCAAAAGGAACAGAGTCCTTTTCACAAAACCCATCAGGAAGTGGAAGCAAGAGCATTTTCACACATGCACATTCTAACTTTCCTAGTGAATGTGAACCTCTTTCATATTTGTTCTCTACAGACCAGTTGGTAGCCCTAGGACTCACAGATGTCTCGTTAGTTTCCCTAGCCCAAGAACCTGACAATATGGAAATTATTGATTTTTTTCACTCCTTTCCTACATTTGCTCGGGGGGGGGGGGGGGGGGGGGGGGGGAGGGCACATTATCACTAGATATGGTTGCTTTAGCCATGGGTGCAGCCACTACTGTCCCGGCTTCCTCAACCACCACTTACTCTAGCATAGCAAAACAGTTAATCCCAAAGTGCAAGGTCGCCTTTGCAGATAACCCAGTTACTTTGGCCAGAGCACCCATCTTGCATGCATTCAAGTTTTATTTTCTACTTCGTAACATGCAAGCCAAATTTTCTTTTACTAATAATACATTCATGTGCGATGGCCTTCTATGTATGCTTTACTCCAAGCCATATCCATTCCATCAACTACTATGGCAGTCAATACTCGATAAAAGGAAGCATTTTGTCTCACAAGCGAATAAAGTAGCTTCAACCTTTCATGTATATTCTCCTAGCATTCTCACTTGGTTACGTTCACTTCCTCCTCTATACCCCAATATTCGGTCTTCGCCATCCACAAGGAGTAACAAAGGAAAATCCAAAACCAAGAGGGGACCATATGTGCTTCGATCAAAACTAAAACTTACAACAAGCAGAAAAGGACCAAGGAAGTTCAGGATTCTAGAATGGATTTGGATTTGCTCCTAGTTCATGAGCAAGGATATGCGCGATCAAAATCTAGTAAAGAGTTATTTTTCTCTACTCCCCCACCCTCTACATCACATGTTTTCACTCATCCATCATGCACTACCCCAACCACCATCACTCCCATTTCACCCATTGTTACACCCATTCCCACTACCATGGCTACATACTCTATGGCTCCACCACATACTACTTCATCTCAACACACCATTGCGCACATCTTCATACTTGAACAATCTATTTCTCAACCTACTTCTCACCCTTTTTACCCGACACCACAATCACCAATACCCACCTTAACATCCCCTACTTATTCACCATCACCCCCACATACGTGTCCCCCACCACATACATGTTTGCTACCTCCTTCCGGTCCTAGTTCCACCTCCTTGACAACTCCCATAGTCCTTGTTACCTCCACACGAGCTCCTATCTCACTACAACAAAGTGCACCTACTATCCCCTTCGTTTCCATAACACATACATATCACTTTTCGGAACGAGCTCCGACAACTTCATATCCTTCCACCACACCATCCATACCCCTTCACAACTCCACATTCAACACAGTTGCAAGTACACTCAGTTGCAGATACACTCACTCACATGCTGAAGCTATGAGATCAACATGATATCTCATTGGAATCTCAGCTGGCTGCTTTTGACGAGCAGCACACATACCTCACCACTATGACGACCTTGGTAGCATCTCTCATAAGATGCAACCGAGAGCTTCGATCTTGTATGGATTACATGGATGCAAAATTTAAGAGGCTATAGGGTGAACTAATTTCACTTGCTCATCAAGGATAGCAGAACATCGATATAAAGAGAAGAAAGAAGAATTACATAAACAGGTGGAATTCTACAAAGAGAAGTATGAAAACGCCAAGGAGAAGTATGAAAAAGCCAAAGCATTACACAGCATGGCCATCGATTTATTTTCAGTAGACAACTAGTAGAGAATGCCTCTTCAAGCAGTAGATACATTTTGCATTTTAGTCCATGCATTTTTAGTTGATCTTGTAGTCCATCACTAAGAATTTGCATTTAAATTTAGTCATTAGCTTTTTTAATTTTGTATCTTTTCCATTTTGTATCTTGCATCATTTTGTATTTTTTATCTTGCACCAATTATGTCCTGATGATTGTAGCTTTTACATTATGATATCTTCTAAGCAACAACAGCTAAAAAAAAAGCAAGCAAAAGCATTTCACTGATGGGCACTCTCCATCCCAGTAATGGCGGGCAATTGTATAACTGGAATTGGGGCCCTACAAAGATTTTTGGCATAGCTAAAACTTGAGTGTAATTGCAGGTAGGCACTCGCAGTAGAAGACTAATTTCAGAGAAAGCTAATTTTATAAAATTAGTCTTAAGGACCAATTCCACAAATTGGTCTTTTTAAGAATTCGTCTTGTGTGGATCTGGTCTTTGTAAGAATTCGTCCAAAGCAAAATTGGTCCAGAGAGTAATTTTTCCTAGAAAAGACTAATTTCTCACATTCGTCTCTTGAAGGCAAACTAAAGAGAATGGATCCACTAGAAGCGCAAAGCAGGCAGAAAAGAGAGTGGAGACAAAGAGACAAGAAAAAGAGTGGAGGCGAGAGTACTGGACGTGGAAGAACCCACAAGAGTACGAGACTTGTAAAGTACCGGACTTGGTAGAGAAAAGTGAGAGTGAAGGAGTGGTGGAGTAACCCCTTAACAGAAAGCAGCTTATATAAAGGAATGAGGTTCGAAGACATGGATCATCAGATCACAGAGGAGATAGGAGCTACAAGGACTCAGAGAGATCAAATCAGTGAGAGAGAGAGGATATTGGAAGAAGTGTGTGGCTATTCTCAATCTCGGGAGCTCAATCACAGAGTTAGACAAAGAGACGGAGTTAGACAAGAGGCTCTGGTCTTGTCATTGTGGACAAGCAGAGTGAGTCTACAAGGCTGAGTGTTCGGTAGAGACCACTGAACTTCACTAGTATCTCGAGTGAGTGAGTTGAGTTCTGTAGAGAGATTGTGAGTTTCTCAGAGTAGGAGCGGTCCCTTGCTCTATCTATTGTGAGTTTTTCGTCTATCTTGTATACTTCAACGCTTATTTTAATGAAGTGATGCTTTTGTGATTTTGCATTTTGATCTTCTTCTGTTCAGTTTGAGTTTTGTGGAGTTTGTGAGTTTTTCGTCTATCTTGTATACTTCCACGCTTATTTTAATGAAGTGATGCTTTTGTGATTTTGCATTTTGATCTTGTTCTGTTCAGTTTGAGTTTTGTGGAGTTTGTGGTTTTGTTGTCTTTTGAAGATTGTGCAAAGCAGCTCATATTGCATACTGCATTCAAAAAAAAAAACCCACCTCGAGCACTGGAGAACAAGAATTCCCTCTACATCAATGTATATACATCCCAACCATTATGAGCTACAAGTGAACAAATGTTGTGAGCAGTTGTCATGCGACATGTAGGGGCAAAGGTCTCATGAAAATCAATGCCCTTCTATTAAGCATAATCTTTGGCTGCAAGCCTAGCCTTAAGGTAATTAGTACTATCATCAGGCTTATGTTTCAACTTATAAGTCTATTTGGTGTCAATGGCTTTTTTGCAAAGGGAGAATCACAAAAAAACCAAGTACCGTTTTTTATAATAGCATCATATTTTGATTGCATAGGAGACATTCAATTTTTTGAATAATGTGCTTCATCAAAAGAAACAACCTCATTCTCATCACAAAGACTAGAACCATTCATTGCATAAAATCTGATGCAAAGGAGCACTATGAGAACATGAATGTGTACGATATGGCAAAGGTGCATCTAACTTCTTATCCCTCAAAGTTTGCACCAATCATTTTGGCATAGTATTAGCCTCTTCAATGTCAGCTCCCTCATCAACAAGTGCATAGTGTATATTAGAAGTATGAATAAAATGATCTATATGCTCATTGGAAACCAACATAGGTTGAGAAATCGCCTCATTCGACGATGCACTTGATTGCCCATGAGTGAAGAGAGGCAAGAGAGTGTCATACATAATGTTTGAGCTAATTAATGTCTCCTTTATACATGAAAGTAGGAATTGAATTGCATCCTCCACAAATACTACATCTCGACTAACCATAATTCGATTAATTAGTGGATGATACAAATGATAATCCTTACTTTTATAATTGTTTCAAACCAAATTACATTTCACATCACTATAGTCCAATCTTTTGTGTTGTTTCAAGGGCATTAATGCATATGCCAAACAACCTAAGTCATGCAAATGAGCAAGAGATGGCTTGCGACCATGTCAAGCCTCATAGAGAGTGATAGATTACAAAGCCTTAGTTGGAGACTTCTAAGTATATATGTTGCGAACCTTAGGCCACAAGCAATGTGGTTAGGCTTGACTTTTGACCGTATATCTTGTCATTTTCATGAGATATCTACTACTCCTCCCAACATCTCTATTTTGTTGAGGTGTATATTACATTGTACATTGATGTTCTATCGCGTGCTAAATCACAAAGCATTAAACTCAAACATGTACTCTGCTCCTCGCTTTCAATGGATAATGCATGCCTCAAGAAATCATTTATAAAAGTCACGAAGTAAAGGTAATTCTCAAAGAAAGGTTTCTGCATGAGACCATTCACATCTTTGGGAAGTAAAGAACCTTGCATTTTAACCAGCATACAACCCTTACAAACATGCTTAGAAGATGCCTCAAGTTTGGCCAAAGAGGATACCATTTCAGATTTTGGCACATGCAACAAACTAACAAAATTTGGATGTCCAAAATATGCATGTCAAAGTTTCACGTATGAAATAGCTTGAGAAACTTCATACGCACATGCAGAATCATACATAGAGTTTCCATAGTTTGTGGGTTTATACAACCCATGACATAGCATTGTAGATGCAATGATTTTGTTGAAAGAGGCCGTGGAGAGCTACATCATGGTCTTAATAGGAGTAACATGGAATGATGCTCTTGAATCCACAATCCATGTTTGTGACAAAGCATCATTCATAGTAAGCAAAGCATCAATCAGATCCCTCTTTGAGATCTGCATATCTTGTGCATGAATATTAACAGAAGTATCAATAACTTCGGCATGATCTGCTTCCATAGTAGCACAAAGTATATCTTTTGCATCTGATAACTCCTAATGACGACACTAGAGGCCACATTGGCATT